>CM065702.1:46253189-46270689 GCA_017654935.2 Phymorhynchus buccinoides | reverse complement strand
AACTCGAGAACGCTTGGATATATCAACATGAAAATGTACAGGTGGATACTAGGGGTCAAAAGCTTGGACAAGTTCGAATTTGAGCAAAATCGGGTTAGCGGTTAAGGGTTTAGGTTAAGATTAGGGTTAGGGGTGCAAGCGTGTGTCGCGACTGGGTCAGTTTACGCAAGTACTCTAGTTGGAGTCTATTAATAACTCATCCGTTACTGATTTTTTTTATTGATAAACTACGAATCACATATTTAGAAACATCTAAGAGACGTTGCTCACCAAGTGGTAACACATCTGCAACTTGATAGCTTTTAATGGTATTTGCATGAACTGGCACCCCTACAGCCAAATTAACAGCTTTACTATCTATACTTTGAAGCTTTTTTTGAAGATAATTAGGAGCAGAATAATACACTTATTGTCCATACTTTAACTTAGATCGAACTAAGGAAACAGACAGATGTAATAAAGTTTTTTAATCCTGACCCCAACGCTGACAGTTAACTAATTTAATAAAATTTAACCTTTTTCTTGCCTTATTTAGTAATCTTATTTAGTAAATATCCTATGTGGTTTTTCCAACTGAGCTTAGGTGTCAAAAAGACTCCTAAAAAATTAACACACTGTTGATATTTTAAAACATTTCCTGCTAGTTTTGTTTGCTTGTTTGTGTGTGTGTGTGTGTGTTTTGTAACGATTATTAAACAGATATCGCAGTATACATATATATATATATATATATATAAAGTACAAGTTTCAAGCATGCTTGTTTGTGAGGTGTGTTACCATTAAGCATTATATCGAGTTATTGCGTCATAGAAGTAGTAGGGTCTTACATCATTATAATCAAAGTGTTTATGGTGTTCGCGGTTTGGTATTATTATGTTTATAATAATATGCGTGTAAATATGTGCGTGCAACTGAGATTGGGCAGCAACTTCATGGAGGAATACTGATACAGTAATTATGTATAGAAGAAGGAAATAGTGAGGCCAAGAGAGGAGATGACGAAATGGAACAAAGGGTAATTAGTCTCTTTTTCTAATTAACTCCCCTCCACCAAAGTTGATTACGATACCATTCACCTAGCAGTGCGTGGGTCAGAACCATTGTTGATGTGTACTGTGTGGGTGGAGGGTCATAAAGGCGAACTTGGCACATTCTTTTTTTAAGAATGATGCTTTGCTTGTCTCACTTTGGTTCTGACCCACGCACTGCTAGGTGATTGGTATCGTAATCAACTTTGGTGGAGGGGAGTTAATTAGAAAAAGAGAGTAATTACCCTTTGTTCAATTTCGTCATCTCCTCTCTTGGCCTCACTATTTCATTCTTTGATTAACCAAACTTTCTTTCGAGGCTTACCAGTTTGTTCTGTGTTGTATGTTGTTTATGTGTAACATATTCAAGGTTAGAAGGCTATGCCTCTCTTGGACATGTGTTGATTTGTTTGTATGTTGTCCTCTCCACCATTGTTGATGTGTACTGTGTGGGTGAGGGTCATAAAGGCGAGCTTGGCACATTCTTTTTTAAGAATGATGCTTTGCTTGTCTCACTTTGGTTCTGACCCACGCACTGCTAGGTGAATGGTATCGTAATCAACTTTGGTGGAGGGGAGTTAATTAGAAAAAGAGAGTAATTACCCTTTGTTCAATTTATGCATAGAAGGTTAAATATATGTTGTAAATGTGAAGAAATCTCAAAACTTACGCTTTTCTTTCAAATTCTGTATACTTTTATTTCCTTTCCTTTTTTTGGAATTCTTGCAAATGCCACCTACCTCACTCTTCTCTTCCGCGCGTGAGACTATTCTTTTTACTTTCGCTTTCCTGTTTCACAGGCTTGAATTTAAATGATGTAATGCGTTGTCTTTATTTCTGAAATGATGCAGCGAAGATATGTAAATACTTGTGGCGGTGCCATAGCCGATGAGGTTTACCCGAGGCGTGGTCACCGCTACAGCTATCTGTATTAATACAAAATCGGGACTTTACTGGTTTCGTACTGCCTCCGGGCATTGCCTCCAGTATTGTTCCCACCATATTTGTATTTACAAATGTCCCATATGTGTCTGATTCAGACCAAGAGGACGTAAAACTCCATTTTCTCTCTCTTAAATGATATAGCATTCAGATGTCGGCGTATCGCTTTCTTTTCTTCATCAAGTGTAACCAGTGAGTTTAATCATGTAGTTCGTTTGGCACATATTTATAGAGGTTGTGTTTGCAATTTCAAATACACACCCAAACAATAACCAATTCAAGTGTGCTGTTGGTTTTCAACTTGTCTGTCTTTTGAGCGTTAACCCTTTCACTGTCAATGTCGCATTTTTAGCACCACAATGGTTATAACACCCATGTCACTAAAAGGCATCAAATCAGGACCTGTTATCCAAAGACCCTATTTTCTTAATTTCGGGAGGTAAGGATAGGCCTAATGTTATACATGTCACAGAGGAATTCGCAATATTGCAGATATTTTATTTTCTCTACCCAGTTAAGTTTAACGGTAATTTTTGGCTGAAAAATGGCTGGCGGTGAAAGGGTTAATGTGTATTACTGGTAGTAAAACATATCTGTGTCTTTCCAATTGTCTGGTTCTTTCTGTCTGTCTCCATCTCTGTTTGTTTCTGCCTGTGTGGAGTTGCAAAATTGCACGTGTCGAGGTTTCCACGTGCTCTGATAGTTGACCCATTTTCCTCGTGTGTGTGTGTGTGTGTGTGTGTGTGTAGAGAGAGAGAGAGAGAGAGAGAGAGAGAGAGATAGTGAGAGAGAGAGAGAGAGAGAGAGAGAGAGAGAGAGAGAGAGAGAGAGAGATAGTGAGTGAGAGAGAGAGAGAGAGAGTGAAGAGAGAGAGAGAGATAGTGAGAGAGAGAGAGAGAGAGAGAATACGAGAATACGAAAGAGAGACAGAGAGAGATATTATGATTGACTCTTAAAGACCCATTGACGCGCCACGAGACAGAGAGAGATATAGTGAGAGAGACAGAGAGAGAGAGATATATATATAGTCCCTTGAGGTATGTGAGAGAGAGAGAGCGATAGGAGAGAGAGAGAGAGATTCTGGAGAGCTGTGACCCACATACGAATTTCCCCATATTCAGAGAGAAATTGAGGCTGCTCTTTAAGACAGAGAGAGAGATTAGTGAGAGAGAGATAGTGAGAGAGAGACAGAGAGATGAGAGAGTCGGACAGAGAGAGAGAGAGAGATATTTGGGAGCCATTTATAGTGAGAGAGAGAGAGAGAGAGATATAGTGAGAGAGAGAGATATAGTGATGAGGAGTCAGAGACTTGGTCAGAAACAGAGAGAGAGAGAGAGATTTATTTCCAGTTAGAGAGAGGAAGAACACGTGAAACCCGAAATCATTTATTATTTGACACAGTGATCTAAGGTGGATCTGTGACCCACATACGAATTTCCCCATATTCAAATTGAGGCTGGCATTTATATGGGAAAACGACTTGGTCAAAACAAAATTTCTTTCCAGTTATAAGAGGAAACACGTGAAACATTTTACTGCTACACACTACATCGATTCTGTCAATGCGATGCGATTGTGGCAATGCGAGTCATGATTCAGGTGAAATACTTCCGTCTAAAAATAGTTCTACTACTTTCGCTCTATATACTCAAGTAGACCCAATACACGAATTTCACGTGAATCATGTCTCGCATCGTCACAATCGCATCGCATTGACAGCGAATTGTACGTAGTTTAGCAGGCCATTTAGGCCTGGTCGCAATTGGGGGGTGGGGAGCGGAGAGTGTGCTATACCAACATGAGGCCTGGTCACAATTGGGGGGTGGGGAGTGGAGAGTGTGTCATACCAACATAAGGCCTGGTCACAATTGGGGGGTGGGGAGTGGAGAGTGTGTCATACCAACATAAGGCCTGGTCACAATTGGGGGGTGGGGAGTGGAGAGTGTGTCATACCAACATGAGGCCTGGTCACAATTGGGGGGTGGGGAGTGGAGAGTGTGTCATACCAACATGAGGCCTGGTCACAATTGGGGGGTGGGGAGTGGAGAGTGTGTCATACCAACATGAGGCCTGGTCACAATTGGGGGGTGGGGAGTGGAGAGTGTGTCATACCAACATAAGGCCTGGTCACAATTGAGGGGTGGGGAGTGGAGAGTGTGTCATACCAACATAAGGCCTGGTCACAATTGGGGGGTGGGGAGTGGAGAGTGTGTCATACCAACATAAGGCCTGGTCACAATTGGGGGGTGGGGAGTGGAGAGTGTGTCATACCAACATAAGGCCTGGTCACAATTGGGGGGTGGGGAGTGGAGAGTGTGTCATACCAACATAAGGCCTGGTCACAATTGGGGGGTGGGGAGTGTGTCATACCAACATAAGGCCTGGTCACAATTGAGGGGTGGGGAGTGGAGAGTGTGTCATACCAACATGAGGCCTGGTCACAATTGGGGGGTGGGGAGTGGAGAGTGTGCTATACCAACATAAGGCCTGGTCACAATTGGGGGGTGGGGAGTGGAGAGTGTGTCATACCAACATAAGGCCTGGTCACAATTGGGGGGTGGGGAGTGGAGAGTGTGTCATACCAACATAAGGCCTGGTCACAATTGGGGGGTGGGGAGTGGAGAGTGTGTCATACCAACATAAGGCCTGGTCACAATTGGGGGGTGGGGAGTGGAGAGTGTGTCATACCAACATAAGGCCTGGTCACAATTGGGGGGTGGGGAGTGGAGAGTGTGTCATACCAACATAAGGCCTGGTCACAATTGGGGGGTGGGGAGTGGAGAGTGTGTCATACCAACATGAGGCCTGGTCACAATTGGGGGGTGGGGAGTGGAGAGTGTGTCATACCAACATAAGGCCTGGTCACAATTGGGGGGTGGGGAGTGGAGAGTGTGTCATACCAACATGAGGCCTGGTCACAATTGGGGGGTGGGGAGTGGAGAGTGTGTCATACCAACATAAGGCCTGGTCACAATTGGGGGGTGGGGAGTGGAGAGTGTGTCATACCAACATAAGGCCTGGTCACAATTGGGGGGTGGGGAGTGGAGAGTGTGTCATACCAACATAAGGCCTGGTCACAATTGGGGGGTGGGGAGTGGAGAGTGTGTCATACCAACATAAGGCCTGGTCACAATTGAGGGGTGGGGAGTGGAGAGTGTGTCATACCAACATGAGGCCTGGTCACAATTGGGGGGTGGGGAGTGGAGAGTGTGTCATACCAACATAAGGCCTGGTCACAATTGGGGGGTGGGGAGTGGAGAGTGTGTCATACCAACATGAGGCCTGGTCACAATTGGGGGGTGGGGAGTGGAGAGTGTGTCATACCAACATAAGGCCTGGTCACAATTGGGGGGTGGGGAGTGGAGAGTGTGTCATACCAACATGAGGCCTGGTCACAATTGGGGGGTGGGGAGTGGAGAGTGTGTCATACCAACATAAGGCCTGGTCACAATTGAGGGGTGGGGAGTGGAGAGTGTGTCATACCAACATAAGGCCTGGTCACAATTGGGGGGTGGGGAGTGGAGAGTGTGTCATACCAACATAAGGCCTGGTCACAATTGGGGGGTGGGGAGTGGAGAGTGTGTCATACCAACATGAGGCCTGGTCACAATTGAGGGGTGGGGAGTGGAGAGTGTGTCATACCAACATAAGGCCTGGTCACAATTGGGGGGTGGGGAGTGGAGAGTGTGTCATACCAACATGAGGCCTGGTCACAATTGGGGGGTGGGGAGTGGAGAGTGTGTCATACCAACATGAGGCCTGGTCACAATTGGGGGGTGGGGAGTGGAGAGTGTGTCATACCAACATAAGGCCTGGTCACAATTGAGGGGTGGGGAGTGGAGAGTGTGTCATACCAACATAAGGCCTGGTCACAATTGCGGGGTGGAGAGTGTGTCATACCAACGAACATAAGGCCTGGTCACAATTGGGGGGTGGGGAGCGGAGAGTGTGCTATACCAACGAACATAAGAGAGAAAGACGGAGAGAATCACACATGCTCGAATTCTTAGGTCTAACGCCCATAGCAATTGGAAATAAACAGAATCGATCCAATAACACCACGGGCATTCATTCATTTTGCATGCTGACTTGTTAGTATTAAAGTACTAAAACATATTCATATAGGGATTAGTGGGGTTCATATAGGGATTAGTGGGGTTCATATAGGGATTAGTGGGGTTCATATAGGGATTAGTGGGGTTCATATAGGGATTAGTGGGGTTCATATAGGGATTAGTGGAGGATTTTCACAAAGTAAAAAAACCCATGCAAGTTCATGAACAGAGATTGACATCTACGATAATTCTAAGGTCTCTGTCATTTTGGACATTGAAATGAAGAAAGTGCAGATGTTGTTTTTCATTAAAGAAGGAAAGAGAGAGAATATGATAACGAATATGATTTTATGTTTCAGGCTTTTCGCCCATCAACTTGGGGAAGGAGGGAAAGGGGAAACTGGGGGGGGGGGGGGGGGGGGGGGGGGGAACGGGAGAGAGAACGGCTGCACCTCGATTCAGCGCCCTTCATTGTAACCTCGTTTCAGCGCCATTTCAGTTTCGGCCAAGATTTCAATGTTCAATTTCAAAGAATAGCAGGACGCTGGTGTCAAACGTAAAAGACATCATTCCATTTTGATCAATGAACCCTAAGCCTCTAACCCTAACCCTAACGCTAGCAACTTACTTTACTTCGACATTAACGCTCCCGGGGACTTGTCGGCGAGTGGCGCTGAAACGAGGTGAAATCGTGCGGCCAAGCGTGACTGGCGCTGAAACGAGGTGCTCCCGAGAGGAACAAGAGTTTCTACACAAACGTCTGTATTCACCCTACTGCTTAATGCTAGGCCTACTTCTCACCCACCCCATTCGTATCCCTCTCCTCAAGTCCTCCACTTCTTTCACACCCAAACCTCATTCACTGCTTAGTGCGACCCAGCCCATTGAATACATTAACTCCTTTTCCCATAACATTTCTACGCACACGCACACGGGTCATGATAGTGAAAGTAACAATAGCAGTGGTAAACTAGAGCGTTAATATGCTAAACCACCAGCCGCGCGGCAGCATTGTCGGCTCAATGACCTTGACGTTTCACCAATGACCTTCATTTTTGAACTACCTATCCGCATGTACAATTTAAGGGTCCTAAGTTCAAACGCTATAAGATAAGACAGATAGACAGATATTCAGATAGATAGATAGATAGCCAGGAACAAACAGAATGCCCTGAAACATGACCAGCTTCGCTTTGCGGCTGGTAGTAATAAGGGCGGTTGTACACGCTCTCTAGCTCTCTGCTACTGTCTAGGGCAGTGGCAAATGTTAAAGGTAATAGAAGGGCACACACACACACACACACACACACACACACACACACACATATACATATATATATATATATATATATATATATATACATATATATATACATATATATACGCATATACACAGACTCGTACACACACGCACACACACATACGCGCACACAAATACAGAGAGAGGTGGGGGGGGAGGGGGGGGGGGGCATACTGTGTGCACACGTGCGTCTGTATAAAGAGCAAAAACAGTACTGAATAGTTCGGATATGTGATGTGTATGTGTGTGTGTGTCACTTTGTGTGCATATATGTGTGTGATCGGGGGTGTTATACCCTCTGTGTGTGAGAAAGACAAAGTAACCGACAATTGGATATGTAGACCAAGGCCATAGAGAAAGGATATTACATTTCTGTATGTGGATTTAATCTTAGTTTTGAGTATGGGTTAGACACCTGTACTTAACCTAGGTTTCGGAAATTAGGGGAGACAAAAATACCTCTGATGCAAAAAAAAAAAAAAAAAAAAAAAAAAAAAAAAGAATACTAGAGTACTTGCGTAAACTGACCCAGTCGCGACACACGCTTGCACCCCTAACCCTAACCCTAATCTTAACCCTTTCACCGCCAAAGTCGCATTTTAGCACCACTGTGATTTAACACATATGTCACTAAAAGGCATCAAATTGGGGTCTGTTATCCAAAGACCCTATTGTCTGAGTTTTGGGAAGTAAGGACAGACCTTATTTTATATATGTCACAGAAGAATCCACAATACTGCAGATGGATTTTGTTCTCTACCCAGGTCAATTTAATGGAATTGTTTTGCTGAAATATGGCTGGCGGCGAAAGGGTTAACCTAAACCCTTATCCGCTAACCCGAGTTTGCTCAAATTCGAACTTGTCCAAGTGTTTGACACCTAGTATCCACCTGTAAATTTTCATGTTGATATATCCAAGCGTTCTCGAGTTATCGCTGTCACAGACAGACAGACAAACAAACAAACAAACAAACCTTTGTTTTTTTCGTTGAAACACACTGATAACTGTATGTGAGGCCATTTTACACCGAAATATGCATTTTGAGCAAATTTGAACACGGACGGACAAACTGAAAACAATACCAGTCTCGCTTCGCGACTGGTAATAATGTGATACGTAGACCAAGGCCAAAGAGAAATGATATCAGATTTCTTTGTGGGTTTCATCTCAGTTTTTATCACGGGTTATATTAAACACACCTACTTGCTAAGTTTCAGCAATTAAGGACAAATGAGACTTCTGATAATAGTAACATAAAACCAAGAATTTCGCCTGTATCTCGGAACGTTTGGAGAGGAGAATAGAAAGGTATCTGTACACGTGAACATTTTTTCACTCTTTCCCCATTAGCAACATAGCTACGCCAGTCGTAATGTTATCACTTTCGACATGTCACTAGTGTTGCCATGGTGAAAGAGTGAAAAATTTTCATTGTGCAGAGACCTTAACGTATTCCTTTCACTTCTTCTTCTTCGATCGCTCAGACAGGTTCCTGTCAATTATGAGCGCAGATGCGTCATGCTGCCGTTATGCGCCTAACTAAGAAATAGTTAGGCCCAGCAAGTCCGACTTCGGCTGGAGGAAATGTTTTTGAAAGTGTTTCGTGAAAAAAAAAAAAGGCAGGAGAATTTCACTTCTTATGAAGATCAAGTCTACTTATATCTGAAAGTGACAACTAGAAAAATAGGTAAACGTTCCAAGGCAAACACGCAACATCCTAGCCCCCCCCCCACCCCCCCACCCCCACCCCCCACCTAAACTGGGGTGTCAAAATCATAGTTTCGTTATTTAGCTATTTGACGAGTTATATTTACACCACATTTCATCATAGTGTTGTTGAAAAATCCATCTTTTAAGCTGACGGTGTGACTTTTTCAAAGTTTTAACCCTTTCACCGCCAAAGTCGCATTTTAGCACCACAGTTATTTAATACCAATGTCACTAAAAGGCATCAAATTGGGATTTATTATCCAAAGACCCTATTGTCTTAGTTTTGGGAAGTAAGGATAGACCTTATTTTATATATGTCACAGAAGAATCCCCAATACTGCAGATGGTTTTTGTTCTCTACCCAGGTAAATTTAATGGACATTTTCGGCTGAAATATGGCTGGCGGTGAAAGGGTTAAACAAGTGAAGTGTAGGCCTAAATAAAATTTAAAAAATACAGAATGGTATGCATGAATGATATTGTCAAATCTGTAGCTATTTAATAGGACTTCGTAGTTTGGCTTTCTGTGTAAAAATAATATATCTGGAATCTAAACCAAAGACTGGATGTCTAACCTACCCAGGTTTTGCCATACTGGTATGCAAAAAATATACAAAATGTGTATTTTCTTTTTTTTTAAAGTTTCCATTCACAGATCCGTTTCTATTTGCTCTATCTAATAAACTGAGGTTCAGGTTCCCGACCTTGTGTCTGTATTCACGTTGAGATAGCCTAGCATGATAACTTAGAAGCTCTTCCAAAAGTCCATAACTAGGTGAAGACTAAGTTAGCATCATGCTAAGTCTCATGCTATCTCAACATACAGGCCCGTTGAGATAGCATGAGACTTAGCATGATGCTAACTTAGAAGCTCTTCCAAAGTCCTATAGGATCCTATAGGACTTTTGGAAGAGCTTCTAAGTTAGCATCATGCTAAGTCTCATGCTATCTCAACGTGAATACAGGCCCTGGTCAATATCTTTAATTGTTTTGAAATTATCAAACGAAAACGAAAATAAAATACGGATTTTCAACAACGTTTTCCAAAAATGGCAGCGAAATTAACAGAATCCTCATGTTTGATGTCAAATATCTCAAACACGGTTAAGATGAGGGGAAAATGAATATCACAATTGAAATATATAGGCATTTGACATCAGCATAGCTAGGTCACGAGTTAAAAAAAAAGAAAAAAAGATTTTGGGCAAACATCTAGCTAGTAGTCGGCCCTTAAAAAAGGGGGAGGGTAATATCCACTATGTTGATTAACAATAGTGAACGCAGAAGTGACAGAAATGAACCCGGAACACGGATGTTCACAAACATAGGGGAAGACGGGGTAAGAAGCCCATGGGCGGGTAAGAAGCCTATGTCAATTATCTCATGAAATAAAGCAAGTTTCAGTCCCATTTTGCCCATTACATTAACACTCGTCTCATGGGCAAAATGGGACTGAACTTTGCTTTATTTCATGAGATAATTGGCATGGGCTTCTTACCCGCCCATGGGCTTTTTACCCCGTCTTCACCTACGCACAGAGCACGTGAGTGCACCAGACCGTATCCACTCCAGAAAAAAAGATAATATACGAGTCAGACGACAAAGGAAATGGAATGGACAAGTCTCCATTCCTCAGCTGGTCACAGCAAGAGTCCTTGGCCCGAAAAACAATGTCAACAATTCCTCGTGTGTGTGTGTGTGTGTGTGTGTGTGTGTGTGTGTGTGTGTTTGTGTGTGTGTGCGTGTGTGTGTGTGTGTGTGTGTGTGCGTGTGTGTGTGTGTGTGTGTGTGTGCGTGTGTGTGTGTGTGTGTGTGTTTGTGTGCGCGCGTGTGTGCGTGCGCGTGTGCGTGCGTATATATGTGAGTGTGCGTGCGAGTGAGTGTGTGCGTGTGTGTGTGTGTGTGCGTGTGCGTGCGTGCGTGCGTGTATATATGTGTGTGTGCATGCGTGCGTGCGCACGTGTGTGTGTGCGCGCGTGCGTGTATGTGTTGAAAAACGGAATGCAGTGAACCGTCTTGAACTGCCCCCTACCTTTTCATTAATAGACGATGTTCGGAGAAAAATATCCTGATATATCATAGGGTAAGACGGGGTAAAAAGCCCATGGGCCAAAAAAGCCCATGCCAATTATCTCATTATGAAGCAAATTTCAGTCAAATGTTATGAGACGAATGCTAAACATTACCACTTTCATGGGCAAATTGTGACTCATGCATTTTTTTGGGAAATGGGCTTTTTACCCCGTCTTCCCCTACATCTTACCAAACATGCTTCACAATAAATAAATCACATGTTAACTGACATACCACTTTCAGATTGCTATCATGCATTTTTTGGAAAGGGGTGACTCTACAGATGTCACAAATTACATGATAGCAATTGCCCCCCCCCCCCCCCCCCCAACCCCCACCCCCCCGATGGTAATCATCCCTATTTTGGGGATCTACCACAGTACCTGATGGTAGATAGAGCAACTTCCCCTGTTTGACCGATTGAGTTAATTATTTCCGAACAATTCCTATTGCCCCCCTTCCCTCATTCACCCCCTCCCCCTGTCCCCCCCCCCCCCCTTTTATCTCTTCCTTGCCCTCCGACCCTGACTGGGCTTTTATTTGATCCACCTTGATTCTCCCCATACCTATCATTCGACACCCTTCGTCTCATCTTTCCCACAGCCCCCATCACTTCCCCCCTCAACTACTGTACTTATTCCCCCATCCAAAAGAAGAGGGGGGGGGGGGGGGGGGGGGGGCTATGTTGTAGTTAGCGTCGATTTGTATGTTAAAGACCCAGCACGTCACGTGTCAAAATCACGATTTTCATGTGTTTTCCGTCTTATAATAATAATAATAATAATGACAACTTCTATAGCGCTTATTCTCCTTACGGGGCTCTAAACGCTTGTGTCAAAATCACGATTTTCATGTGTTTTCCCTCTTATAATAATAATAATAATAATAATAATAATAATAATGACAACTTATATAGCGCTTATTCTCCTTACGGGGCTCTAAGCGCTTCACAAAAAAGTTAAAAATCTGAGCAGAAACAACAACAAAACAACGCACTTATCATAAGGAACAACCCGAAACGAAATAACAATAACTACATTTATAGCTGGTAAGAAATCTTAGCAAATCTTCCTAGCATAAGAGGGAATGTGACACGTGACGTGGGGGGTCTTTAGCGTTTTGGTATTCAGGGTTTCTGATTTGTTTTCCTCTTCTAGGGGGTACATTCACTCCCTGTGTACCATTTTGAAGGGGTATTTTCACACCCAGTTTCAATTTTTAAAGGGGTCGAAACGAAAATGGTGGGAATCCGTCCTGCTTCTTGCGCCCACGCGTACACACACACACACACACACACACACACACACACACACACACACACACACAGACACACACACACACACACACAGACACACACACACACAGACACACACACACACACACACACAGACACACACACACACAGACAGACACACACACACACACACAGACACACACACACACACACACACACACACACACACACACACACACACACACACACACACACACACACACACACACACACACAGACACACACACCCCACACACACACACACACACACACACACACACACACACACACACACACACACACACACACACACACACACACACATACACACACACACACACACATGAACTCATACACACACACACACACACACACACACACACACACACACACACACACACACACACACACACACACACACACAGACACACACACACACATACGCGTGCACACACGCACGAACTCGTACACACACACACACACACACACACACACACACACATATACGCATGCGCGCGCGCTTTACACATTCCTTACGCGCGCTTTATCCCCTTATGCTTATGTTTTCTATAGGCCTTTGCAACTAGGGTTATTAACGCCCTTGACAGTGAGAGTGATGCCCTTGCTGGTCAGTACTGACAAGGGCATTCACTCTCGCGAAAGGCAGCCATTTAGTGGCATCAAATAGGGTTATTGGCGAGAGTTATCCCCATGTTTGGTCAGTACTGAACCATCTTCCCCCACCCACCAAGGGCATTCACTCTCGCAAAAGGTGTTCGTTGCAGACCCCAATAGGGGCAGTCACACACATATAAATCGTATCTGAATGCGATGCGATTTTGACCCGATGTGAGTCCCGAATCACGTGACATTCATGTATTGGGTCTACTTGAGCGAAAACAACATCATTATTTTTAGACGGAAGTATTTCACGTGATTCATGAACCACATCGTTAAAATCGCATCGCATTCAGATGCGATTCGTATGTGTGTGGCTGGCTCTTATCAATATCTCAGCTAGGTATTGTTCCAAATAGCACACAACAATAACTTTCATGAATATCAAATTCAAAATGTCTTTTTTTTTAAAGCAAGAAGAGAAAAAGAGAGAGATATCAAGTGTATGAGACGAACTTATTGGATGAGTAAATAATATTTTAAAGATTTAAAATTTATCAACCAAAAAAAGGAATGGTTCCAGCAAACAAATAGTATAACTGCATGGCTTTGTACATCGATGTATCGGCAAATATGTAGATTTACACCCTCCTGCTCTATTTCTTGGTTCTTTCCGTGGTTAGGGATAGGGTTAGGGTTAGATGGTCTTTTCTTTTGCCACAAGCATCTGGGTTTTTTGTCAAAATCATCTAGTTTTTTTGGAGCATTAAATCGCTGCCTATTTTCAAGGGTCAATCTCACGCATGGCTTGAGATTCTAGGGGGTGATTTGAGAGCTCAAAGTGCAGCACACTCTGCACGTTTTCAGAAACCCTGGGTATTTTCTAGTCACAAAGTCTCGCCCCCAGGCAGCGGGAATCGATCCGCTCTTATCGACTTTTGTCTGCCGTGGGTTGTTTTACGTGCGTGACGGGCACGGGCCAGTCTTGTCTCAAGTCTTCATCCGAAGGACTTTTATCTCTGTCCCAAGAATATCTACACTCCTTCCCGCGCACTCAGGTCCTCAAACACAAAACTTCTGAAAGTTCCAAAAACAAGTCTAAAATCATTTGGTGACCGCAGTTTCAGTTTCAGTGCCCCTGCTGTTTGGAATTCCCTCCCAGTCGATCTCCGCCATGAACCAACTATCTCTGCTTTCAAAGCTAAACTCAAGACTCACTACTTTCAAAGCTCATTCTGTTTGTAAATTTGTTTCCTTCTTGATCTTGTACCTGGGTGAATGATTGGGTAATAATGTCTTGTGTGACCTCGGGTGTATCAGTGAATGGAAGCGCCTTGAGTGTAAAATAATTATAGAAAGGCGCTATAGAAATACTATCAATTATTATTATTTTATTATTATGTCTAGTATATAATTATAGTGAACTGCTGCAGCTAGTACATAAACTGCTCAGGTTAATTCTATGGTGTTCTGTTACCTGGTAATGAATTGAGACGGTCTCTTAGTGTGAATGTAACAGAAGGGATTTTGCTCAGTAGGGAAGCAAGTCCTCTGACACTTGTCTCTGCATCTGCACACTATTGTAGATTCAGCAACTACACTTTCCTGAAGGCGTTAACTACCATTGCCGAACGTTCGTTACGCTTTAGCAGAGCGTTATATTTAGAGTGGCACAGTGGTTCGCTTCGTGTCAAGTAAACCCGAGTTCGAACCTGGGTACAGGGGATTTTTCCTCTCACTTTGCACTAGACCTTACGGTCTGAACGTGGAGTCTTTGGGATGAGACGATAAACAGAGGTCCCGTGTGCTCATGCACTTAGCACACGTTAAACCCAGTGGCAACGAAAAAGTTGTCATTTGGTCAAAATGTAACCCCCTCCCTTCCTTCCTCTTCAGTCACAAAAATGGCATGCAAAAATAAAAAATAAAAACAATTGGGTGGCGCGCCTCTGGCTGCGACGAGCGCACCATGTGGGAGCAACCCGAATTTCACAGAGACGCCTTTGTGACTATAATGTACCTATATTTGGTTTAAAATGAGCAGTAACAAGTACTACCAATACATTGTTGTGGAGTTGTATTCGTAATGTTATTTTAGGCTCGATCAAGAGAACGGGTGGGATGGGTATTAACAGCACCGGCTCGTTCCGGAGATAGATCTACCACTGGAATAACAATTGAAAAGACATTGAAGAATAGCAATAAACAAGGATGAAACTGAGTATAGAAAAGGAAGAAAACTCCAATAAAATACAACAACTCCTTATGGCTCCCCCCCCCCCCCACCTGCGTGCGCATCTCGACCCTTCCAACGGAAGTGTCGCCATCTTAGTCCTTATTTGTGTGTAAACAAAGTGAAAATGTTATCTAAATGTGTAAAGAAAACATCCAGATGTTATAAATACAGTTTAGATAAGTTTCGAATTGGAACAGCCAAATACGCAGCATCGATCTGGCATTTTTCCAAAAAAGTTACTGACGGTCTCCCATGATATGGCGCTCCTTGTGGCCGGATATGATGACACGTGGGTACCAGCCATTGAAGTGGTGTACGGATGAGAATAGGAAACATGATATCCGATTTGCCACTGACATAACAACACACTAAAGTTTGTTTTTAAAAGAGCAATCTTATTTCAGTTTGAAGAAAAACGAAAACGAAAACGAAATTTTATTTAACCAGGGAACATGAGATAAGCAATGACAGCTTTTTTCCACCCAGCCCTGGGGAAATAATAATAAATAACAAGATTCAAAGAAAACTTCAAACAACAAAATCTAAGTAACGCATGCACAAAACAAATCGGGGGAAAATGAGGGTAATGGGAGACGGGAGGTGAGGGGAGGGGGGGGGGGGGGGGGGGGGGGGGGGGGGGTATACTAAGGCACACACATAATCATAGGGTGAATAATCGGAACTTGTGGGGGGGGGAAAAAAGAAGAGAATTATTATTATTATGGTTACGTTCACATTTTATCTTTTAATCTTTGAAACAGAAATGTGTGATACGCTGTTTTAAATGAATCAATACTGGGTTTTTGTTTTAAATAAGATGGCAAGGAGTTCCACAGGTTTCCACCTGAGAAAGTTAAACTTGTTTTGAAAAGAAGCATGAAGGATGTAGATACTGTATAATTAGGCACCATTTTCATCGTGAAGAGGATTATGACCAGAATAGCTACCATTTGTAAAAACCGAGTGTTTTAAAGTTTGTTGTTTATGTGGATATCAAAACCGGATGCCGGAAAGCACTACCTTTTTCATGAAAGTAGTACTACTTAGAGAATCCACATTAAGCAGATTTTTATGATACTGTCTGGTCTGTCTCTGTCTGTCTCCGTCTCTGTCTCTCTCTTTCTCTCTCTGTCTCTCTCTCTCTTTCTCTCTC
The DNA here is from genome assembly GCA_017654935.2 of Phymorhynchus buccinoides. Lineage (NCBI taxonomy): Eukaryota > Metazoa > Mollusca > Gastropoda > Neogastropoda > Raphitomidae > Phymorhynchus > Phymorhynchus buccinoides. The sequence goes on along the minus strand of CM065702.1, from coordinate 46,254,300 downwards.
TCTCTCTCTCTCTCTCTCTCTCTCTCTCTCTCTCTCTCTCTCTCTCTCTCTCTCTCTCTCTCTCTCTCTCTCTCTCTCTCTCTCTCTCTCTCTCTCTCTCTCTCTCACGTCTCACACGATTGCTCAGTGTTCTCTCTCTCTCTCTCTCTCTCTCTCTCTCTCTCTCTCTCTCTCTCTCTCTCTCTCTCTCACTCGTTTCTCTCTCTCTCTCTCTCTCTCTCTCTCTCTCTCTCTCTCTCTCTCTCTTGCACGCTAATTGTCAGTGTTCTCTCTCTCTTTCTCTCTCTCTCTCTCTCTCTCTCTCTCTCTCTCTCTCTCTCTCTCTCTCGTCTCTCTCTCTCTCTCTCTCTCTCTCTCTCTCTCTCTCTCTCTCTCTCTCTCTCTCTCTCTCTCTCTCTCTCTCTCTCTCTCTCTCTCTCTCACCACGCTAATTGCTCAGTGTTCTCTCTCTCTCTCTCTCTCTCTCTCTCTCTCTCTCTCTCTCTCTCTCTCTCTCTCTCTCTCTCTCTCTCTCTCTCTCTCTCTCTCTCTCTCTCTCTCTCTCTCTCTCTCTCTCTCTCTCTCTGGAACACTGTAATTTTTATTGTCATTACCACACGGGTCTGATGGGGGGGGGGGGGGGGGGGGGGGTACTTGAATATTTTCAATGAAATAATAGTATTCGACAACATAAACAAAAGTAAAATAAACAAATGAAACAAAATAAATGAAAACTGAAAGAAAACATTCATGGTTACCGACCATCCAATATATAATCTCCAGTGTTCCAGTGTTCTCTCTCTTCTCTCTCTCTCTCTCTCTCTCTCTCTCTCTCTCTCTCTCTCTCTCTCTCTCTCCTCTCTCTCCCCCTCTCTTCTCTCTCTCCCTCTCTCTCTCTCTCTCTCTCTCTCTGTCTCTCTCTCCCCCTCTGAGTGGGCTAAATCTATTGTAATTCCCATACATAAGAAAGGAGATGTAAATAAGCCAGATAATTATAGAGGAGTGGCAATAACCAGTATAATAAGTAAAATTTATACTCACATTTTAAATAAAAGGTTACTAAAATGGGCAGGTAGAGAGGAACAAATAATTGAACAACAAGCAGGATTTAGGGCGAAACATAGTACAAGTG
>CM065702.1:46238189-46248189 GCA_017654935.2 Phymorhynchus buccinoides | reverse complement strand
TCAGTATACCCTCCCCTCCCCCTTATTCCCCCCCTTCCCCCCCCCCCCCCTCACCTGTCATTACCCCAAGCGTTTCTTTCTTTTTTTTGTGTAACCCATTTGCCTTTTCACTTTTGTGCATGCGTTAGTTAACTTTGTTATTGAATGTTCTATTTTTCCCCAGGGCTGGGTGGAAAAAAGCATTGTATTGCTTATCTCATGTTTCCCTGGAACCTTACTACACTAGCACTCCTGCATGCGTGAACAACCAGTGCAAGTTTCCATCTTTGCAGATTCAACAATACCGAAAGAAAGATCATGTGACAAAAGAGCAGTTACAAAAAACTGGTGCTATAATTTGATTTGCATTAAATAAAATTTCGTTTTCGTGTTCGTTTTCCCTCGCATAAAATGCTTTTATCCTTATAAATGAACCGGTGCGCCCCGGTTCGCATATTGCCGTTTTGAATACTGCCGCTTCGCATAAAGCCGATTCACATACTGCCGCTTCGCATACAAAGCTTTGTGGACATGGCATTTCGCATTAAACTCAGAAAGTTAGGGATAGGGTTAGGGATAGGTTAGGGATATGGATAGGTTAGGGATAGGGTTAGGGATAGTAAGAAAGTAACAGAAAGTCACGTAGAGTGCATTAGAACGTGCGTGCGTGCGTGCGTGCGTGCGTGTGTGTGTGTGTGTGTAGGAGGTGGGGGTGAAAACTAGATAGTTATTGATAGGGATAAAAACTTGCAATGCTCTGCAAATCAACATACACTTCTAATTATTTTAAATAATTATTACGTGTTTGTATGCTGTCTCATCACATAGGCCTACTACGTTTTATAAACCAAAAAACAAATGTCATTTGAAAACCCAGAAAATCAATTAAACCATGCTTTTTAAACATCGTTCACATTAGTACACCGTTCAGCAGCACGTTATTAATACAGTCTGCAGTGCCATGATTGTAATAGCTTTCAAACAAGGGAAAGTCAGAGAATGCTGACACGGCCATTTTTTAGTTATGACTAAAGAGTAGGCTCCACTCCAAAAAATCATAACTGTTTCCAGTTAAAGCCCTTAAATCCCAAGGGGTTTAGATATATGACAGTGTACCTTGTATTAGGTATTAGGTATTAGGTACTTTATAGTCACAGAGGCGTCTCTGTGAAATTCGGGTTGCTCCCACATGGAGAGCGCGTCGCAGCCAGAGGCGCGCCACCCAATTTTTTTTTTTTGCATGCGATTTTTGTCACTGATGAGGGGGGGGGGGGGGGGTAAATTTTGACCAAATGACAACTTTTTCGTTGCCACTGGGTTTAACGTGTGCTACGTGCATGGGCACACGTGACCGGTTTATCGTCTCATCCGAAAGACGTGTCAAAAATTAAATATTATGTAGATTTCTTTGTCCTGTTTCTCGTGTCAATTGCTTTACAGACCACCTGGAGTAGGCGTATCTTATTCTCAAAATGACGTACACTACTTATCTTCACTTACTTGACGTACGGGTCACGTCATCTGGACGTTCCCAGCAGCACTCTATGTCCCATATGTGCCTTCCCAGGTCGAGAGGACGTAAAGCCTCAATATTCAATCAACAGCACTCTGATATCTTATATATATTTTCGAAAATGTCTGTCTGTCTGTCTGTCTGTCTGTCTATGTCTGTGTGTGTGTGTCTGTCTGTCTGTGTGTCCCTTATGCACGGCCACAGTTCTCAATCGATCGACACCAAATTTGGCATCAAGCATCCTTGGCACCCTCCGAAGGTCATGCCGTCCTTACTTTTCGGAAACCTCCGCCGAGGGGTCGTGGGGAGGGGGGGGGGCCGAAAATCGTTAAGGGGCCATAACTTCCACACCGCAGGTCCTAGAGTCTTGAAACTTGTCATGGATGTACTTTCGCTTATGGCCGTTCTGATGATGGCGTACCAATGAAGGTCAAGGTCAAGGTCAGGGAGATCGGTATGCCTTGAAAGTGGTAGGGGTCTAATGATTGGGTTTTACTGTCCCACGCATATCTCCCGAACTGCTTTACCGAATCGTTTCCAGTTTTGTGTGGTGGCGTGTCACCATGAGAGAAGGCATCGCGCATAAATTATCGCCGTCATGACCTTCACCTTGGCGTATGACCTTGAAAACCGAAAATCTTTAAGGGGCTATAACGTCCACACCGTTGGTCTTAGGGACTTCAAACTTGGCATGTAGGTCCTTTGCCTTATGGTTGTTCTGATGATTGCATACAGATCAAGGTCAAGGTCAAGGTCATGGAGATCGGTAGGCCTTGAAAGTGGTAGGGGTCAATTTTTTTAATTTTCAGCAACAAAAGTAAAAATATAATATTTTGCGGACCCGGCGAAACCGGTACTCAGCGGTACCGGTACTTGGCGTTACCTGTACAAGGCATAGTAGGGAACATGAACATAATGCTCATAAAGATGATTTGAAAAGAAACGTGGCATCTACAACAACAAAGGACACAAAACAACAACAAAAACGTACACGAACAACAAAATATAATTATATATACATCAAGAAAACAAACAATCACTAGCGTGTTCTGAATAACTGGTCTCGTTATTCATAATCAGTATTATGTATTGTTTTGTTTCTAAGTGTTAACGAGAATACCAGCTAATTTTTCTCTTTACAGAATAACAACTCTTTTGAGTTAACTTTATATGAATCAATTGTTTGTGGGGGGTTTCTTTTCTCGGAAACATGCGTTAAGCTATTCGGCAGGCGTATGCCGCGTTGTGTCTGTGCGATGGGTGATACGAATTCACTTAAGGTTTCCTATACGTGTTCACATTTTTACTAATTTCCCATGGCAACACAGTGATAGCCAATCGCATACCACTGTGTTGCCATGGGGAAAGATTGAAAAATGTAAACTCGTAGTGAGACCATTTTGCACCCAGCCTGTGCGTCAAAACTGAAGGCCTGTGAGCGTGGGGCAGGATAAACATCCCCACTATAATAGGGAGAAGACGCTTCAAGGTAACAGACAACGAGAACAGCCTCTCTGAAATCGACGTGCTCCAAAGTATTCATTTGACTAAAGTCACTTAGCTTACGGAGAAAAAGTGTCTTTGATTTTACCCAGTAGAACTAGCCCAAAGAAAAGTGAGGTTTCCCACCATGGAACATCAGTTTGCAGAATTCAACGGTCTTTATTTCTGAATGACGATGGATCTCAAACTTGGAAGCATTCGAACTGGCTCTTGCTAGTGCTGCAGCCTTGCGGATTGGTTGCCCTTTGGGGATTTGTTATCTCATGCCATGTTCTCAAGGTCAATTCTTAGCTGAGAGAGAGAGAGAGAGAGAGAGAGAGAGAGAGAGAATACGAATACGAATACGAATGTTTTATTGAGGGTAACATGGTTAAGCTACAATAGCTTCTTTGCACCATGCCCTCTCACTCACACATTCACACCATGCATCAAGCAAAGAACAATTGAGATATTTATCAACAACAAAAACACAACAAACTCCAATCAAGTCAAGCAAATGAAAAAAAATGAGCACTCCCCTTTTATTTATTTTTGAATTATTACAAGTGCTCATTTTTTTTCTCATTTGCTTGACTTGATTGGAGTTTGTTGTGTTTTTGTTGTTGATAAATATCTCAATTGTTCTTCGCTTGACGCATGGTGTGAATGTGTGAGAGAGAGGGAGAGGGAGAGAGAGAGAGAGAGAGAGAGAGAGAGAGAGAGAGAGAGAGAGAGAGAGAGAGAGAGAGAGAGAGAGAGAGAAGAGAGAGAGAGAGAGAGAGAGAGAGAGAGAGAGAGAGAGAGAGAAAACACTTGAAAAACTTGAAAACTTAAACTTTATTTTCCAAGGATATAGATTTCAGACAAATAGAGAGAGAGAGAGAGAGAGAGAGAGAGAGAGAGAGAGAGAGAGAGAGAGAGAGAGAGAGAGAGAGAGAGAGAGAGAGAGAGAGAGAGAGAGAGAGAGAGAGAGAGAGACAGAGAGAGAGAGAGAGAGAGAGAGAGAGAGAGAGAGAGAGAGAGAGAGAGAGAGGGATAGATGGACAAATAGAGAGACATACAGACAGACAGACAAACAGACAGACAGAGGCATAAGAGGCTTACAAAGAATCTGGGCATAAACTGATGGCATTGCTGCGAATTGGGATTCGGAATGAGCGGCGTGGGAGCAACGCCACTGAAGATGGGACAGCAAACAACAACAACAACAACAACAACAACAACAACAACAACAACAACACATTCATGGAATTAGTAAAGTATACAGTAATATATACATGAACATTAGTAATGAACAAGAGTGTACGTGGGAATTTACTCTGACGCCCACCTTTCCTACTCCTCCCATCCACTCACTCTCTTTACGCTCAACAAAACATCCTTGTAGACGTCAGTGACTAGATACACTACCACTACTACTAGGGGAAGACGGGGTAAAAAGCGCATGGGCGGGTAAGAAGCCCACCCCAAATATCTCATGAAATGAAGCAAATTTCAGTCTCATTTTGCCCATGAGACGAGCGTTAATGTCTAGCATTCGTCTCATGGGCAAATTTGACTGAAATTTTCTTTATTTCATGAGATAATTGGGGTGGGCTTCTTACCCGCCCATGCGCTTTTTACCCCGTCTTCCCCTACTACTACTACTACTACTGCTGCTGCTGCTGCTGCTGCTGCTGCTACTACTACTACTACTACTACCACTGCCACTGCTACTACTGCTACTGCTACTGCTACTGCTACTACTACTACTGCTGCTGCTGCTGCTGCTGCTGCTGCTGCTGCTACTACTACTACTGCTGCTGCTGCTGCTGCTGCTACTACTACTGCTGCTGCTACTACTACTACTACTACTACTACTACTACTACTACTACTACTACTACTACTACTACTACTACTACTACTAATAATAATAATAATAATAATAATAATAATTTAATTCATTTTAAAAAGTGACGCCTGTCCCTCGCGAGGCTCCAGGCGCCATTACAAAGATAAAAACCAACAGGTTTAAGAAAGAAGAGAAAGATTAAAACATAAAAAAAGAACTTTGACATCGTAAGAACAAGATATCATTAGAAAACATTAAAATTAATACTTGCGGGGAACATAATATATTATACCCCCAGCCCCTCCACTCTCTCTCCACCCCCTTCCCCTCCTTCATACTACTACTACTACTACTACTGCTACTACTACCACTACTACTACTACTACTACTACTACTACTACTACTACTACTACTACTACTACTACTACTACTACTGCTACTGCTACTGCTACTGCTGCTGCTGCTACTACTACTACTACTACTACTACTACTACTACTACTACTACTACTACTACTACTACTACTACTACTACTACTACTACCACTACTACTACTACTACTACTACTACTACTACTACTACTACTACTACTACTACTACTACTACTACTACTACTACTACTACTACTACTACTGCTGCTGCTGCTGCTACTACTACTACTACTACTACTACTACTACTACTACTACTACTACTGCTACTACTACTACCACTACTACTACTACTACTACTACTACTACTACTACTACTACTACTACTACTACTACTACGCACGTCCCAATGCTGATGTCTGTTATGTATCTTCTTCACAATATATTAAGGTTTAGGCTTACGACTCCGACATGTCAGGTCAACAGCCCGCGTAGTACCATTACGTAGGCTACGACGGATATTTATGTGTTGTAGTTTGTTTCCATGGTTACTCCCGGTGGGGATACCGGGGGTGGGGGGTGGGGGTGGTCGGAGGTCTTTCAGTACAAGTAGTTCCCACACATTCTGGAAGTTATCTGCTAGCCAGAAACTTCCTCTTGAGCACAACACTATGTGTGTGTGTGTGGGGGGGGGGGGGGGGGGGGGGGCTAATATTGACGAGGGGGTGTAGAGAGAAAAGGGTGACAACCTAAGCTACCTAGTCTATCAATATTATCCCCCTTACCAGTGCCAGACAATGGTCAACCTATGGCGATATTTTTCACGCCAGAGGGCAGTCAATGCACTAGGAGCTTATCACGCGATTTTCTTACTTGGGCGTAGTGAGAGAGAGAGAGTGATGGTAGGACCGCTCACTGTCTCTCTCTCTTTCTTTATCCCCAACTAATTATATAGAGAGGATTAGCCCCACACGAGCGTCAGGCCCTCTGGCGTGAGAAAAATCGCACTAAGTCTCTCATTCAATGACAAACATGAACTTTCTATAATTATAATAATAATAATAAATAATAATGAATATTTAGGGCGCTTAATCTTAACAAAAGCCCTAAGCGCTTACAATCATGATAAAAACAATACTAACAAAATGAAAAGCTGGACAACACACAAAACACTCACACGAACTTAAGGTCAAACACACACACACACACACACACACACACACCAACAAAACACACACACACACGCACGCACACGCACACACACACATGACTCAACGGATAACCTTTGCAGGAGGAGGATGAGAAAGATTATGTTTTGAAGAGAGTTGTTTTGAGGGAGGACTTGAAAGAAGAGAGGCTGTTTGAGGTTCGGAGTGCAGAAGGGAGGCCATTCCAGGAGGAGGGAGCTTGGAAAGAAAAAGAACGTTCGCCAAGAGTTCTGGCACGGAAACGGGGGATCTGCAGAACGTGAGTGTCAGAGGAGGAGCGAAGCAGTCTAGTGGGAGTATAAATCGATAGAAGATCAGAGAGATATGATGGGGCCAAACCATTCAGCGACTTGTAACATAATAGAGAGAGTTTATACTCTATGCGCTTTTCAACAGGGAGCCAGTGGAGAGATTGAAGCAAAGGAGAAACATGAGAGGTCCTCGGGCATTTCAGGACGAGGCGAGCAGCATTATTTTGGACTTTCTGCAATTTAATCAGGAGATTTTGTGGGCAGCCAGCAAGGAGAGAATTACAGTAATCAAGTCTTGAAAGAACAAAGGCAGAAATGAGGGTTTGGGTGGCTTCTTCAGACAGAAGATGACGTACAGAACTGATGCGCCGAAGCTCCAAATAGCAAGCACGGCAGACAGAAGAAATTTGACTTTGAAAAGAGAGTGTCTGGTCCAGTACAACGCCTAGATTGCGCACGGTAGTAGAGGTCTGAATGAGAGAGTTTCCAAGTTGGACAGAAGTAGGGACAGAGATTGTAGACATGAGCCTTTTTGATAGAATGAAAATCAGTTCAGTTTTGTCGTTGTTTAGCTGGAGCTTGTTGTAAGTCATCCATGCCTTGATGTCAGAAATACATAGCTGTGTACGTTCAATGATGGAGGGGAGTATAGAGATATCACCAGAGGTGTAGATTTGGTTGTCATCAGAGAAGCAGTGATGGTAAATGTCATGATGGGCCACAATGTCAGAAATAGGTTGAGTGTATAGAACAAAAAGAATGGGACCCAGAACAGATCCCTGGGGAACTCCATGCTTCAAATCGGCTGAACTTGAAGAGAAGCCGTTGACAGAGACAACTTGAGTACGACCGGAGAGGTACGAGTGAAACCATGTCAGTGCATTAGAAGAGATGCCAAAAGTATGTTGAAGTCTAGAGAGGAGGGTGGAGTGATCGATGGTATCAAAGGCAGAAGACAGGTCTAGAAGAGAGAGCAGAGAAACCTGACCACCATCAAGAGCAGACAGAAGATCGTTTACTATCTTCAACGTTTACTAATCTTTAATTATCTTGGACTCTGCCCTTGTTTCCCTTCGCTGGTTGTTTTCTATTTGGTTCTGAGTTTTGGGCCAATTCTCCTGCCTTTTTCCCCCCAAAGAACAAAAAAAAAAAAATAATATTCCCAATAATGTTCTGCTTTCAGCTCCTCCGAAATCGGAATGTTTTGGCTGCTTGGAACGGGGAGACAAATGAAAACTGAAAACTTGACACATAATTATGTACCTCAGGCCTTATGGCCTGGGAACGCGGAAGAAGAAGAAGATTTGCTATGGTTATATATAGGTCCTGTATGAAAAAAAGAAAAGAAAAGATGAGCCGCCTCCAAAAAAAAAAAAAAATCATTAAAAAAGAAGAAAAGAAAATGAAAAGAAAGGGGGGGGCTTTAAAAAAAAAAAAAAAAAAAAAAAAGGTCCTGTTATGCTTATATACCAGAAGGTATGCTTAGTCATTGTTCTCGGGTGACTAGTAGGTTCTATCATATTACGAGGGGTGAATGCCAGAACTGTCTATCTGTGTTCTTTATTCCTTTTGAGATAGACCGTTCTGGCAGGCACCCTAAACGGAATGAAGAAGGCTCGGTAGTAGGCCTACAGTGCGTGAGAACAGAGACAGGGACAGAAAGAAACAGAGACAGAAAGAGGAAGGTAGAAAGAGGTGACCGACAAAAGGAATGAGAGTGATGATGATGAAGGGAGATCCACATCACATGTCAAAGTGAAGGAACTGAGGATGTATGCCCTGAATTGTATGCGGGGTCATGATGCGGCTACTGGGGTGTGTTGGGCCAGCTGTCTTCACCTTTGAAGCCCTCTGAGCTGGAAGTTATCAATGCAGCTTGAACTTGGGATCTCTATCCGCCACTACTGGTGATGCCGATCAAAATCAAGGTCAAGATCAAGGTCAAGACCAGAAACATACATTTCTTGTACATATTTCACAGGTGGAGGTGTGTGTGTGTGTGTGTGTGTGTGTGTGTGTGTGTGTGTGTGTGTGTGTGTGTGCGTTGCGTGCGTGCGTGTGCGTGCGTGTGCGTGTGCGTGCGTGTGTGTATATATGTGTGTGTGTGTGTGTGTGTGTGTGTGTGTATATATGATAGATGTGGAAAGAGAGAGAGAGAGAGAGAGAGAGAGAGAGACGGACGGACAAACTGAAAACAATACCAGTCTCGCTTCGCGACTGGTAATCAACTCACATATTCAGCATTAATATTAAGACCTTGATCACCACATTGTTTGTCCTATCATAAGTTTACTCCTAAATGTAATAAAGAAATGAATCATGGAACGAATTACGGGTATTGGGGTCATCGGAATGGGGCTCGTCAGCAACCCCGGGCATCAACTTCGTTTACAATTTTAACCCTTGTAAATATATAGTGAACACTAAGAATTTAACACACATTCCACCTGACGTGTAGCCTACATAACAGTGTTAAATTCAATAACCAACCACCCACAGCACCACACACACACACACACACACACACACACACACAGCACACACACACACACACACACACACACACACACACACACCATGTAGCCCGGCACTCTCTTTAAAGGAGAACACAAAATGGAACACAGATTTCATATCTCATGTCAAAATAAATACACAAAATGTTTATATAGTGTACATATGTTTTACACCATGTATATATAAGCTGTGTAAATAATATATTTTACTATTAAGATCACCTGTTTTTAACATAGTGGTATTCTTCCACCCTCTACCGCTCGCAGCATATTTGTTTATGAAAATGCTCGATAGTCATTATTTTAATAATCATTTTATACACATGTAGGAATTTTACACCACCTCGGTGTCCCCCCAACCTCTATCCCCATAGTCTACAGACATTCCTCCCTCTTCTTCTTCCTATCCTTATCTTTATTACTCAGAAATGTCTCACATGTGCCTGTGCCAGGCCGGCCACAGTAGCTTTTCTCAGCTCCTTTCAGTTCATGGCTTTTGTCAACACTCGTCACCAGCATAAACCAATTGAAAGTGTTTTATCCATTAGGCTTACATTGTTTCATGGTGGCATACCACTTGTAAGGTCTTTACCTATCCCTCACCACAATCAATGATAAGAATAGTTGCCGCTGTTAAAAGAAATAACTTGAAACAAATAGCTCTCTGTGGAAAACTGAAAGGAGCCAGAATGAGGGGAATTCGTGTACTGTGGGCCGGAGGACGTTAAACAAGTTCTTCATTTATGACCATCTGCCTCTCAGCCTGCCGTATCTCCTGCTTCGCCTCCCTGAGCTCTTCTCTGACACAGGGGTACCACGGGGAGCAGTGTCCAGTCCTCACCCTGCAACGTTTG
>CM065702.1:46221568-46230189 GCA_017654935.2 Phymorhynchus buccinoides | reverse complement strand
CCCCCCCCCCCCCCCCCCCCCACCCCCACCACCCCCCCCCCCCCCCCCCCCCCCCCCCCCTCCCCCACCCCCCCCCTCACCCCCCCCCCCCCCCCCCCCCCAACCCCCACCCCCCCATGGGTAAATCATCCCTTAATTTTGGGGATCTACCACAGTACCTGATGGGTAGAGCGAGATTTAGAGCACTTCCCTGTTTGACCGATTGAGGTTAATTATTCTTTCCCGAAACAATTCCTTATTGCCCCCCCTTTTCCCTTCATTACCCCCGCCCCCCTGGGTCCCCCCCCCCCCCTTTTATCCTCTCCTTGCCCTCCGACCCTGCACTGGGCTTTTTATTTGATCCACCTTGATCTCCCCATACCTTATCCATTCGACACCCTTCGTCTCATCTTTTCCCACACAAGCCCCCATAATCCACTTTTTCCCCCCTCACCAACTACGTGCTACTTTTTTTTACCCCTATTTCCAAAAGAAGGAGGGGGGGGGGGGCGGGAGGAGGGGGGGGGCCCCCCCTATGGTTTGTAGTTTTAGCGTGATTTGTATGGTTAAAGATCAACTCCCCCCCAGCACGTCCCAAACCACGATGGTCAAAAATCACGATTTCATGTGGTTTTTAAGTCTTTCTAATAATAATAATAATAATGACAACTTTCCTACAATTTTATACCTTTCTTATTTATTAGCGCTTTATTCTCCTTACGGGACTCATAAAACGCTTGTTTCAAGATCACGATTTTCATGTTGTTTTTCCCTCTTATAATTAATACTAATAATAATAAGAATTACCATACACCCCGAATACTTATATAGCGCTTATTCTCCTTACGGGGGGCTCTAAGCGCTTCACAAAAAAGTTAAAAAATCTTAGCAGAAACAACAACAAAACAACACACTTATCATAAAGAACAACCCGACACCCCCGAAAACGATAATCAACAATCACTTACATTTATAGCTGGTGTAAGTAAGAAGAAATCTTAGCAAAATCTTCCTAGCATAAGAGGGAAATGATGACACATGACCTGCGGTGTGGGGTCTTTAACGTATTGGTACTTCATGGTTTCCTGATTTGGTTTTTTTTCCTCTTCCCCCTAGGCGGGTACATTCACTCCCTGTGTTAACCCCATTTTTTGAAGGGTCAATTTTCACACCCAGTCTTTTTCAATTTTTTTTAAATTTTTTAAAGGTGGTTTTTTTTTCCCATTCTTCCGTTTTTTCTTCTTTTTAAGTTCAAACGAAGAAATGTGGTTTGGGGAATCCCTCCTGCTATCTTGCGACCCATCGCGCGTACCAAACACACACACACACACACAGACACACCACACACACACAACACACACCAGACGAGACACACACCACACACACACACAGAACACACACACACATACACACACACTCTCACGCACACACACACTCGCACCACACACAGACACACACAACACACCACACAGACACACACACACACACACGCACATACATGTACATACACACATCACACACACACACACACAACACACACAATCACACACAAAAACAAAAGACACACACCGACAACACACACACACACACACACCACCACACACCCACACACACACACACACACACACAGGAGAAACACACACGCCAACATTATCTCATGGCCACACACACACATGACTCATACAGCACACCACAACACCAACACACACACACACATGCCACACACGACATAGTCACACACAAACACAGCACCACCACACACACACACAAACACTCCACACATATAACTCATAGCACACACACACAATGAACTCATACACACAAACACAACAACACACACACACCATTTCCTTGGACACACCTATTACGGCATGCGCACGCGCGTTACACATTCAACTTACGCGCGCTTTGTCCCCTTATGCTTATGTTTTTCTATAGGCCTTTGCAACTATGGTTATTAACGCCCTTGGCAGTTTGATGAGTGATTTGCTTATTTTTTTTTTTTTTCATTACCTTGTTTTCTGCCCTTGTAGGTCAAGTAACTGACAAGGGCAATTCACTCTTGCGGAAAGGCCTAGCCCTTTAGTCTGAGCAAACATCAAAATAGGGTTATTGGCGAGAGTTATTCCCATGCTTTTGGCTCAGTGCTCAACCATCTTCCCCCTCCACCACCTAATGGTATTCACTCGTGCAAAAGGTGTTCGTTTGGCTGCAGACCCCAATAGGGGCCAAGTCACAAACATTAACATATAAATCGTTATAGTGGAAGTGCGAGGGCGATGTTGACCAGAGGTTGGTTGAGTTCGTGATTCACGTGACAGTTCAATGTTTATTGGGTCCCTACTTGACGGCGGGGGGGGGTGCGGCGGGGACCGCGGGAGGCGGGAGGGGAAAACAACATTCATTATTTTTTTTTAGGACGGAAGGAGTATTTTCACGTGAATCATCACTCACAAACATCGTCACAATCGGATCGCCATATCACATGCGGATTCGTATTGTGTGTGGCTGGTCTTCTTATCCAATTTAATCTCAGCTAGGTATTGTTCCCAAAATAGCACACAACAATAAACTCTTTTCATGAAATATCAAATTCAAAGTCCCTTTGTCTTTTTTCTTAAAGAGCTAAGAGAAAAAGAGGGAAAGGAAAAAAAAAAAGAGGAGGGGAAGACGCAGTAGGAAATAGGGGAGAGAAAAAAGAAGAGAAGAGCGAGATTATCAAGGGTGTATCTGAGGAGACCGAACTTATTGGACATTGGAGGGTAAATAATATTTTAAAGATTTTTTTTATTTTTTTTTAACATTTATCCAACTCAAAAAAAAAAAAAAAGGGGAGGAAATGGTTCCAGCATTACCACACCACAGTCCATCCCAAACCAACAGCAAACAAATAGTATAACTGCATTTTTCGATCTTTGTTACATCGATGTTATCGGCAAATATGTAGATTTACAACCCTCCTGCTCTATTTCTTGGTTCTTTCCGTGGTTAGGGATTAGGGTTAGGGTTAGATGGTCTTTTCTTTTTTTGCCACAAGCATCTGGGTTTTTTTTTCAAAATCATCTCTTTTTTTTTTTTTTTGGAGCATTTAATCGCTGACTATTTCACAGGGTCAATCCTCACGAATGGTTGAGATTCTAGGGGGGTGGATCATTTTGAGAGCTCAAAGTGCAGCACACTCTGCACGTTTTCAGAAACCCTGGGTATTTTCTAGTCACAAAGTCTCGCCCCCAGGCAGCGGGAATCGATCCGCTCTTATCGACTTTTGTCTGCCGTGGGTTGTTTTACGTGCGTGACGGGCACGGGCCAGTCTTGTCTCAAGTCTTCATCCGAAGGACTTTTATCTCTGTCCCAAGAATATCTACACTCCTTCCCGCGCACTCAGGTCCTCAAACACACAAAACTTCTCTGAAAGTTCCAAAAAAAAAAAAAAAAAAAAAAAAAAAAACAAAAACAAGTAAAAAACATTTGGTGACCGCAGTTTTTCAGTTTCTCAGTGTGCACCTGCGGCTTTGTGAATTCCATCCCAGTCGAATCTCCGCCATGAACCAAACAACTTCTGCTTTCAAAGCTCCTAATACTCAAAACTCACTACTTTCAAAGACTCATTCGGTTTGTGAACTTGTTTACCTACCGGATCTTTTGTACCTGGGTGAAATGACTTGGGTATAATAATGTTCTTGTATGGTGAACTGCGGGTGCTATCAGTGAATGCAAGGCGACTTGAGTGTAAAATAAATTATAGAAAAGGCCGCTTTAGAAAACCCCTCATACATCAATTATTATTATTTTATTATTATGTCTAGTATATAATTATAGTGAACTGCTGCAGCTAGTACATAAACTGCTCAGGTTAATTCTATGGTGTTCTGTTACCTGGTAATGAATTGAGACGGTCTCTTAGTTAGTTGTGAATAGTGAATGTAACAGAAGGGATTTTGCTCAGTAGGGAAGCAAGTCCTCTGACACTTGTCTCTGCATCTGCACACTATTGTAGATTCAGCAACTACACTTTCCTGAAGGCGTTAACTACCATTGCCGAACGTTCGTTACGCTTTAGCAGAGCGTTATATTTAGAGTGGCACAGTGCGATTCGCTTCGTGTCAAGTAAACCCGAGTTCGGAGTTCGAACCTTGGGTACAAGGGGATTTTTCCTCTCAACTTTGCAACAGGCCTTACGGTCCTCTGGACGTGGAGTCTTTGGGATGAGACGCAATAAAACAGAGGTCCCGTGTGCACATGCACTTAGAACACGTTAAACCCAATGGTCCACCCTGTGAAAAAGTGCGTAATTTGGCAACAAAAAAAGTTGTTCATGTTAGTCTCCCAAAATTTACACACACACCTTTTCCTTCCTCATCAGTCATACAAAAATGGCATGCAAAAATAAAATAAAAAATAAAAAAAACAATTGGGGTTTTTTGGTGGCGCCCCTCTGGCCGGGCTTGCGACACGCTCTCCATTGTGGCGAGGGAGCAAACCCGAATTTCACAGAAGACAGAGACCCGACCCCGCCCTCTGTGACTATACCCGCCTACCTGAATTTGTGGTTTTTATAAGAGCAGTAAAATGAGCAGTAACAAGTACTACCAATACATTGTTGTGGAGTTGTATTCGTAATGTTATTTTAGGCTCGATCAAGAGAACGGGTGTTAACAGCACCGGCTCGTTCCGGAGATAGATCTACCACTGGAATAACAATTGAAAAGACATTGAAGAATAGCAATAAACAAGGATGAAACTGAGTATAGAAAAGGAAGAAAACTCCAATAAAATACAACAACTCCTTATGGCTCCCCCCCCCCCCCCCCCCCCCCCACCCCCCCCCCCCCCCCCCCCTACCCCCCTACCCCCCCCCCCCCCCCCCCCCCCCCCCCCCCCCCACCTGCGTGCGCATCTCGACCCTTCCAACGGAAGTGTCGCCATCTTAGTCCTTATTTGTGTGTAAACAAAGTGAAAATGTTATCTAAATGTGTAAAGAAAACATCCAGATGTTATAAATACAGTTTAGATAAGTTTCGAATTGGAACAGCCCAAATACGCAGCATCGATCTGGCATTTTTCCAAAAAAGTTACTGACGGTCTCCCATGATATGGCGCTCCTTGTGGCCGGATATGATGACACGTGGGTACCAGCCATTGAAGTGGTGTACGGATGAGAATAGGAAACATGATATCCGATTTGCCACTGACATAACAACACACTAAAGTTTGTTTTTAAAAGAGCAATCTTATTTCAGTTTGAGAAAAAAAAACGAAAACGAAAACGAAAACGAAATTTTATTTAACCAGGGAACATGAGATAAGCAATGACAGCTTTTTTCCACCCAGCCCTGGGGAAATAATAATAAATAACAAGATTCAAAGAAAACTTCAAACAACAAAATCTAAGTAACGCATGCACACAAAAATCGGGGGGGGAAAATGAGGGTAATGGGAGACGGGAGGGAGAGGGGGGGGGGGGGGGGGGTATACTAAGGCACACACATAATCATAAGGTGAATAATCGGAACTGTTGTGGGGGGGGGGGGGGAAAGAAGAGAATTTATTATTATTATGGTTACGTTCACATTTTATCATTTAATCTTTGAAAACAGAAATGTGTGATACGCTGTTTTAAATGAATCAATACTGGGTTTTTGTTTTAAATAAGATGGCAAGGAGTTCCACAGGTTTCCACCTGAGAAAGTTAAACTTGTTTTGAAAAGAAGCATGAAGGATGTAGATACTGTATAATTAGGCACCATTTTCATCGTGAAGAGGATTATGACCAGAATAGCTACCATTTGTAAAAACCGAGTGTTTTAAAGTTTGTTGTTTATGTGGATATCAAAACCGGATGCCGGAAAGCACTACCTTTTTCATGAAAGTAGTACTACTTAGAGAATCCACATTAAGCAGATTTTTATGATACTGTCTGGTCTGTCTCTGTCTGTCTCCGTCTCTGTCTCTCTTTGTCTCTGTCTCTGTCTGGTTCTCTCTCTCTCTTTCTCTCTCTCTCTCTCTCTCTCTCTCTCTCTCTCTCTCTCTCTCTCTCTCTCTCTCTCTCCTCGTTCGAGTTATTCTGTCTCTCTCTCTCTCCCTCTCTCTACTCTCTATCTCTCTCTCTCTCTACTCTCTCAACCACGCTAATTGCTCTCTCTACGGTTCTAACTCTCATCTATTTCTCTCTATCTCTCTTCTATCTCTCTCTCTCTCTCTCTCTCTCTCTCTCTCGTTCTCTCTCTCTCTCTTCGTCTCGAGTTCTCCTCTCTCTCTCTCTCTCTCTCTCTCTCTCTCTCTCTCTCTCTCTCGGTCTCTATGCTAGTTCTCTCACCACGTGGGGGTCTCATTGCTTTCGTGTCCTCTCTACCTCTCGTTTTTCTCTCTCTTCTCTCTAACGACTCTCTCTCTCTCTCTCTCTCTCTCTCTCGCTCTTTCTCTCTCTCGTTCGATCTACTCTCGTCTTTCTCTCTATCTCTCTCTCTCTCTCTCTCTCTCTCTTCTCTCTCTCTCTCTCTCTCTCTCTATCTCTCTCGCTCTCTCTCTCTCTCTCACTATCAAAACGGCTAATTGCTCAGTGGTTCTCTCTCTCTCTCTCTCTCTCTCTCTCTCTCTCTCTCTCTCTCTCTCTCTCTCTTTCTCTCTCTCTCTCTCTCTCTCTCTCTCTCTCTCTCTCTCTCTCTCTCTCTCTCTCTCTCTCTCTGGAACACTGTAATTTTTATTGTCATTACCACACGGGTCTGATGACAGGGGGGGGGGGGGGGGGGGGGGGGGGGTACTTGAATATTTTCAATGAAATAACAGTTTTCGACAACATAAACAAAAGTAAAATAAACAAATGAAACAAAATAAATGAAAACTGAAAGAAAACATTCATGGTTACCGACCATCCAATATATAATCTCCAGTGTTCCAGTGTTCTCTCTCTCTCTCTCTCTCTCTCTCTCTCTCTCTCTCTCTCTCTCTCTCTCTCTCTCTCTCTCTCTCTCTCCCCCTCTCTCTCTCTCTCTCTCTCCTCTCTCTCTCTCTCTCCTCTCTCTCTGTCTCTCTCTCCCCCTCTGAGTGGGCTAAATCTATTGTAATTCCCATACATAAGAAAGGAGATGTAAATAAGCCAGATAATTATAGAGGAGTGGCAATAACCAGTATAATAAGTAAAATTTATACTCACATTTTAAATAAAAGGTTACTAAAATGGGCAGGTAGAGAGGAACAAATAATTGAACAACAAGCAGGATTTAGGGCGAAACATAGTACAAGTGACCATATATTTACCTTGTATGCTTTAGTTCAAAATTATCTTCAACGTAGCAAAACATTGTATGTGGCTTTTATAGACGTTAGAAAAGCCTTTGATTCTGTAAACAGAAACATGTTTTGGAATAGTTTAGGGAAAACTGGGGTAAATGGAAAACTATGCGTGGCCCTTAAAAGTATTCTTTAGTGTCCCTCTCCATGCATCGTATGCATCTTGTATGTGTTCGTGATAAGAGTTTGCATTCTGAGTATTTTCGGTGTCCTAGGGGAGTCAAACAAGGCTGCCTCCTTAGCCCCCAATTATTTTCATTTTTGTTATAAATGAACTCGCGATTGAAGTTTCAAATAGTAATAAGCATGGCATACAAATGATTCCTGGAGCAGTATAATTATTCCTAATGCTTTTTGCCGATGATATCATACTCTTGTTCGACACTCTTATAGGATTACAACACCAGTTGAACATTCTCAAACAGAAGGCAGACAAATTACATTGAACAGTTAATCTTGATAAGACCAATGATTTAGTTTTTTGCAATAGAGGCTATCTCTCATAAAAATGAAAAATGGTATTATGGGGATAAAGGAATAAAAGTAACGAACTCGTATAAATACCTAAGAGAACTAATTCACTACACGATTAAGTTTGAGTTCAGCATGGGAGGAAAGTAACAGAAAAGGGAAAAGGGGTGTAATGGAATTTTTAAAGTCTTTACGAAGGTTAGGTTCTATGGATTCATACCTATTTTGGAAACTTTTTGATACACAAACAGAGCCGGTCCTTAATTATGCAGCTGAAAGTTGGGGACTTATGGTTAACAAACATGTGGAAAGAATGCATACATTTGCAATAAAGCGTTTCTTTAGTGTCCCTCTCTCCATGCTTCAAATACATTTTTGTATGGAGAATCCGGTAGATACCCATTATATATTAAATCGTATGTCGCATGTATGAAATACTGGATCAAACTCACTAGGTACTACGTCTAGACTTTGCAGACAGGCATATGAGATGCTACTTCTCCAAGCACAGAAAGGAAAGCAAAACTGGGTATATTATGCTAAAAGAACCCACCACTTACAGAGCAAGGGTTTGGTTGGTTATGTCAGGGAGTAGGCTATGAACATGGATTTATATCTGAGTTGAAAGATAGACTTATAGCCTCTTATAAACAAAACAGGCATATGGAAATAAGAAAGAAAATAACCAGGAAATTGTTCTCTTCCGTTTCCATATGTCATATGTCACTAGAGCTTGTTAGCTAATGACATATAAAAGTACCAACCTTTCTGTGGTGATTCTTTTCAACCCACCAATACAGTCTAGGGTCGGCCCCAAACAATTATCAGGGTCACGTGACCCTATGAATATTCGTAATATATCAATCGTAGTGCACTTCGCC
>CM065702.1:46204068-46206568 GCA_017654935.2 Phymorhynchus buccinoides | reverse complement strand
CATATAGTCAGTAGAAATTACAAATGTTAAAAATTTGGTCGGAAGAAACCCCACAACCAGGTCGTAGGGAATTGGTGAGTGTTCCATTGACCCCAAACACGCTTCAGACAGTCGTGGGGGATAGGGAAAACTGGGACAGACACAAGTAGTAGAATAGAGATTATAGCTGAATTTTCCTACGACCAAAGTGGTCGCATAGTCTGAGACGGCTCTAAGATTACAAATGGCGGGAGTTGGTAGACTAAGATTACACATGACAGAGACATGATCGGAGCTAAGCTCTTGAGTAACTATAGTGGACTGAACGATGTTTTCATCAGATCGATGCATAATCCAATCGATGATGTGACCCCGACTTACTGACTGACTGAAATTGAACATACTTAAAAGAGCGATCATTTTGGCAGTAGGTGAGCGCTGGGGTTGATGAAAATGAACATTTACATCACCAAGAATGACAGTGCTAGCAGTTTTATTATTGACATCATCAAGCAAGTCCGGAAATTCCCGAAGAAGCACAGAGTCTGTCAGCTTATTTGTGCTACTGGGAAAAGTCCTGTATAAACACCAGAAATGAACAGTTTGTTGTTGTGATGAATAAACTAGCTGAACGACTTCGAATGATGTGTGGGGGGAGGGGAAGGTGGTATTGAATGATAACAATAATAATAATAATAATAATAATAATAATAATAATAATGAGCACCCCAAAATATGCGCTTATTGCTTTCTTAAACAAGCCCTAAGCGCTTACAATAATAAACAAATAAATGAATAACCCCCACACACCACCCACCCACACTGCACACAAACACACGCGCAGAAAAAAAGCAGTAGAAAATATGAGAATGTCAAAACTTGCTTCGTATACACACACACGTGCGTACGCGCACACAAACGCACACACACAAACAAAACAGAGTTTTGTTCCAAGTAGAGGAGGCCTGAAAAGAGAAGGAACGTTCACCGAGAGTCCTGGTGCGGTAACGAGGGATCTGGAGGAGAGAAGTGTCAGAAGAGGAGCGTAACTGTCTAAGAGGTGTGTAAAGGTTCAGGAGATCAGCGAGATAAGAAGGAGCCAGACCATTCAGGGATTTGTAACAGAGCAGAGAGAGCTTGTAGTCGATACGCTTTCCAACAGGAAGCAAGTGAAGAGATTCAAGCATAGGGGTAGAATGAGAGAATTTGGAGCACCTCAGTACAAGGAGAGCAGCATTGGTTTGAATTTGTTCAAGTTTAGCGAGAACAGAATGCGATGTCATTCGCCAAACTGTCCCTGTACACAACAGCCAGACCCCCACCATGGTGAGAGCGTGGGAACGATTTGACAGAATATCCATGTGGGGCCAGATCCCCACCATGGTGAGAGCGTGGGAACGATTTGACAGAATATCCATGTGGGGCAAGATCCCCACCATGGTGAGAGCGTGGGAACGATTTGACAGAATATCCATGTGGGGCAAGATCCCCACCATGGTGAGAGCGTGGGAACGATTTGACAGAATATCCATGTGGGGCAAGATCCCCACCATGGTGAGAGCGTGGGAACGATTTGACAGAATATCCATGTGGGGCAAGATCCCCACCATGGTGAGAGTGTGGGAACGATTTGACAGAATATCCATGTGGGGCAAGATCGACACACTTTCCTTCATCACCCTTTCTGTTTAAACCAAGTTTCTTGTAAAAAAAAACACCCACCACGATGTCAATGTCGTTATCTAAAATAAATTCACACACAGCAGTCCGTTTTTCTTTAGGGACAAGTGACTGGGCATTGAAGGAGGAAATGCGGAAATGTTCGTTAGTGTGGCATGCGGTGATGTACGAAAGAGGGATAGAAATGAGATTGGAGGAGATCGTACGAACACGCTTGCATGTTTTCACACACTGAAGTCGATCAACACACAGAGATAAATCAGGCTGAGAGTGACGCGAAGCAACAGAGTTTGGAATGTTTGGAATGTTGACTGTTGGTGTGTTGGAAGCCACAGTTTTAATTTGCCTTTGTTTTCTCCAACCTGCTCGACGGGTTCTCAGCTTTCGAGGTAAACAAACACCTAATTCCATTTCACGCAATCGAGCAGCAAGGTCATAAGTCACAGGCCGTGAAGGGGTGACAGCCAACGGTTCACTTCGGGAGTAACACACAAGGAGAGACATCGCGCTCACTGTGACCTTGGCTTGCACGGCCTACCTGTCCAATGTTGACAACAATATACATATTTCATCCTCGGTCAGCTACTGTCATGGGTTAACCCTTTCACCGCCAAAGTCGCATTTTAGCACCACAGTGATTTAACACCAATGCCACTAAAAGACATCAAATTGGGGCCTATTATCCAAAGACCCTATGGTCTTAGTTTGGGGAAGTAAGGATAGACCTTATTGTATACATGTCACAGAAGAATCCCCAATACTGCAGATGGATTTTGTTCTCTACCCAGGTAAATTTAATGGACATTTTTGGCTGAAATATGGCTGGCGGTGAAAGGGTTAA
>CM065702.1:46181568-46199068 GCA_017654935.2 Phymorhynchus buccinoides | reverse complement strand
GTTTGACATAAATGGTATACAGCAGAAACAGACCTATAACTAAGAGAAAGAGAGTGGAGCCTCAATGACGGGGGAACAACTACTAACGTAAACAAATCCCCCCTTCTCATCTCACTCACCCTCACCCCCCCACCTCTCTCTCTCTCTCTCTCTCTCTCTCTCTCTCTCTCTCTCTCTCTCTCTCTCTCTCTCTCTCTCAGTCTCTCATAAACCTACTCTATACATGGACACACCTAAATCACCTAACCCTTCATCCTCAAAAGATAAAATGTATGCTGATTGCTACTAGACGAAAACGCCAAAATATTAAATCAACTTTGCCACCTTTGTACATAAATAATAACGTGCTAGAAGATGTTTCAACTCATAAACTATTAGGAGTAACTATTGATCATAATTTAACTTGGTCATCTCATAACCTATCAAAAAGCATTGCCCGCGTAGAATGTATACATTCTATGATGAGATTGTAGAATGTATGCATTCTACGACTGGTTGAAAATGAAACACAAAATGTATACTTTCTACAGCGAAATTGTAGAATGTGTACATTCAATGGACAACATCATGGAATGTTGACGGGAATATGATGTGTCATAGAATGTTGACGGTTGTACGGTTGTACCTACCTTTACAAGTGGTTTGATACCTTGTTATCATGCACTTACTGGTCGAGAACCACTCAGGAACAAATCGCTCATACAGCTGAAAAGCACGAAGCGCCATCGATATTATTTTTTTGTTACTGTTCACAAAATGTACACGACATAGTTAAATTGGTGTTACTTGAGCAGTACACCTCTTTGGTTTGATTATCGTTGATCACTCAGGAACACTACACTCACACAGTTGAAGGACGAGAAGTGCCGTAGTCTTGTTTATTTTTTCTGAAACTATTAACACAATTCACACAACGCATTCACTTTGGTGTTAGCTGAGCAGTGCGCTTCTGTGATCCACTTACAAACCAGAATGGAGGGCGAAGACGTGACTTCGAGAGATGATTTTAAAAATGAGTTTTATAGACGGTGGATGGAGATGAATTCTGACAGAAATAAGAATGTTTCTGCTTTATCCCAAGAGAGGTATGCTGCATTCTTGGACGTTGTCAGACAGGCAGAATGGAGGCCGAAGACGTGACCTTTTTAAAGATGAGTTTTATAGACGGTGGATGGAGATGATTTCTGACAGAAATAAGAATGTTTCTGCTTTATCCCAAGAGAGGTATGCTGCATTCTTGGACGTTGTCAGACAGGCAAGGACCAAAGCAGACAACACAACTGACAAAGAGAGGAATGCCCTCAGGAGATTGGATTTGATGACAGTTGGTGGGGTGGAGAAGCTCTTCAAAAACTCATCTAACAAGTGAAAATCCACATGATGTGGCATTGTGGTCGATCACTGTCTTCTGTGTTTTTAATCAGCTGTCTTCTGTGTTTTTAATCAGCTGGACATTAATACAGTCTCGAGTTTTGTTCTGTATGTGTTTGTTTATGTGTCGTCTATATTTACAAATGTGGCTATGTAATGTTGAGAGACGCCCCTCTTTCGAATCTAGTCTACTTTCTACACTTTTGGCTCCATTTCAGCACGGGAAAATTTGGAATCCGGGAAACTGAATTCCGAATTTTCCCGGGATAATTCCGAATCTTCCCGAGTTTGGGAAAATTCGGAATCTTCCCGGGAAAATTTGGAATTCTGATTTTTTCCGAATTGGTCTCGGTAAAATTCCGAATTCTGATTTTCCCCGGGAAAATTCCGAATTTTCCCAAGCTTACAACAAAGTTAAATGAATTGTGTATGAGAGAGAGAAACTTGAAACCTGAAATGTTAAATAGGATGAACTGAATAAGCATAACAGTCAAGAATGACGACAGGAATATTAACAACCAAAAATAATAAAAGTTATAATACTAATGATGATCATGATAAACAAACAGCAATATCCAACTGATTCATACTGCTGTATGCATCAGTCAAATATAACAAAATCCAAACAACATAAAACATAAATCAGAACGTATGTTAATAAAGATAAGCTTGCATCCAACCATACGCACTTACGCACTTACGCTCGTACACACACAAGTACTCAAACATGCACGTGCGCGCACGCACGCACACGCGCGCGCACGCACGCACACGCGCGCGCGCGCACGCACACGCACACACACACACGACCTATAACTAATTAACTATGAGAGAGAGAGAGAGAGAGAGAGAGAGAGAGAGAGAGAGAGAGAGAGAGAGAGAGAGAGAGAGGTTTTATTGTCTCGTAGTGTGAAGCGAAGCAACACGACATTGTGATTCATATTCATATATACGAATCGGTAAGACAGACAGACAAACTGACAGGCAGCGAGGTAGATGGAGATGTGCCCTCGCACAATTTTAATGTCCTCTCTAGACTACTCCTTTTTGTTGTCAGATTAAACACTTCACAAAACATTATGGAACACCTGCACATAACGTTTTGTCATGGAAAGGTATTGTTAAAATCTGATATAGGCGTAATTGATACACTATTTATATTTCATGTAGTAATTTACCAATGAAACATTTCACTCTTAGCTATATTTGATGTGGAATATTCGACATATAAGATACAAATCCATAATTGATAATTAGGTATGCTTGTGTACGAGTACCTAATGTATTTCTGGTGCATTGTGATCACTACAATTTTTTAAAATAATTTGGACTCTACATTTTTGCTTTCATTAAAAACTCTAAACCTGTTCTGGAAACGTGCATAATATGTCGGCCAACACTGGATGTGTGAAATCTAAACAAATCTATGCTTCTCCGCCTATCAGCATGCCTCACTCTTCCCCTCTCCCTTCCCTGTCTCTCTCCGTCTGTCTGTCTGTCTGCCTCTCTCTCTCTCTCTCTCTCTCTCTCTCCGTCTGTCTGTCTGCCTTTCTCTCTCTCTCTCTCTCTCTCTCTCTCTCTCTCTCTCTCTCTCTCTCTCTCTCTCTCTCTCTCTCTCTCTCTCTCTCTCTCTCTCTCTCTCTCTCTCTCTCTCACGCTTTATGATCTGCGCAGATAGGCGAGGCGTAGTGTAATTATGAATGAGGATGTTTAACCCTTTCACCGCCAAAGTCGCATTTTAGCACCACAGAGATTTAACACCTATGTCACTAAAAGGCATCAAATTGGGGTCTGTTATCCAAAGACCCTATAGTCTTAGTTTTGGGAAGTAAGGATAGACCTTATATGTCACCCCCAATACTGCAGATGGATTTTATTCTCTACCCAGGTAAATTTAATGGAAATTTGGGGCTGAAATATGGCTGGCGGCGAAAGGGTTAATGCTTGCTTAATTTCTTGTGTAATGGAAGCTTTTCCCTTTTTTTGTTTGATTTAGCAATTCCCCCTACCCACTGTTAACTTTGACATGGGCAGATGGCCCTGTTCATTATAACATTGTTCATTGTTCATTCTCTCTCTCTCTCTCTCTCTCTCTCTCTCTCTCTCTCTCTCTCTCTCTCTCTCTCTCTCTCTCTCTCTCTCTCTCTCTCTTTCTCTGTCTCTCTCTCTCTCCACTGATTTATTTCGTTTTCTATGGCATGCGGCTACTTGCTTGGGAAAATTCCGAATCTTCCCGGGAAAATTCCGAATTTCCCCAAGGCTGGGAAGATTCGGAATTTTCCCGGGAAAATTTGGAATCTTCCCAGCCTTGGGAAAATTCGGAATTTTCCCGGGAAAATTCGGAATTCTGATTTTTCACGGGAAGATTCCGAATTTTCCCGGATTCCAAATTTTCCCGTGACATATACATTCTACAACACAACCCATAGAAAGTAAAAAACCATTGACTTATGTTACAGAAATGTACCATTAGCCTACAAATCTCACGCTCTGCCACCAATTGGCATTTCAGATCACAACACCATTCATCTCCTCCCTGCATACAGACAACGCATCCACACTCACCCTGTAGTTAAGAAAGTAGTACAGTGCTGGTCAGAAGAAAGCCGCACTGAGTTACAAGGATGTTTTGATTGTACTGACTGGAATGTGTTTCTTGATTCAAGTGATAGTATTCATGAAGCCACAGAAGTTATATCTGATTATGCTTTGTTTTGTGAAAATATGATCTACACAAATAATTGTAAATGAACAGATTCTGCCCCTGTCATTAAATATTCTGATGATACAGCTTTAGTTGACCTTTCTAACTCGGACAATACTTTGAGCAGGTTGAACAGTTTGTGTCCTGGCGTGAGGAAAACTATCTTGACCTCAATATGTAACAAAAACAAAAGAATTGGTAGTCGACTTTAGGAAATCCCCGGTTCCAATGCCAGATCTCACAATCAAAGGTGTGACAGTCGAAAGGGTAGATGAATACAAGTATCTGGGAACAATCATAGACAATAAGTTTACTTTTAGTTCTCATGTTGATCATGTTTCCAAGAAATGCCAGATAAGGATGTACTGCCTGAGAAGGCTCAGATCTTTCAATGTTGGCACAGATCTTCTCCAAAGCTTTTATCGTTGTTTTCTTGAATCTATTATAAAATGTTTGTTCATTTGTTGGTACGGTGGCTTGAATGTAAAACCCAAGGGTGTTCTGAATAAGATTGTGAATGTTGGTAGCAAGATCGTGGGTAGAAAACAAGACAGTTTGTGTTTGTTGTATGAAAAACGTGTAGTTCGAAAAGCCAGGCAGATCGCTAATGATAAAAGTCACGTTCTATCGCATTGCTATGAACTATTGCCATCTGATAGACGGTTCCGCACTATTCGTTGTAGAACAATTAGAAATTCAGCTAGTTTTGTTCCTAAGTCAGTCGAACTTCTGAACAAGATCTCTGCTAAGACCAAATAATGAGGAATTATACATTAGCTTAGGCCTAGAGGTATATCTGGTCACACACACACACACACACACACACACACACACACACACACACACACACACACACACACACACACACACGCACGCACGCACGCACGCATACACGTGGAGAGGCAGAGAGAGGAGGATATCCTTGTTTATGTACTTATTGTGAAATCCCATAATTCATGACAAGATAGGCGGGAGTGGACACAGTGCGTTCTTTGTTGAAAAGCAGCCACATTAGCATAATTATAATAACGATCGCTATACAAAGGAATGTTGATACTGTTTGAGGACATATATGCAAGTGTAAATAAGTCAATAACTTCAATGTCTTGTGTGTGTGTGTGTGTGTGTGTCACTATGTGTGTGTCACTGTGTGTGTGTCACTGTGTATGTGTGTGTTGTTTTGTTTAATTTAAAGACCCACTGACCCGGCTGGTAAATTTATGTCCCTTGTTTTTTTCTGGGTCGGTGCGGCCCACATACAGACTTTCCTCGTAATACGATCGAGGCTGCTCTTTAAACTGATGTCTCGTCTTCGTGCATGATGAAATTTGTATGGGAGCCACACTTGGTCAAAATAAGATTTCTTACCAGCGAGAGAGGGAAACCCGTGAAACCCGTGATTTTCACTCACGGACCTGGTGGGTCTTTAACGTCTGTTCACGTATTGTGTTTTCAGACGAATGTGGTATTATATATATATATATATATATATATATATATATATATATATATATATATATATGTGTGTGTGTGTGTGTGTGTGTGTGTGTGCGTGCGTGCGTGTGCGTGTGCGTGTATGTGTATGTATATATATATATATATATATATATATATATATATGTGTGTGTGTGTGCGTGTGCGCGCGCGCGCGCGTATGTGTGTGTGTGTGTTGCGAGGGTTGGGAGTTGAGTGTAGGAGGTTTCAAGAGCAAAAAGACGATTAAAAAAATCGTGGAGGGAGGAGAGAGAGAGAGAGAGAGAGAGAGAGAGAGAGAGAGAGAGAGAGAGACTGGACACTGGACACTGGAATGCTTAATGATTAGGCCATAGGCCCATATCACTGGAGTGTCATGCAGAAACAGAAGAGAGTGAGAGAGAGAGAGAGAGAGAGAGAGAGAGAGAGAGACAGACAGACAGACAGACAGACAGAGGGGGAGAGAGAGAGAGAGAGAACAGTTAGAGTATGTGTGTGTGCGTGAGGAGGTGGTGGGGGATAAGTATCCAGTGGGTGTAACGGAAACAGACATAATATACATGACGTGAAGTGACGTGGGTCTACAAGTGGCATAATCTAATTTAAAATACAATGCGCTAAGGAACAAGCGCGGATTCACAATCGTTTGTGGCGTGCGACAATTGAAAACGAAACATCATTTTAAGAGCAGCCTCGATTTTGAAGTGCGGTCTATTTTTACCACTGCAATCATTATATACACTGAGTCGCTTCCCCTGGCTTTTCAATAATTTTAATCTGTAAACCAGAATGTTATCTCTGCACCATTTCGTAACTTTTTATATCTTTTGGAAAACATTTAAAACTATTTATCCTACTTATACTCATCGAAAGAAGCACCGCATACTCGTCGTGTCTGTTGCAGTGTCTGTATTACGTATGTTTATTATTTTGTACGCTTTAAAATGACGATTCATGTGCTCTGTTCAGTATATAATTCTTTCCATACGTAAGGACTGTAGATATGTAGATATGACAACTGAAATGCTACTTTATGTCCAAGTATTTTTTTCTCCTTTAAAATATGTGCGACAATTTTGCGAAATGTGCGACAATTTTGGACAGACAGACAGACCGACCGACCGACAAAGTGAGTTATAGTGCCTCAAACAAAAAGGACGGACAGGTAAAAACTCGAGTACCGCGTAAATGTCGGACTGTTGCTTGACATGCAGGTCAAGATACCCACTTCATCTATCTATTCCGCTATGTCAGATTTAAAATTTTCCTTTTGAAGGCAAAATGTTGATCGCGTGTCAATGGGCATTATTTGGAAGCTGCGTTACCTGGTCCCGCTTGACTGCTTTCCCTTCTACTTGGCGGAGATGCTGGAGAGAGAAGCCATTTTGGATGGGGTGGGTGGAGGTCACTCATTGTGGTTGAAGCGTTTTCTGTTTTTTGTAGTGCAGTAACAAAAATATTGGAGCAATTTCCTGTGTTGTGAGCGAAACTCCTTTAGATAAACTGTATACATTTTTAAAAAAATAAAAAAATAACAAGGGCGTCGCCGGGCGGCAGACATGTCCGTCACCAGCAATGCCACGCACTTGCGACACCCCGTCGAGTGTCACATCCTGACACAAAATTGGAAGGGATTCTGTCTTCTAGTTCACGAGATACAGCTTGAAGAAGAAACATATAGCGCAAAGAAGGAAATTGCGGTTTTCAAGGTCACACTTCAAGGTCAAGGTCAGCATGGTGATAATTTATGCTCGGATGTTTTCTTCTCTAGGGTATACAGTACCACACACAATCTGAAGCGCTTCTGTCAAGTACCAATGTGGAAAATATGGCTTAAAACCCAATTTGTAGACCCCTACCACTTTCAAGGCCTACTGATCGCCCGGACCGTGACCTTGACCTTGATCGGTATGCCACCATCAGAACGGGCATAAGCCAAAGTACCTTCATGCCAAATGTGAAGACTCTAACACTAACGGTGTGGGAGTTATGGCCCCTGAAAGATTTTCGGTTTTCAAGGTCGTACGCCAAGGTCAAGGTCACGACGGCAAAATGGTTTGCGCGGATGCCTTCCTCTCATGGTGACACACCAGCACACACAATTTGACGTGATTCTGTCAACCCGTTCGAAAGATATCCTTGGGACAGACAGAAGGAGAAAAAAATGACCCTCCGATTTTCAGGCTCCAGCGATCTTTTTGACCTTGACCTTGACCTTGATCGGTATGCCATCATCAGAACGGGCATAAGCCAAACCACCTTCATACCAAGTTTCAACATCCTATGTTGATCGGTGCCCGAGATATGGCTAAAAATAGATTTTCGGTTTTCAAGGTCGTACGTCAAGGTCAAGGTCACGACGGCAAAATGGTTTGCGCCGATCTCTTCCTATTAAGGAGGCACACCTTCACACAAAATTTGACGCGATTCGGTCAAGCGGTTCGGGAGATATCCTTGGGACAGACAGAAAAAAACAAAAAACAAACAAACAAAAATACAAACCAGCCCATCGCAATAGTCCGATCACCTTTGGTGACGGACTAAAAAGGCTTGTATTGCGAACAATTTCGTGCAAACGATTTGGTCTAAACGCAGGCGGCCATTAGAAAAGAGACGGCACACGTCTTCTCTTTGGGTACAATAATTTGACTTCCAGCACCTCCGCCAAGGAGGAATCGCCGATTTGACGGTTTGATTTCTAGGAAACCAGAGCAAAGTGAGTGTTGAAATCTCTGTAAAGGGTGTTTTCCTGGTGATCTCGAAGTGTTTCTTACAAACACTCATCCGTCAGGGTGCCCCTTTAGCTAAAGCCTTCAAAAATACCAATGCAAATATGCATTTATCTGTACTATTGCAAAACGAAACAACATTTATAAATCGCTCCGTGGCAATATTTATATATTATGCCTTAAAGAGAAGAGAAGAAGAAAATTTAAACTAGACGGTAATTTATAAATACCTCTATTCAATGCATTTAGTGTTTAAGGAAATTCCACTGTTGTATTTGTTTTGGTTGATGCGATAATTATGCTTAAGTCGTGCATGGTTTTTGTTTATTTTTATCCATAGTATGTTGTGTGTCGTATGTTGTTACCTCCCTTGCATACAGGCCGGTGGCCTTGCAGTAAACCATTTTCAGTGTTCTCTCTCTCTCTCTCTCTCTCTCTCTCTCTCTCTCTCTCTCTCTCTCTCTCTCTCTCTCTCTCTCTCTCTCTCTCTCTCTCTCTCTCTCTCTCTCTCTCTCTCTCTCTCTCTCTCTCTCATGGTAAGCAAAACTGGGTATCTGATATAAAGACGTTTCTTTTCCAAAATGGGTTTGGTTTTGTGTGGAATAACCTGGGAGTTGAACATGATAAGGCCTTTATTTATGAATT
This sequence comes from Phymorhynchus buccinoides, assembly GCA_017654935.2. Taxonomy (NCBI): domain Eukaryota; kingdom Metazoa; phylum Mollusca; class Gastropoda; order Neogastropoda; family Raphitomidae; genus Phymorhynchus; species Phymorhynchus buccinoides. Next base: position 46,190,146 of record CM065702.1, on the reverse strand, counting down.
GAGAGAACGCTTAATTTCATCGTATCAGCAGACTTGGCATTCCGAAATGGACAACAAAGAAAAATACGCATGTTTTTTGCGTTTTAGTAACAATCTACAGCCCGAAAAATACATATCTATTGTAACAAGAAAATGGCATGGGGATTCGTTTGTACGTTTTCGAACGGGAACTCTTGGTCTGTATTGTAATAAGCGATGGTATAAATAATACCGAAATACAGTATGACATTAATTGTCCAGTATGTAAATTGAATGTGGTAGAAGACGAGTTTCATTTCTTCTTCCAATGTGAACTGTATGAAAATGTACGAAAGAAATGTGATGTTTTAAAATCATTCTTAGCTGCAAAATATGACTTGATGGCTTTGCTGCAAACAAAGAACGAAGATTATATAAAATCAATAGCAGAATTTGTAGCAGAGGCATCTAAACTACGGAAAAATAAACTTGACATTGTAGTATAATCACAATTGATTATGTAAACTACGTCCTGTTATTAGACCTGCTGGTCGCTTAGTATGGGTATAATAGATTGTAGATTAATCTATTATATAGATTGTACTTCTAGATTCAATTTTGTCTTTTAGTTGTGTTAAAAACTGTGTTCGTTTTCTTCTTCTTCTGAACTAATATATTAAAATTGTGTGCCTTTATGTCAAATGGCATGTTAACTGCTGATGACATTAACACACTTTCATTAGTCATTTGTCAATTTTCTCTCTCTCTCTCTCTCTCTCTCTCTCTCTCTCTCTCTCTCTCTCTCTCTCTCTCTCTCTCTCTCTCTCTCTCTCTCTCTCTCTCTCTCTCTCTCTCTCTCTCTCTCTCTCTAACACTGTTAACTTATTTTCCCTTATCTTCCATTTTTTGGTATTTCCCCCTCTTCTATTCCCTTTGTATTTGCAGCAGAGTATATAAAAAAGCAATATTTTGTGTAGCTTATCTCAATGCTGTTTGATATTGGGGGGGGGGGGGGCTCAAGCGCACGGACAAGACGAATGGATAGATAGGTTAGATTACATGACTTAGTAAATCATACAAAAATACTTTATTATTGTTATTTTTAAACATAATCATTATCAATGATATAAAAAAAATCTATGAATGAAATAAAACATGATGTGAATTGAAAGGAGACAACAAAAAAGCATAAAAATACAACCATGTTCAGCCAGTCATGGAAGAGGGGAGGGGGTAGCTCCAAGTGGTCAGTTGGAGTGGGGTGATGGGTCCGGGGGGATTGCCTCCCAGAAGCTGATGATAATTCGAATGTAAAAGAAGCGATCAAGGCTTCTCGTGAGAGAATAACTGTAGCATGGAACTACAATTTGTCTTCCTCTTTTTCTTTCCATTTTTATTGTCTGAGGGGATGGAACCCCTGTAACCCCCCTCAAATCCATTTTTGATGCAGTACCAAGTCCATGACAGCAATGTGTAGTGAATGGGCTGAGACTATTAACTCTTTCGTTTCCTTGTGTCCTTTCTGGTGGGTTTTTTTTGGGGGGGGGTTTGCCGTTATAAATGTTTGGTTGGCAGAGAGATACGTCTGCCCCCCCCCCCCCCCCCTCCTCGAAGCCAGGGGGGGGGGGGGGGGGGGCAGCTGCCCCGGCCCCCACCCGTTCCTACGCCAGTGCTGTAACGCCCTAGAACAAGGAACAGATAGAAGATGATCGCAATGTCAACAAGGAATAACAAGGAGACCCATCTGTGTGTGCTCAAAATAGAACAGGAATTGGAGCGCACAGATATCCGAACCCTGGAATATGCGGAACAGCACTTCCAGCTGTCCTAGCGAGATTAGACGTTTGGTTCTGGCACATTAACTTTCTATCTACTCAGATAATTTCATAAAAGAAACCAGCGCTCAGCCAACGAAAGTTGTATTTTGGTCTTTTATTTGTCTGTCTTGTTTGTTGTCTGTTAATAGTTTGCTTAATTAATGAGCTAAGCCACATTTGATTAGTATACAAGACTTTCCTTTCCATTTTTAGTAGGCCTATAACTCTGGAATGCTGTTCATTACATAGGCCTAGATGCAGATGCAAGACATCCCTTTCAGCCATATTTGTAGTTTATGTTTATACTAATACATACTTATATACACTGTAGCGGTACCATAGCCGATGAGGTTTAACCGAGGCGTGGTTACTGCTGCACCTATCTGTATTGTTAAAAAAATCGGGACTTTACTGGTGTTGCACTGCCTCCGGGCATTGCCTCCAGTATTGTTCCCACCATCTTTGCATCTACAAATGTTCCATTATGTGTCAGTTCCAGACCGAGAGGACGTAAAACACCATTTTTTCATTCCTTTTTTTCCGGCTTGGTTTGGTGTTTATCATAATACGCATAGCATTTCCTTCTGATCCTTTCTGACCAGTTAATGATGCAGTGACTGCTACTTCACTGACTTATATCGTTTCACGTGCGCTGTTGGCCTACTTCGATAAGTTGCTTATCCAGTGGATTCGAGTTCCACACTCCCATGCGATCAATTGTGACATTTGTGAGGCGGGATTCTCGTTAACTTCTACTGTCTAAATGAATCTGATGAAATCCTACTAGGGGAAGACGGGGTAAAAAGCCCATGGGCGGGTAAGAAGCCCATGCCAATTATCTCATGAAATGAAGCCAATTTCAGTCACATATTGCCCATGAGACGAGTGTTAATGCGCGGGTAAGAAGCCCATGCCAATTAGCTCATGAAATAAAGCAAATTTCAGTCCAATTTGCCCATGAGACGAATGCTTAGCATTAACACTCGTCTCATGGGCAAAATGTGACTGAAATTGGCTTCATTTCATGAGATAATTGGCATGGGCTTCAACCCCGCCCATGGGCTTTTTACCCCGTCTTCACCTACTTATGCTGACTATATTTGTAATCCTCCGTACACGGATCTGATGAAATATCTGATTTTTTGGTATTTGTTTTTAGACATTTTGTTTGACTCATGTCTGCCTGAGTATAGTGTGCGAAAATACAATTATTTTTAGACAGAGATATTTCACGTGTGAATCACGACTCACCGACATCGTCACAATCGGATCGCTTTGGGATCGACTCGTGTGCAGTGGGTCTGTCCCTTTAAAGAAGAGAAATGGGTCAACCCGTTTTGCACGTGCACAAGAAGATTCCAGAGAATTATGATGAAGACACGAAGGAGAGGGAGGAAGGAGTAGGAGGAGAAGCAGAAAGAGGAAGAGGAGGAGGAGGGAAATGGAGAAATGGACCATATAAAAAAGAAGAGGATAACCAACAATAAGAAGTAATAATAAGATCACTAATACGAAGAAAAAGAAGGAGGAGGAGGAAGAGGAAGGACCCTCTCAGAGAGAGAGAGAGAGAGAGAGAGAGAGAGAGAGAGAGAGAGAGAGAGAGAGAGAGAGAGAGAGACTCAGACTCAGACTCAGAAACTTTATTTCACAAGGAAAAGAATTTAGGCACGATCAATGTGTGTGTGTGTGTGTGTGTGTGTGTGTGTGTGTGTGTGTGTGTGTGTGTGTGTGTGTGTGTGTGTGTGTGTAAAGAGAGAGAGAGACACTGAGACACTGGAATGTTTAATGATTAGGCCATAGTGAGAGAGAGAGACAGAGAGAGAGAGAGAGAGAGAGAGAGAGAGAGAGAGAGAGAGAGAGAGAGAGAGAGAGAGAGAGAGAGAGAGAGCAATCGTGCGTGTCATCCTGGGTTTAGTAGGGGTAAGGATACACTTCCAGGTCATGGCCAGGCATAAGTCCGTAGAAAGATGAAGGAGGCGGAAAATTGGAAAGAGGGAGAAGTAGCCCCCCCCCGTCCTCCTCCTCCTCACCTTACTCTTTCCATCATTGTAGCTATCCACCCTGAGCCAGGTGATTTGAGGTTGAAGTGTATGGCATTCCAAACGTCAAACAATTATTTGCACGATTTTTAGTGGTAAAATGAGGCACTTTCCTCATTCTGTGCACATAATTCATTCTGTGGTGCACACAATTCATTCTGTGGCGCACACAATTCATTCTGTAGGACAGAATTCATTCTGTAGGACAGAATTCATTCTGTAGGACATAATTCATTCTGTGGCACACACAATTCATTCTGTAGGACATAATTCATTCTGTAGAACAGAATTCATTCTGTGGCACACACAATTCATTCTGTAGGACAGAATTCATTCTGTGCACAAAATTTATTCTGTGGGATACACATTTCATTTTGTGCGCAGAATGAATTCTGTGTCCCACAGAAAACATTTTGTGCACATAATGAATTCTGTTATCTCACAGAATGAATTCTGTCCGACAGAATGAATTCTGTCTGACAGAATAAATTCTGTCCTATAGAATGAATTCTGTGCTATAGAATGAGTTCTGTGGGAAACACAATTCATTCTATGGAGAATGAGGCTCATTTGCATATTACGTCACTGTGTGTGTGTGTGTGTGTGTGTATGTGTGTGTGGAGGAGGGGGGGGGGGGGGGCAAACTGCCTACCTTCTTCTTGTAGGCGATTGTAGATTGTTTGACAACTCACTCCAAAAAGCGTCGCTACTTTTGACAACGGCAGTCGAATCTCAAAAATGAGTTCCTCGATATGATCAACGTCTAGATCAATTTTTGGTCTTCCTGCCAGCTATACTATTGTTAGCAGGTTTCGTATAATATAATTATTTTCTTTTATTTGAAAAGAAAGGGGGTGGGGGGGGGGGGGGGGGGGGGGGGGGGGGGGGGGTCTTAATTACAAAATCATACACACCGTCACTGTTTTCACGGACAATATAGTAAAGTTTTGAGTTTCTTTTAAGTTTTAAGACAGTTGCATACATTTCCAACAACACATTTCTAAACTAATGAACACTATCTAGGTACCTACAATCACCATCATATGCAAATGAGCCTCGTTCTCCATAGAATGAATTGTGTTTCCCACAGAACTCATTCTATAGGACAGAATTCATTCTATAGGACAGAATTTATTCTGTCGGACAGAATTTATTCTGTGGGATAACAGAATTCATTCTGTGCACAAAATTTATTCTATGCGACACAGAATTCATTCTGCGCACAAAATGAAATGTGTATCCCACAGAATAAAGTTTTGGCACAGAATGAATTCTGTCCTACAGAATGAATTATGTACTACAGAATGAATTGTGTGTGCCACAGAATGAATTCTGTCCTACAGAATGAATTGTGTGTGCCACAGAATGAATTCTGTCCTACAGAATGAATTCTGTCCTACAGAATGAATTGTGTGCGCCACAGAATGAATTGTGTGTGCCACAGAATGAATTCTGTCCTACAGAATGAATTCTGTGTACCACAGAATGAATTCTGTGCATACAATGAATTCTGTGCACCACAGAATGAATTGTGTGCACAGAATGAGGAAAGTGCCTCATTTTACCACTACAAATCGAGCAAATAATTGTTTGACGTTTGGAATGCCATAGAAGTGGGTCGTTCTTTTCTCTGATATGCAAAGCATATGGCGCGCCAAAGATACAAAACTCTATCTAGCAGTTCGACAGAGTTTAAAAACCTTATCGAACTGTTAGATACAGTTTCTAAACTATAGCTAGCAGTTAGATAGAGTTTCAAAACTCTGTCGAGCAGCTAGATAGAGTTTCTCGTCGTAAAACTATCGAACGCGCCATTTTGATACTTTTTTTTAAACGAAGCATTTCATTGGTAGATAGGACTAGTATCTTTGACTAGTATCTACACCTAGCCTAATAGGTGGCATTCTAATAATAATAAATGTTGATGTTTTTAATCATTGAAATAGATTTCATTTACTTTTAAAAGGTGTACAAATTGAAAACTGAGACTTCAAATTCAGCTGCCATGTTTGTTTGACTACATGTAGGGGCCTTATTCAAATTCACGGGTCACTGCCCTGCCAAGGCCACAAACTTGTCGCTGAAGCCATGTACCAATCATAAATCGCGATAGAAAAACTATATCTCGATAGGGTTATTTTGTGGAAACCCTATCTAGCTGTTCGACAGAGTTTCAAAACTCTATCGAACAGCTAGATAGGGTTTTCAAACTCTATCGAACTGATACATACAATTTCGAAACTCTATCGAACAGCTAGATAGAGTTTTGTATCTTTGGCGCGCCATAGTAGCTATCCACCCTAAGCCAGGTGATTTGAGGTTGAAGTGGGTTGTTCTTTTCTCTGATATATTATATACAAAGCATGGTATGCGTACTTCGAGGGCAGGGACTCTCTGTTGCAACAACCCTTCTCCGTTCACAGTACACGGATTCCCCTCATTCTAGCTCCTTTCAGTTTTCCACAGAGAACTATTTGTTTCAAGTTATTTCTTGTAACCCTTTCACCGCCAAAGTCGCATTTTAGCACCACAGTGATTTACCACCTATGTCACTAAAAGGCATCAAATTGGGGTCTATTATCCAAAGACCCTATTGTCTTAGTTTTGGGAAGTAAGGATAGACCTTATTTTATATATGTCACAGAAGAATCCCCATTCTCTATCCAGGTATATATTTAGTAGAAATTTTGGGCGGAAATATGGTTGGCGGTGAAAGGGTTAACAGCGGCAAATATTCTTATCATTGATTGTGGTTAGGGATAGGAAAATACCTTACAAGTGGCATACCACCATAAAGCAATGTAAGCCTGATGGATAAAACACTTTAATTTGGTTTAATATGCTGGTGACGAGTGTTTAACAAAAGGCATGAACTGAAAGGAGCTGAGAAAAGCTACTGTGCGTTCCGTTTCGTCTCGTCTTGTTTCGTCCTTCCGTTTTTTTGGTCTTTTCTGATGATGGTTTCTTGTGTGTTTCGATGAGGAAAATGAAGAGCAGTAAGACAAACAAACACTCTCCGCTGTTTCTGAAACGTTTATGATTTTGTATACTTATTATTTTCAGCTCACATGTTTGTTGTGTTCATTTGACCCTAATTGATGGTTTGTGTGTGTGCGCGTATGTGCGTGCGTACGTGCATGCTTGCGAGTGTGTGTTGTGGTGTGGTGTATGTGTGTGTGTGTGTGTGTGTGTGCGTGTGCGTGTGCGTGTGTGTGCGTGCGTGCGTGTGCGTGCGTGCGCGTGCGTGCGTGCGTAGTACGAGCCTGCTTGCGAGTGTGCGCGTGTGTGTATGTGTGTGCGTGCGTGCGTACGTGCCTGCTTGCGAGTGTGTGTTGTGTTGTGTGTGTGTGTGTGTGTGTGTGTGTGTGTGTGTGTGTGTGTGTGTGTGTGTGTGTGTGTGTGTGTGTGTGTGAATTTTTACCCTAATTGTGCTGTGCGTGCGCGGGCGCGCAGTGTGCGGCGTGCGTGCGTACGAGCCCGCTTGCGAGTGTGTGTGTGTTGTGGTGTGTGTGTGTGTGTGTGTGTGTGTGTGTGTGTGTGTGTGTGTGTGTGTGTGTGTGTGAAGCACAAAGTCTGAACGCGCCCACAGTGTTTGAATGCAGCCCTCAATTCCTGCCTGCACAAATGCACTGCTTCTGAATCTATAAACTACAATGTATTACACTTGCATTGCCTTAGAATTGCGTTGGCATTAGAATTGCACAGATGCGGTTGCTGCTAGTATATTTTCTGACATTAAAGCATTGAGGAGCTTACTACACATTTCTATCTTCCCTTGACAGACTCCGCCCTCTTTTTTCCTTCCAGCCACTGTTCAGACCCCCCCCCCCCCCCCCTCCTTTTAGTATATCCCCTACCCCTCTTGCCATCCATCTCCTTTTGACCACCTACCTTAATCGTTTGACCACACTCTCTACCCTCTTTCATCACAGCAAGTGGTAACCATGGTCCCTCCTCTGATTCCCAACTTCAAGCCAACATCTCCACAGGGGTGGAGCTGTTCCTTTCCTGGTTCTTCCCTTTCATCCCTCTAACTCACTCACTCCTTCCCAACCTTGCTTACGTTATTACCATTGCCGTTTAAATATAACTTTTCATTCATTTCTTTCAAAGTCCAACTTTAGCGCAGTGTTTGAATGCAGCCCTCAGTTCTATTCCATTACTGAGTTTAGTGCCAGTGTCCCGAGCACATGAACAGTACTCACTCCTTGTTTCTGATTGAGAGGACATTGGAATTCAGTCAGCGTTGGTTACTGAAACAGGGACTCAGTTGTTACATGTTAGTGTGTGTGCGTGCGTGCGTGTGTGAATTTTACCCTAATTGATGGCTTAGATGTGTGCACGCGCGTGCGCGCGCGCGTGTGTGTGTGTGTGTGTGTGTGTGTGTGCGTGTGCGCGTGCGCGCGCGTGTGTGTGCTTTAAAATTGCTTGTCTTATCTACATAATATTGTTTTTCTCAACATTACTTGTGTCAAATGTATTTACAAAATGTGCATGCATGGCAACAACTTTCTTTGCTTTGTTCTAAAGACAATAAACGAATTGTTATTGTGACTGTGTTTTGTCTTTGTTGGTGCCTTTGTATCATCCATTGCTCTGTCTCATGGATCAACAGGCAGTGTGTGTGTATGTGTGTGTGTGTGTGTGTGTGTGTGTGTGTGTGTGTGTGTGTGTGTGTGTGTGTGTGTGTGTGTGTGTGTGTGTCTTTGGTGTCTATCACTTAGTGCGAGTGTGTATGCATCATGTGTATTATTGGCAGTATGA
>CM065702.1:46169068-46176568 GCA_017654935.2 Phymorhynchus buccinoides | reverse complement strand
ATTTCACCGATTCCCTGAGTATACGATTTCAAATCTTCATAACTTTGCAACAAATAGTCCGATTTACAAACTGTTTGGTTTGTTGGAAAGCTTTTTTAATGCAAAATAACAATTTGTTAATAACTCAAAAGTGACACCTGGGACATCACGACTCACTTTGTGGTGACGGGTCACATATTATCTGTCTGTCTCTTCCGATCTCTCTCTCTCTCTCTCTCTCTCTCTCTCTCTCTCTCTCTCTCTCTCTCTCTCTCTCTCTCTCTCTCTCTCTCTCTCTCTCTCTCTCTCTCTCTCTCTCTCTCTCTCTCTCTCTCTCTCTCTCTCTCTCTCTCTCTCTCTCTCTGTGTAATATAAACGTATATGTATGGTGTGTGTGTGTGTGTGTGTGTGTGTGTGTGTGTGTGTGTGTGTGTGTGTGTGTGTGTTTGTGTTTAGTATTTCGGAGAAGAAGAAAAAATAATGACATTGCCTGATAAATATATTATAAGTTTAATGAAATTTAGATGTAGTTGTCATAAATTACCAATTCAAACAGGACGACGATTTGGACTTGACCGACAGGACCGTTTGTGTGACAAATGTGACATGGGTGTTATTGGTGATGAATATAATTTTGTAATTGAATGTCCTTATTTTGAAGAACATCGAGATATTTTGTCGAGGTATTATATAAATAAGAAATCAGTTTTTTTGCTTTTGTCAGTTTGTCTCCAAGCCAAAATTCCAATTGAAAATTGCAAAATTTATAAGATCAGGAAAAGTTGTTTGACAATAGACTGCAGCTTAGTTTGTTTGATGAGTGTTTATTGTTTGCTTGTTGCCACTTGTTTTATATTCTGTTTATCCTCCATGCCCCCAAGAGGGGTCAAAGAATTATTATTAAATTGAAATTGAAATAAATTGAAATTGAATTGTGTGTGTGTGTGTGTGTGTGTTGTTATATTTTGCAGTGTGTGGCTGGCATTATTACACGGATACCAACCCCAGCACTACCACAGCTATCCAGAGAACCACATGCCCCTGTATGCTGGGCATGCTCTGCAGCGTTTGTCAGTATATTTTTGCTTTCAAATTGTGTGTGTCTTTGTGTGTGTGTGTGTGTGTGTGTGTGTGTGTGTGTGTGTGTGTACCTGCGTGTGTGCGTACATTCGCGTGTGTGTGTCAGTGTGTTTGCGTATGTGTGTGTGCGGTATGCTATCGGTTCGTTAGTTTAATTTAACGTCTTTTCACCAATAGTGATATTAGACACAAAAAAGAACCAAAAACGTATTACTAATTAACAAAACTAATGCATCAAATACAACAATTTCTAGTAACAAGGTATGTTTTTCATAGATACATTCTCATCATGCTTTGCAATGTTCGTAAGTGCTATTAGGTTTTTTTGTTTTTTTTTACCTTTGAACTCTCTTTATACTCCCAGTTTTATCCTGCTATGCTCAATATTACCAAAGACTGTATATAGGGGAAGACAAGCATCCGGTCTATTTTCCCTATATGAGTAGTGAGGACAGAAACACTGGTTATGTTCCTTTTAAACGTGACACATTTACACGTCGATAGGCCAGTTGAATTCTCCGTTCAAGTCTTTGGATAGCCGCCGCTGTGAATGGTGTATAACTACCCCACTAACGATAACTCTATCAGCCCGGTTCACTGTAACTCTTAAGTAGTCCATCCTACCCTTTTAGAATCTTTGATATTACTCAGTATTACGTAGCATAATGGCCCACGCTTGCGTCAAATCCCCAACCACCCCCACCCCACTCCCCCTTCACACACACACAAGCACGGGCAATGTTCATGTAATCATCATGCGCAATCCAATATAAATAGAACGAAATGATAACACAACATCTTGAAAAAACAAAAACAAAACACAGCACAAACAAACTGTGGGAAATTGGGTAAGAAAAATGGTAAGAATGGGAAATACTGGGCCGGGCTGTGGCCATCCATCCGTGGGATATGTGCCCAAAGTACTACAGTGTGCCTTCCCCAATGTGAGTGCCCAAAGTACTACAGCCTTCCCCACAGACCGCCTCTGATATGAGATGTGACCCGAGTTCGAACCTGGGTACAGTGGGACCGCCTCTTTTGTCAATTCTCACGTGGGATTTGCACTAGGCCTTCCCCACAGACCGCCTCTGATATGGTCAATTGGGCATCCATCCGTGGGATATGTGCCCAAAGTACTACAGTGTTCACGCCTTCCCCACAGACCGCCTCTGATATGAGATGTGCCCCAACAATTGGGTCCCCGTGGGATATGTGCCCAAAGTACTACAGTGTTCACGCCTTCCCCACACCGCCTCTGATATGCATGTGACCCAACAATTGGGCATCCCCGTGGGATATGTGCCCAAAGTACTACAGTGGAACCCGAGTTTGAACCTGGGTACAGGGGATTTTTCTTCTCACTTTGCACTAGGCCTTACGGTCTGAACGTGGAGTCTTTCGGATGAGACGATAAACCGAGGTCCCCCCCCCCCCCCCCCCCCCCCCCCCTGCAACTTTCTCGGTTAATTGTATGTGGCCCCCCCCCCCTTTTTCTCGTTTTTGCCTTTCTTACCATACATAAAGCTGTATTATAGGAACATTTTTAGCTAATTCTCTTTTTGGAATACTAACCCTATCCCTAACCCTAAACCTAACCCTACCCCCCACTGCAGTACACCGCGATTTGTCCAGGTTGTGGTTCGTTCCTCCCCCTTCCTTCCTTCCTCAAGTCACACAAAAATCGCATGCCCCCCAAAAAAATATAAAATAATGGGTGGCGCGCCTGTGGCTGCGACCCGCTCTCCAGGTGGGAGCAACCCGAATTTCACGGAGACACCTCTGTGACTATAAAGTACCTAATACCTAATAATAATACCCGGTTAACGCCTTCCCCACAGACCGCCTCTAACATGTGACCCAACAATTGGCCATCCATGTGTTTCCCCTTCATATCCATACGTCTGAGCTGAGACCCCTTGTGGCAGCGCAAAATGTTGCAACGCGGCAAAATGTTACAATTGTAGCAAATTAGCATTTAACATTTAACATTTTGCACGGAAAGCCTACGGCAAAATGTTACAAATTTGTTAGAAATGTTACAACGGGCAAAATGTTACAACGCATCAAAATGTTACAATTGAAGACTTTCAATCAAAGGTGGGCGCCTCGCGCAAAATGTTACGATTGTAACAAACTGCGCTTGGTGCCCCGGCCGCCTCGCGCAAAATGTTACAGTTCTAACAAAATTGTAACATTTTGCCGCAGGCCTTTCCGCGCAAAATGCTACAACGCGGCAAAATGTTGCAATTGTAACATTTTGCCGCAGGACTTTCCGCGCAAAATGTTACAAGGCGTCAAAATGTTACAACTGTTGACGCGTTGTAACATTTTGTGCTGCCACACCCCTCCCTATTATGACCTTTTGTGTGTGTGCTGATTTTCCAGGTCTTAAAGACCCCCCACGTCACGTGTCACATTCCCTCTTATGCTAAGAAGATTTCTTAAGATTTCTTACCAGCTATAAGAGGGAAAAACACGTAAAACCGTTATTTTGACAGGTGACGTGGTGGGTCTTTAACAAGGAAGTTCCACTATATCGTAAAAGGAACAATAAGGAAAGGTGATAGTATTTTTTAAGCAAATACCCTTGTTGTTTCGTGTTTAAAGGTGGACCCTGACGGATGAGTTTTTGCAAGAAACACGTCGAGATCACCAGAGAGACAGCCTTTTCAAGGATCAGAACACTCACTTTGCTCTGGTTTCTTAGAAATTAAACCTTCAAAACGGCGATTCCTCCTTGGCGGAGATGCCGGAGAGAGTAGCCATTGTGGATGGGGTGGGTGGAGGTCACTCATTGTGGTTGAAGCGTTTTCTTTTTTTGTAGTGCAGTAAAAGAAAAAAAAGGAGCTGTTTCCTTTGTTGTGAGCGAAACTCCTTTAGATAAACTGTATACAATTAAAAAAATAAAAAGGCTTGTATTGCGAAAAGTTCGTGCAAACGATTTGGTCTAAACGCAGGCAGCCATTAGAAAAGAGACGACACACGCTTTCTCTTTGGGTGACATAATTTGACTTCAAGCACCTCCGCCAAGGAGGAATCACCGATTTGACGGGTTGATTTATAGGAAACCAGAACAAAGTGAGTGTTGCGATCTCTGTAAAGGGTGTTTTCCTGGTAATCTCGACGTGTTTCTTGCAAAAACGCATCCGTCAGGGTGCCCCTTTAAATAAAAACGAGTAGTATCAAAGACTGTATAGGGGAAGATAAGCATCCGGTCTCTTTTCCCTATATGAGTAGTGAGGACAGAAACACTGGTTATGTCCCTTTTCAACGTGACACATTTACACGTCGATAGGCCAGTTGAATTCTCCGTTCAAATTCCAGTCTGAGTTTTTGGATAGCCGCCGCTGTGAATGGTGTCTAACTTCCCCACTAACGATAACTCTATCAGCCCGGTTCGCTGTGACTCTTAAGTAGTCCATCTTACCCTTTTAGAATCTTTGGTAGTATCACAATGATGCTACTGTAATAAGGTTAATGAAGGAAAGGGAAAGAACTCTTCATTTATAAAGGAACATAACTCCAGCGAAAAGTGCATTCCCTTGCCCTTTTCTTTTATTTTCAATGTTGTTCTTCGTCAATAGCTCAGACAGTCTCCTGTCATATGAGTGCAGATGCGTCATGCTGCCGTTATGCGCCCTAACTAATCAATATTTCGGTTTGGAGAAAATCTATATATAAGGATTTCTGGAGGAGAGAGAGAGAGAGAGAGAGAGAGAGAGAGAGAGAGAGAGAGAGAGAGAGAGAGAGAAATGGAATTCTGATCGCTTCTCGGCCTTTTGGCTAAGACAGTGATTCAGGAACATACATTTTTGTTTATACCCTGGTTGGTTTGTTCAGCCCGTCGTACATGGCGAAAGCCGATACGCGACGTTAAACTGAACTTCCATCCCGAGAGAGAAAAAAAGGAAGGAGAATGGATGGACCAGTAAGGCAGAAAGATAGAAGATGACAGCAAGCAAAGGGAAAAGGCAGAGTCAAAGGGAGTGTGACAGATTAGAGGAAGTTACAAGCACAGAACTTCCAGAAGGTGGGGGAAACTGTTTGCATAATTTTACTCTCCTCTAGCTATGAAAATGTTATAAAACAATTTGCTATGTTTCTTTATCATACATTTAAGCTCAGAGATAGATATATAAATTAGATGAATGTATTGTTTGAATCTTCATGTTTTCCCCCCCTTCAAATGTGGCCACTCTCTCTCTCTCTCTCTCTCTCTCTCTCTCTCTCTCTCGTTCTCTCTCTCTCTCTCTCTCTCAAGGACAGAGTGTAAGAATAGGCATTGCCTAAAATCTTCATCCTTGTTAAATAACGTTTTTCAATGTTCAGTGTTCTCTCTCTCTCTCTCTCTCTCTCTCTCTCTCTCTCTCTGTCTCTCTCTCTCTCTCTCTATCTTCTCTCTCTCTCTCTCTCTCTCTTCTTCTCTGATCTCCTCTCTCTCTTCTCCTCTCTCTCTCTCTCTCTCTCTCTCTCTCTCTCTCAAGGACTCTGAGAGTGTGTAAGAATAGGCATTGCCTAAAATCTTCATCCTTGTTAAATAACGTTTTTCAGTGTTCTCTCTCTCAAATCTCTCTCTCTCTCTCTCTCTCTCTCTTCTCTCTCTCTCTCTCTCTCTCTCTCTCTCTCTCTCTCTCTCTCTCTCTCTCTCAAGGACAGAGTGTAAGAATAGGCATTGCCTAAAATCTTCATCCTTGTTAAATAAAGTTTTTCAGTGTTCAGTGTCTCTCTCTCTCTCTCTCGTTGCAGCATCGGGCAAAAACAGCGGAACGTGCAGTTTCCTGTGAAACGGTCCCATCATCATCATGTGAAGCCTGTTACCCCCCAAACCCCCTCAAACAACCCCCAACCCACCCCCAAACCCCCAACCCCCTGCGAACCCTCAACCCTTCCCTCTCCACCCACCCCCAACCCCACCCCACCACCACGTCTCCCCCTGGCAAAATAAAAGAGACATCAGCAAAAATCTCTACAGAATTGTGTTTTACGTTATGGAGTTTTGTACAAATGGTGTGTGACATGACATTGTATACATTAACATCAGAAACTGTGTAGACACTGTCTTGGAAGGTTTGCTATGTTTTTGTTATAAAGAGAGATTTTTTTAAAATTAATGTTTGTGTTTACTCTGTGCGAAATGAGTTTTAATAGGGAAAGGAGAAGGACAAATGAAAAAGAAGTCAAATTTTGTTATATGTATCAATGAGGGTTTTTTATGAACTCGTTAATATGGTATATTTTACAAATGAAAAAGACAAGCACAAAAAATTACATATTGATATTAACTTATCACCAAATAACCTATTAAGTAAAAAATTAACATTTTGTATTAACTTATGTAATAACTTGCAAACATAAGGCGAATATCGAAGATTTTTGTTGTTGCTAATCTGAAATACTCGCCAAAAAGAGGTGGTTTTTTTGTGGTTTCAATTAGAGTGTACCCGAACAGCAACGTTGTTGTTGTTTGTCGTTGTTGGCTTACCCTGGCTAAAAGACTCCAGGGATCATCCCAACAGCCGAAGCACCTGAACAATGTGGTGACCGTTTTTGATTACCCCGCCACGTGGGCAGCCACGTTCCGTCTTCGGGGGAGAACATCGAAAGGAATACTTTCTCGAGGAAAATAAAAATGACAGCGTTTCTTCGATGAGTTTTGCTGTCGGCTTTTGTTTCGATCAAAATTGAAATTAAAAACGCAATCATATTAATATAACAAACAATATGAAGTGGAAACTCTGTTGTTGCCGAAAACAACAACAACAACACACACACATGCACACACACACACACACACACACACACACACACACACACACACACACACACACACACACACACACACACACACACACACACACACACACACACACACACACACACACACACACACACACACACACACACACACACACACACACACACATACACACACACACACATACACGCGCGCGCGCGCGCCTGAATGCTTGGTTGTTTAATTCAGGTATTCGCGGACTTGTTCTTTTTTTGTCCTTTGCCGATCTACGATCGCAAAGGAGTATGTTTTCGTTCGTGTATGTTTCTTTTTTTGTTTATTTTTTTTCGGGTTATTTTTGTTTTGTTGTTCATTTTTTTGTCGCGTTCCTTGTTCTCTGTTTAGTGGCAATCAATTATTGTATAGATCGCGTTGATGATAATGATATAAAGGAATATAAATAGAAAGGCGTAGTATAGAAAGAACTAATGTAATTGATGTCGAAAGAAAATGTAGCTTTGAGTATTATGTAGTGGAAATAAGAAAACGAGTGTGTGCGAGCGTGTGTGTGTGTGTGTGTGTGTGTGTGTGTGTGTGTGTGTGTGCATGTGCATGTGCAATGTGTGCGTGCGTGTGTGCGTGCGTGCGTGCGTGTGCGTGCGCGCGCGTGTGTGTGAGTGTGTGCGCCTGTGCCTGTGCGCGCATGC
>CM065702.1:46159068-46161568 GCA_017654935.2 Phymorhynchus buccinoides | reverse complement strand
GGTAAACATCTATGTTTGAATGTCTGTCCTTGAGCATAAATGCACGCGTTTATAGATATAAATTATCAGCATTAAAGAGATTTTCACAGCTTGGGATCAACATTCACCTTGGTGGACGTTTTGCTTTGCTCAACGGCTATAACATGAAGGAATATAATGCACATTTTGTAACATAATTATCATAATAATGGTATATCTCATGATAATATTTACATGTTTGTGATATTACTAGAATCTTCACATTCCAATGAGAAGCCCTCGTATACAGTGGTTACTGCTGTGTAGCATAGGGCCCCCGTTTCGATGTGTCCCCGTCTCTCTATGTCCCCAATTTCCTTTCTACGTGTCTCTGTCCCTGTCTCTGTGTGTCCCTGTCTATATGTGTCCCTGTCTCTGTCCCTGTCTCTGTCCCTGTCTATATGTGTCCCTGTCTCTGTCCCTGTCTATATGTGTCCCTGTCTCTGTCCCTGTCTCTGTGTGTCCCTGTCTCTATGTTTCCCTGTATCTATGTGCCCCTGTCTCTATGTGCCCCTGTCTCTATGTGTCCCTGTCTCTGTGTCCCTGTCTATATGTGTTCCTGTCTCTGTGTCCCTGTCTATATGTGTCCCTGTCTATATGTGTCCCTGTCTCTGTCCCTGTCTCTATGTGTCCCTGTCTCTATGTGCCCCTGTCTCTATGTGTCCCTGTCTCTGTCTCTGTCTCTATGTGTCCCTGTCTCTATGTGTCCCTGTCTCTATGTGTCCCTGTCTCTATGTGTCCCTGTCTCTATGTGTCCCTGTCTATATGTGTCCCTGTCTCTGTCCCTGTCTCTATGTTTCCCTGTCTCTATGTGCCCCTGTCTCTATGTGTCCCTGTCTCTGTGTCCCTGTCTCTATGTGTCCCTGTCTCTATGTGTCCCTGTCTCTATGTGTCCCTGTCTCTATGTGTCTCTGTCTCTATGTGTCCCTGTCTCTATGTGTCCCTGTCTCTGTGTGTCCCTGTCTCTGTGTGTCCCTGTCTCTATGTGTCCCTGTCTCTATGTGTCCCTGTCTCTATGTGTCCCTGTCTCTATGTGTCCCTGTCTCTATGTGTCCCCGTCTCTATGTGTCCCTGTCTATATGTGTCCCTGTCTCTATGTGTTCCTGTCTATATGTGTCCCTGTCTCTATGTGCCCCTGTCTCTGTGTCCCTGTCTCTATGTGTCCCTGTCTCTGTGTCCCTGTCTATATGTGTCCCTGTCTCTGTCCCTGCCTCTATGTATCCCTGTCTCTGTGTGTCCCTGTCTATATCTGTCCCTGTCTCTGTGTGTCCCTGTCTATATGTGTCCCTGTCTCTGTGTGTCCCTGTCTATATGTGTCCCTGTCTCTGTGTGTCCCTGTCTCTATGTGTCCCTGTCTCTATGTGTCCCTGTCTCTATGTATCCCTGTCTCTATGTGTCCCTGTCTATATGTGTCCCTGTCTCTGTGTGTCCCTGTCTCTGTGTGTCCCTGTCTCTATGTGTCCCTGTCTCTATGTATCCCTGTCTCTATGTGTCCCTGTCTCTATGTGTCCCTGTCTCTATGTGTCCCTGTCTCTATGTGTCCCTGTCTATATGTGTCCCTGTCTCTATGTGCCCCTGTCTCTATGTGTCCCTGTCTCTATGTGTCCCTGTCTCTATGTGCCTCTGTCTCTATGTGTCCTCTGTCTCTATGTGTCCCTGTCTCTATGTGTCCCTGTCTCTATGTGTCCCTGTCTCTATGTGTCCCTGTCTCTATGTGCCTCTGTCTCTATGTGTCTCTGTCTCTATGTGTCCCTGTCTCTATGTGTCCCTGTCTCTATGTGTCCCTGTCTCTATGTGTCCCTGTCTCTATGTGCCTCTGTCTCTATGTGCCTCTGTCTCTATGTGTCCCTGTCTCTATGTGTCGTCTCGGGTTAAGGGACAAGGTTAGGATTAGGGATAGGATGTGGGTGTCGGGTTAGGGATAGGGATTGGGTTTCAGATGAGGTCTTAGGGTTAGGTTTACGGATTGGCTTAGGGTTAGGTGTAGGTTTTGTGTCATTTTAAAGCCGGTAATATGACAGGGACAGACGGATAAGCATAGAGACAGGGATATATTATCGAGAAGATGACACACAGAGACGGGGAGGGGGATCCTCTGATTGAGGAGATTGTGGATTCGTATAGGATTCTTTATTTGTTTCCTTGTTGTTGCTATGAGTGTTGTGTTCCCCTTGTTTGTTTTATTTCCTTCTCTACTTGGCCTTGTCCATGTCATTTTCGATTTTCGGGACAAGGGGGGGTAGAAATGGAAGGACGAGCAGTATTTATTTAAAGTATACAATTTGTTGGTCCTTATCGGTAGGCCTACATATTGTCATACTTACTCGGAACACGTCGACACACGCACTCACATTCGTAAACAGCACAGCAAACGGAATGGATGAGTCACTACACCACACACTAGGTCAGACAGAAACCCTGGCATTTTTGTATAAAAAACAACACTAAACGTTCGCCACAAAATACTGTCCATTGTAGTAGT
>CM065702.1:46146568-46156568 GCA_017654935.2 Phymorhynchus buccinoides | reverse complement strand
CTGTAAAACAATGAAAGACAAGACTACAAACAGACTAGAATACGCTGAGTCTCGTAAAGAATATGTCGATATGAGAACACCGAAGAAAAGGGAGTTTGAGGGATAAAGAATAAAGACACTAATGGAATCGGTCAATGATTCAAAGACTTTTTGGTCCGTAATAAGTTCCGTAAATGCAAAAGCATTTGTTTATAACAATGTTCCACTGCAGCAGTGACACGACCATGATAATGATGTAGGCCATGACGTAGATGATTCACGAGTGTGAATAATGTCATAGAGATAATGAGGGTGTCACATAGAGACGGGGGGGCACACAATGAGGGTCAGGGCACAATGAGGGTGACACATAGAGACGGGGGGATGTCACATAGAGACGGGGGCACAATGAGGGTGTCACATAGAGACGGGGGCACAATGAGGGTGACACATAGAGACGGGGGCACACATAGAATGAGGGTGTCACAATGAAGGTGATAGAGACGGGGGCACAATGAGGGTGACACATAGAGACGGGGTCACATAGAGACGGGGGCACAATGACGGGGGCACAATAGAGACAGAGACGGGGGAACAATGAGGGTGACGGGGGCACAATGAGGGTGACACATAGACTGGGGACGGGGGCACGATGAGGGTGACACATAGAGACGGGGGGCACAATGAGGGTGACACATAGAGAGACGGGGGCACAATGAGGGTGTCACATAGAGACGGGGGCACAATGACATAGGGTGACACATAGAGACGGGGGCACAATGAGGGTGACACATAGAGACGGGGGCACAATGAGGGTGTCACATAGAGACGGGGGGGGCACAATGAGGGTGACACATAGAGACGGGGGCACAATGAGGGTGTCACATAGAGACGGGGGCACAATGAGGGTGTCACATAGAGACGGGGGCACAATGATGGGTGACACATAGAGACGGGGGCACAATGAGGGTGACACATAGAGACGGGGGCACAATGAGGGTGACACATAGAGACGGGGACACAATGAGGGTGACACATAGAGACGGGGGCACAATGAGGGTGACACATAGAGACGGGACACACAGATGAGGGTGACACATAGAGACGGGGACACATAGAGGTGAGGGTGACACATAGAGACGGGGGACACAATGATGGGTGACACATAGAGACGGGGACACATAGAGACGGGGGCACAATGAGGGTGACACATAGAGACAGGGGCACAATGAGGGTGACACATAGAGACGGGGACACAATAGAGAGGGCACAATGACACATAGAGACGGGGGCACAATGAGGGTGACACATAGAGACAAATGAGGGGACACAAGAGAGGGTGACACATAGAGACGGGGGCACAATGAGGGTGACACATAGAGACGGGGACACAATGAGGGTGACACATAGAGACGGGGACACGGTGAGGGTGACACATAGAGACGGGGACACAATGAGGGTGACACATAGAGACGGGGACACAATGAGGGTGACACATAGAGACGGGGGCACAATGAGGGTGACACATAGAGACGGGGACACAATGAGGGTGACACATAGAGACGGGGGCACAATTAGGGTGACACATAGAGACGGGGGCTCGATGAGGGTGACATCTAGAGACGGGGACACACCAATATGACCCCGGGCTTACAAGTAGTAGTTGTGTTGGTAGGGCGGGTGATGTCGGTGCGTCTCTGGGTCCATGAACACTGTCGGGTGTTTGTTTTTCAGTCATATTATTAGCTCCCACAGGACAAAGAAGAAGAAAAAGAAGGGATCTGAGCAAGAACAGACCCGGATGCTAGCAGTATGGCTAACCACAGGCGTCAAAAGACGTGTTTCGTGTGTTGTCTTTTCGTGTGCACGGTGTTGATTGTTTTGTTGTATTATTATACGACCAATCGTTATGTCAGCAGCAACAGTATTCAGTATTTCACTGCCCAGGTAAGTTACATTTCGAGTCAAAAGGAAGCAATGTATGCAAATGTTTCGGACTAGACTATATAAGGCCGGGTTCACATTAGACGCGTAAGTTCCGTACCCGAAAACCCTAAATAAGTGGAAGAAAGAAGGGTAAAGGTTTACGCATATAGGGGAAATTCGGACACGTGCGCAAATCTTTTCCCTTCTATGTTTCATTTATGTATGGATTGCGCATGGGTTTCCGCATGGAATATGTGTGTACACGGCCTAAGGCGCACATCATTATAAGGCGCACCCCAAAAACATGTTTGCACAACATTTTTTTTCTTTTTTCTAGTTTCTTGCTGTGATATTAGTCATGCTATAAGGCTATAAGGCGAGTTTGGCACATTCTTTTTTTAAGAATGATGCTTTGCTTGTCTCACTTTGGTTCTGACCCACGCACTGCTAGGTGGATGGTATCGTAATCAACTTTGGTGGAGGGGAGTTAATTAGAAAAAGAGAGTAATTACCCTTTGTTCAATTTCATTATAGCCTTATATAGTCCAAAAAACACAGTAACAAATCGTCAAGCTCATAACAAAATTGCCTAAGTCCGACGAACGCAATTGTTCGAATGATAAAGAGTGCAATGTCCAGAAGCTCTTGGGATTGTGAGCATCCTGCTCTTAACCTCCGTTAATGCCCAAGAACAGATTACTGTGAATACAGCTAGATTTGTCATTGATAACAAAATTGGTAAAGATGTGCCCCCTCCCCCCTCCCCCCCCCCCCCCCCCCCCCCTGCATTTCTGGGTTAATTGCAATTTTCCGTTTTTGCCTTTCTTACCAAACACAAAGCTGTAACCTTTTTAGCTAATAACCTTTTTGGAATACTAACCCTATCCCTAACCCTAGCCCTAATCCTACCCCTACCCCCCCCCCCCCCCCCCCCATAAGACGGGAAAAACGCAATGTACCACGACTGTGATAAATGGCGCCGTGTACTGCAATACATAGGGGGGGGGGGGGGGGGGGGGGGGGGGTCCTATTAGATAATGGCCTAGGGTTAGGGATAGGGTTAGTATTCCAAAAAGGTTATTATCTAAAAAGGTTAATAAAATACAGCTTTATGTTTGGTAAGAAAGGCAAAAACGGGAAAATGGAATTAACCCAGAAATGCAGGGGGGGGGGGGGGGGGGGGGGGGGGGGAGGCACATCTTGACCTTTAACCCTTTGACCGCACCTATTCAGGATGTCATGGGCACTGACGAGGATTGCCAACATAGCACTATAGGGATGTTTTAGAGAATTAGAATCGTGTCCATGACATTTCTAATAAACATGGTTTCATTGTTTGATACACAAAGTCAAAAAATACCAGTAAACAAGATTTGGGAGTGAAAGACTTGTGCAAAATGCTCAAAAATGTAAATGTTATCTGTATTAAGCAATCAACCAGTTTATCACTCGAAATACGGAAGCTTGATTCTCTTCTGCGACATAATAATAATAATAATGAATATTTAGGGCGCTTAATCTTAACAAAAGCCCTAAGCGCTTACAATCATGATAAAAACAATACTAACAAAATGAAAAGCTGGACAACACACAAAACACTCACACGAACTTAAGGTCAAACACACACACACACACACACACACACACACACACACACACACACACACACACACACACACCAACAAAACACACACACACACGCACGCACACGCACACACACACATGACTCAACGGATAACCTTTGCAGGAGGAGGATGAGAAAGATTATGTTTTGAAGAGAGTTGTTTTGAGGGAGGACATCATGGAATGTGATTGAAGCAATGAAGTAGCAACTAGACTTGACAATTCTGTCTTATTGTACTGGAAAGGGGCTGTCTTGCCCAGATGGCAGCTGTTTCCCAGTTTACAGAGGCAGGGAGCAGTGGGTGAGCTCTTTGAAACTTAGCGGACTCACGCGAAACTGTGGGTAGACCTGCACATGCTGTCACCTGAGATCAACCTTGGTTCTTGTGTGTAGCAGATATTGTTCCTGCATAGTGGCAACCATGTGACTTGTTGTACATGGCTTGGATGGTTGTGCAGACCCACGTCTTAGTGCTGAATTGAGCTTGCTGTGTTGCTGTGGTAAGCAAAGCCAACACTTCAATTATTGCATTGCACATCTGGAATAAGCTGGCCTGATAATGTATGTTGTTTGCACCAAATGATTCAACTTATTGCAGGGTGTGGGTCCTATTGCAGCAATTAACCCTTTCACCGCCAAAGTCGCATTTTAGCACCACATTGATTTAACACCTATGTCACTAAAAGGCATCAAATTGGGGTCTATTATCCAAAGACCCTATTGTCTTAGTTTTGGGAAGTAAGGATAGACCTTGTTTTATGTATGTCACAGAACAATCCCCAATACTGCAGATGGGTTTTGTTCTCTACCCAGGTAAAATTAATGGACATTTTTAGCTGAAATATGGCTGGCGGCGAAAGGGTTAAATGAATCCATTCCACCGCCAGAATGCTCCACAAGGTCAAAATGACCGAACTAATAAGAATATTTTGACAGTTAAGCAATATTCATCAGTCAGTACTCCTAAATACAATTGTATGTGAATAGTTTTGTCTAGTAACGTTATCAGCACCACCAAGGTTTGCCCAAGTCAAAATAAATGTGACGGAATTCTCGAAGAATAGGCGTTTCAGAATATCAGGTAACTCTGAAAGAGACTGCAGTGCCGCCCTGCCCCACCAAACCATATCCATGTATAATGTGAGCACCAACACACATATATTGCACAATATAACTCATGGGATCAGCAAAACGCCACATATCATATTGCACAATATAACTCATGGGATCAGCAAAACGCCACCATCATATCATATTGCACAATATAACTCATGGGATCAGCAAAACGCCACATATCATATTGCACAATATAACTCATGGGATCAGCAAAACGCCACATATCATATTGCACAATATAACTCATGGGATCAGCAAAACGCCACATATCATGGGATTGCACAATATAACTCATGGGATCAGCAAAACGCCACATATCATATTGCACAATATAACTCATGGGATCAGCAAAACGCCACATATGGATGTCACAATATAACTCATGGGATCAGCAAAACGCCACATATCATATTGCACAATATAACTCATGGGATCAGCAAAACGCCACATATCATATTGCACAATATAACTCATGGGATCAGCAAAACGCCACATATCATATTGCACAATATAACTCATGGGATCAGCAAAACGCCACATACGGATTGCACAATATAACTCATGGGATCAGCAAAACGCCACATATCGGATTGCACAATATAACTCATGGGATCAGCAAAACGCCACATACGGATTGCACAATATAACTCATGGGATCAGCAAAACGCCACATACGGATTGCACAATATAACTCATGGGATCAGCAAAACACCACATACGGATTGCACAATATAACTCATGGGATCAGCAAAACGCCACATACGGATTGCACAATATAACTCATGGGGTGCAAAAGCGTTGTAAACGCCACATATCATATTGCACAATATAACTCATGGGATCAGCAAAACGCCACATAAGGATTGCACCTGTATTTTATGTGCAAAAAAGCCCGTACCCTCTCGTGCTCAGCGCACCCTACAGGGGTGTAAGCGTTTTTCAAGAACATGTTCATGGGATTTTCAAATTTCCTAAAGGCAATAGATTTTATGAACATTTAACAACAACTACCCACCATACCAACAAGCTTCAAACCACCACCCTCTCAACTGAGTCACAATTCACTAGAAGAAAAATCAAAGAAGCCATAGAGATAAGGGAAAGGAGGCCAAGTCTCAACAGAGACCTAGGGTAGGACTTGCCCCCTTATCTACAGTCCCCTCCTGAACAGTACTCACCCCACAAATGACAGCTCGGTGGACAACACCAACAGCTCCCACCACAGCCAGTCAGACAAGGTTGAAAAAGACAAGCAGTAGCTTGTCGAAAATTACCAAAGGTATTTTTTATTTTATTTTTGTTCCTTTTTCTTTGTGTGAGCAAGAACACTCAATAGTTTTAAAAACAAATTAGATAATTTTTGGGAAGACTATTGCTTCCATACTAACATAAGTATTCAGTAATTAATTAGTATGCAGATCAGTTTGCTTGTTTTCACTGTATGTTGTACTCTTTAAAAAATAAAAAAATAAAAAATATATATACATGTAAAAATAACAAAATCAAAAAACAAAAAGTTTTAAATTGTGTTTCCTTATAAACTAAAAGGAAATAGCAGGCTAAAGGCTATTAAAAGCCTATATGCCGTATATGATATGATATGATATGATATGATAAGAATACAAGAAAACAATAGATTAGGTGTTTTCTATATGCAATAAGAATTCTACATATAATTATAAGTATTTATGCGAAAATGCCTATTTGTATTATTTTGAGACCTATTTTACGAGTGTGGGGGGGTACCCGTAGTGGTCTCTTCTCTATGGGGGCCTGTGTCTGTGTCCCGTGGGGGGGGGGGGGGGGGGGGGTGGGGGGGGGGGGTGGGGGGGGGGGGGGGGTGAGCCGAGGCTTGTTTCTTGTATATCTATTGGACTGATTTCCTTGTCCATAGAGTGGAGTTCCTCTCTAATTTTTTTGTTGCCTGTAGACAGGCGGGGACTGGAGGAGCTAGATTCTGCCCCTCGGTTTCTTTTTCTAGATGGTGTGGTTGGTGTGCTATGACTTGAGGGGATGGGACTCCCAATCTTGTGGTCATGTGGAGGGAGTGTATTCTCACAACCTCTATGAATGTTTGGGAGTCACTGGAGCTTGTGTCAAATATTGTTTCAAAACTCTCGTCAGTACTCCCCTGAATGTTGTCTCCCCCCCCCCCCCCCTCCCTCCCCTCTATCTTCGAAGTATCCTCGCTCATAGTGCCCTATTTACATTCTATGTTTAAACACGAGAAACAAGAAACTGAAAACAGAGGAAAATAATAAAGGATGGGAAAAATGGATTGTTAGAAAAATATATACACAATATAAACTATCTAAACTATGCCTCCCCAGGCCAAGAGATCACGCGAAATACAAGAATAGTGTTAGGTCGGTTTCGATCGGCCAGAGGCGCGACTCATGCCACTTTTGTGTTTCTTGCATCCACACAAAACCTTTTTTGCAACAAATCAAGACCATTAATTGAGTGAAAATGGGCTACTTTATTTAAAAGTGCCAATATCCTAGTACCAAACCTAAGTAGCAATATTACCTTGCATAAAACTAGTTAAGCAATATTAACGATAAAATGCAGCTCCACTTACATCACATTTGCAAACATTTTCATGTACCAATAATTTGCATACAACAATAACAAACATGTTTCCCTAACAGTACTTTATACAAAGTACATACAAACTCAACAATGACATGAACCATTTCTGAAGTCAATATCAAACCACTTTACAGAGCAACAGAATATAAAAACTGTAAAACACACTTTTAGGGAATACATTTCTCATAGAAATGATCAACACAGTGCACCCAGTCTAAGAGGATTCTATTGAACATGTATGAGGGCTGACCGCCACCGCTGGCAGCAGAATATGTTACTCAACATGGTGTGACCCGCCAGATATTATAGTGCAGTATAAATATTCTGCTGTCAGCAGCCCCATACATAATAGGTAGGAAAATTGTTAGATAGTATGTAGGAAACCATCCAACAAAAGAGAGGCCCTAATTTCATACCACGTTCTTGTAGATACCGATGCATTGTGTTGACAGGACAACAACAACAAAAAATCGGATATCTTCTGGTTTAGAAAATATTGAAAAACAATTCAGTTGATTGCATATACCCATCTGAATGCTTGATTGTACGAAAATAGATCACAATCATTAGGGGAAGACGGGGTAAAAAGCGCATGGGCGGGTAAGAAGCCCACCCCAATTATCTCATGAAATAAAGAAAATTTCAGTCAAATTTGCCCATGAGACGAATGCTAGACATTAACGCTCGTCTCATGGGCAAAATGAGACTGAAATTTGCTTCATTTCATGAGATAATTGGGGTGGGCTTCTTACCCGCCCATGCGCTTTTTACCCCGTCTTCCCCTAGAGAGGATAAGTGAATACTCTCCAAATGTAATGTATGAGGCGAGTCTGTTATTTCGCATACTGGAATAACTTATCTTTTAGTGGAGGAAAAGCGCCCTCGGGTGGAGGGCGAAGCTATCGTTGATTTCGTGTAGAGCGTGAAGTGTCGCGTGACCAGGGCCTGTATTCACGTTGAGATAGCATGAGACTTAGCATGATGCTAACTTAGAAGCTCTTCCAATGTCCTATAGGATTTAATAGGACTTTGGGAAGAGCTTCTAAGTTAGCATCATGCTAAGTCTCATGCTATCTATACTTAGAAGCTCTTCCAAAAGTCCTATTAAATCCTATAGGACATTGGAAGAGCTTCTAAGTTAGCATCATGCTAAGTCTCATGCTATCTCAACGTGAATACAGGCCCAGGTGACGCAGTAGAGAGGCAGGTCTCGAAGGTGGAAGGGTTTGGCTCTTGGCTGCCATTCATGCTCTTCCTTCTTTCTCTGTAGTGGGCTGGAGGCGAAGAATTTCTTGCTCCCTTTCATTTTTCAAGCTTGACTGCGCTCGCGGAGTAGTAGGGGAAGACGGGGTAAAAAGCGCATGGGCGGGTAAGAAGCCCACCCCAATTATCTCATGAAATAAAGAAAATTTCAGTCAAATTTGCCCATGAGACGAATGCTAGACATTAAGGCTCGTCTCATGGGCAAAATGAGACTGAAATTTGCTTCATTACATGAGATAATTGGGTTGGGCTTCTTACCCGCCCATGCGCTTTTTACCCCGTCTTACCCTAGTTGTCGCTTCAGGGCAGACGTAAAATGAAGAATAGCCTAAGAAAGATAAAATACACTAATTGCTTTTAAATATCTGATTGTTGATAATGGTACATTAACACATCTAAAATGCACTCCGACAGTTTTAGCACACAAAAATTGGGGAGATTTAACAAAATTACGCCTTTTGTGTTCGTAAATTAACCTGTCATTGACTTCTCTCAAGGGCCTATTGTTTGACAATGTGGCGTCGCCTCTGTCGCTCAACACTGACAATGATTCTTTCCACTATAACGTCAGATCTAAAATAAATATCCATTAAACTGTTTTTGAAATATATTGTGATAACTATAATAACAACACAATTTAAAATAATTATACAAAAATACTTACTGGTTGAATTAATTAGATATGTTTTAGTTCACAAGCAACGCTTGCAGCCTTGCGTCACAGTAGGCTAGGAATTAAACATAGGTGCCTGATGGCGTACGCTTTTTATGTACTATCTCAGTTTTAAAGTGAATTTGCCAGTGTTTGCCATTTAAAATGTTAACACGTTTTAATCGCTAACATAAATTAACATTGTGTCAAGTCAAAGTCAAAGTCAAAAATACTTTATTATCACGTTAGGTGAAATTACAGCGTGGTCTCGTACAAGCACAATACAATCAAAGAAACCCATTTGCATGCATGAAAAATGGAAACAAAACTAAGGAAAAATGAATGACAAATCATGCTCCGCAAAAAAAAAAAAAAAAAAATTGAACACAGGGTCGATACAAGCGACTATCAAAACATCAAGAACTGCCCTCTTTCCCACCATTTCTATTATCGCATTCATTTGTTCACCCCCACCCTACCCCCAAACCCCCACCCTCTCCAAGTCACCCCGAGCTTTCACATATTTTGGGTCCCTTCCCGTTCCCAACATTTCATGCGCCTCCCTTTTCTCTCTCTCTCTCTCTCTCTCTCTCTCTCTCTCTCTCTCTCTCTCTCTCTCTCTCTCTCTCTCTCTCTCTCTCTCTCTCTCTCTCTCTCTCTCTCTCTCACTGGGGGGGCGGAGGCCTATATAAATAAATCATTCAATATCTCTCTGTCTCTATCTTTGTATGCATCTCTCTCTCTCTCTCTCTCTCTCTCTCTCTCTCTCTCTCTCTCTCTCTCTCTCTCTCTCTCTCTCTCTCTCTCTCTCTCTCTCTCTCTCTCTCTCTCTCTCTCTCTCTCTCTCT
>CM065702.1:46134068-46141568 GCA_017654935.2 Phymorhynchus buccinoides | reverse complement strand
TGTGAAGGTACGACCGTGTACTGCTGTTGTTGTTGTTGTTGTTGTTGTTGTTGTTGATGATGATGATGATGATGATGATGATGATGCACTGTTTGAGAAACCGTGCCCAGGTGAATGGAATTATCTCCCTGACCATACCCGTAACCAGTCCACTCTTCCTTCCTTCAAGTCCCAACTAAAGACCCACTTCTTCAGGAAAGCTTTCTCTCTGCAAAGTCTATGATCCTTTCCCCACTCTTGTTTTCCAGCTCATTGAAGACGTTGAGTATGAGGTTAACGCGTGCGCGCGTGTGTGTATGATGGAATGGTGGGGGTGGGCAGAGTATGACAGGGGGGCAGAAAGGGGTGGGGATGGGTGGGGGGGGGGGAGTGGGGGGATGGTTGGGGTGTTGTGGTGTTGAAGGGAGGTGGGTGTTAGTGTGTTGTGACTGCGGACAGAAGAGGAGAAGGAGATATGATTATATGCAATGCATTCTCTAACATAATGTATTCATTTTCCATAGAGATGTATGGTGAGGATATGCTTCTGTATGCTTCTGTGCAAAACTCTCATGAGACAAGGCATGTTGACTGATAACATCGGACACCAGTTCCCAGAACAGAACCCTGTTAGAAATGTTTGTACGAACTGTCTGCTTGATTAGTGAGAGCAAGATCATGAATGAAAAGCGCATTGAGTTGCTTTGCAAGATTATGCGCTATATAAGCATTATTAATTATTATTTTTATTACCGGTCTGTATTATTATTAGGGTTTCTTTAACAATGATAGCAGATTTCTTCAATATGAGTGACATAGGGCAGCAGCACATCTTCTTGATTTCTTCTTCTTCTTCTTCTTCTTCTTGCAAAACTGGGCCGCAGTACTTCTTCTGGTGATGGGGGGACATCAGTTCAAGTTTTTCACGGATTCTTTTTTCGTTTTCTTCTGAGGGAGATCTTTTAAAAACAGAAGGGAGTGGGGAATGACTTACTTCTTGCTTTTGCTTCTTTTTCTTGGTTTCTGTTTTGGCACAATCGACGATGTTCTTCTTCGATTCAGGTGGGTGGCACGCCACTCTTCTCTCCTTCTTTTTCTTCTTCGTGTCTTCTTCTTCTTCTTCGGCTGAAGGCTTCTTCTTCTTGGCAGACGGAGGCTTGGCGAGGTGGAGCACACATTCTTCTTCGTCGACTTCATTCTGTTCGACAATATTCTGGTATGGGTGGGCTTCTTCTTTAGATGTGTTCGGGTTCTTCTTCTTCTTCTTCTTCTGACAATTTCTTCTTCTTCTTTAGATTGTAATGATTTATGATACGGAAAGGCCAGACGACTGTTTGAGAATACCGGAAATAGACACCAAAAACTGCCCAGGTGAATGTGTCTAAGATTATAGGCTATTAAAGAGTAGGTTTATCCACAGAATACAAAAACAGAGTGCCAACAGTTTGTAGTTTTTATCTATTTATGTATTCATTGATTTATTCATTTGTTTGTTCTCTCGCCAGGTGGAGATCTTCCCTGCCTGGACCACCCAAAACCCTCACGACCACACTTTCATCCGCCGTCTCTATCTCTACTCCGCCATTGTGGCCTTACACAAAACACAACCCCATAACGGCACCGAGATTCATTTCGTGGGCTTTCAAGAAGGAAAACAACGCCTGAGCTTGACCTGTTGTTTCAAACTCACCTACTCTGACAAAGCATACGCGGGAAACAACACCCTTAAAGCCGTTTTGGACTACACTCCCAGACGCTTCGCTTTCAAAAACTTCACCCGGAAGTTAAACAACGTCGGAGTGGTCTACCGTTGCCGCTTCCCCATCACCAATCAGCAACGACTTCGTGGAAGTCACGTGACGGTGACGTCATCGACTTCGTGTCCTGAAGACCCCCGGCAGTATTTGCCCGTTTATATACCTGAGACGAAGAACATGTTTGGTGGTGGTGGTGGTGGGCTATCATTAGCGATTTGTGCCAAAATTGCTTACGGGTTGAAGCTGCGTCCCAACAAGTTGGTGGAATGGTTTGAAATTCAGCGGTTGTTCGGAGTGGACAAGATCCAGCTGTTCGACCTGAACAATACGGAGGAGGTGTACAGGGTGTTCGGGCATTATCAGAGGATGGGACTGCTGGATCTTCTGCCTTACAAGTTACCTGGTGAGAGTGTATTAGTGTTTTGTCAAAATATCTCTGTCTGTCTGCCCCCCCCCCCTGTCTCTCACACACACTCTCTCTCTCTCTCTCTCTCCCTCTCTCTCTCTCTCTCCCTCTCTCTCTCTCTCTCTCTCTCTCTCTCTCTCTCCCTCTCTCTCTCTCTCTCTCTCTCTCTCTCTCTGTCTGTCTGTCTCTCTCTCTCTCTCTCTCTCTCTCTCTCTCTCTCTCTCTCTCTCTCTCTCTCTCTCTCTCTCTCTCTCTCTCTCTCTCTCTCTCTCTCTCTCTCTCTCTCTCTCTGCACGTGCAGGTGTGTGCGTGTATGGTTACACGCATGCATGCCCGCACAAGTATTAACAATTATACCTGTGCGTATGTAATTCTATAAATTCATATTTCAACCTGTCTGTATCACAATACCTGCTTTGCTACCTTTATGTTCAAATCTGTATGTGTAATATCATGCCTTGCCATGTTTGTATTCTATGTTCGTATATGTACCAAGGACAGATTGGAAGACTAGGCGTTGCCTAAAATCTTTATCCTTGAAAAATAAAGTTAAAGTTTTCAAGTTCTCTCTCTCTCTCTCTCTCTCTCTCTCTCTCTCTCTCTCTCTCTCTCTCTCTCTCTCTCTCTCTCTCTCTCTCTCTCTCTCTCTCTCTCTCTCTCTCTCTCTCTCTCTCTCTCTCTCTCTCTCTCTCTGGGGGGGGGGGGGGGGGGGGGGGGGTCAGTGAACTGCTCTTGTTGAGTAAAGTCGACTTTCGTTTTTTCTGTGGAATATTGCAAATGACCAGCGACTGAATCATCCTTATGGACTCCAGGTTTGGCAGACTGGTCAGTAAATAGTCAGGCCATCAGCTGCCATTGACTTTCGGTCAGTGTTGACTCATTTTTTTACATGCATGCTTTAAACGTTCACCGACTATGCCATCAGGACCAGCTGCTTTATTGTTTTTTATTTTCCTGATAGCAAACATTATTTCTTCTTTTGAAATGGGACGGCTTAAATAATCGTCTTCTTCCTCTTCCTCGTCACTCCCCTGTAGTATAGCATTAGCATCACAGTCTTTGGTCAAAAGGTTCTTAACCCGTTCACCGCCAGTCATATTTCAGCCACAAATGTCCATTGCATTTACCTGAATAGAGAACAAAATCCATCTGCAGTATTGGGGATTCTTCTGTGACATATATAAAATAAGGTCTATCCTTGCTTCCCAAATGCTAAGACAATAGGGTCTTTGCATAATAGACCCCAATTTGATGCCTTTTAGTGACATAGGTCTTGAATCACTGTGGTGCTAAAATGCGACTTTGGCGGTGAAAGGGTTAAAATGGTGAAACCAATGCTCTACACTACTGTTATTTACCGGTTGTTTCTTTTTGAATGACAACGTACGTATTTTATTCCAAAAGTCCTTTGGGATACCTATCGCTGCAATCAATTCTGTTAACCTCGCATTGTTAACCCTTTCACCGCCAAAGTCGCATTTTAGCACCACAGTGATTTAACACCTATGTCACTAAAAGGCATCAAATTGGGGTTTATTTTCCAAAGACCCTATTGTCTTAGTTTTGGGAAGTAAGGGTAGACCTTATTTTATATATGTCACAGAAGAATCCCCAATACTGCAGATGGATGTTGTTCTCTACCTGGGCAGCTAAATTTAATGGCAATTTTTGGCTGAAATATAGCTGGCGGTGAAAGGGTTAAATTCTTTTCTTTTCTCATCCTTGTGTGTGTGTGTGTATTTTGTTGTGTGTGTGTGTGTGTGTGTGTGTGTGTGTGTGTGTGTGTGTGTCTGTGTGTGAGTTGTGTGTGTGTGTGTGTGTGTGTGTGTGTGTGTGTGTGTGTGTGTGTGTGTGTGTGTGTGTGTGTGTGTGTGTGTGTGTGTGTGTGTGTGTGTGTGTGTGTGTGTGTGTGTGTTGTGTGTGTGTGTGTGTGTGTGTGTGTGTGTGTGTGTGTGTATGTGTGTGTGTGTGTGTGTGTGTGTGTGTGTGTGTGTGTGTGTGTATGTGTGTGTGTGTGTGTGTGTGTGTGTGTGTGTGTGTGTGTGTGTGTGTGTGTGTGTGTGTGTGTGTGTGTGTCTGTGTGTGAGTTGGTGTGTGTGTGTGGTGTGTGTGTGTGTGTGTGTGTGTGTGTGTATGTGTGTGTGTGTCTATGTGTGTGTGTGTGTTGTGTGTGTGTGTGTGTGTGTGTTTTTGCGTGCGTGTGATGTGTAAGCGCTTGTGTGTGTATTTGTGTTTGACCTCAAGTTCGTGTGAGTGTTTTGTGTGTTGTCTAGCTTTTCATTTTGTTAGTATTGTTTTTATCATGATTGTAAGCGCTTAGGGCTTTTGTTAAGATTAAGCGCCCTGAATATTCATTATTATTATTATTATTATTATTATTATTATTATTATTATTATTTATATTCCCTTCTAGCACGACAGAAACAATCACAATCACCCTTATCCTTCATACGTTTACATTTATTATATACATTCCGAACTTTTTTTCCTAAGATCTTTGCACTCAAGGTCAAGCCAATCAGTACTCTTCCAGTTGCTATTGCTGAGTATTGTTTACTTCATTGTTCACACATTGTTCAGCTTCTTTAATAGTTGCATTAAACACAGACAAAGCTTCGTTAATATTGACGTCAATCGAACTGATTGCACGATTTATCTTTTCCTGAATATCAAATGATCGTATGCTATCATCATTGTTTCTGGTCTTGTTTTATATGTCAATATTTGTTAATGGAGTTAATTAGCGGTTTTAAAAAAAGGATTCATATGTGAAATTCCAGCAACTGTGTTGTGCATGCATATATGTGTGTGTGTGTATGGTGGTGTATCTGTGCATGATGGTATAATGTGCCTGTCTATATGGTGATGAGTACTGTTTTAAAAAAAAGTGTTTTTGTTGTGTGTTTTTTGTTTGGAGCCCATGTAATACTATGTTGATGTGTACTGTTATGGTGTCTTTTGGGCTATTGTTTGTAATGTTTGATGCCGCAGGTGTGAATGGTACGTGTATTCATTTTCTTGTGCCCCCAGGGTTTGTTGAAATAAAGTTGATTTGATTTGATTTGATTCAGCACAGTCCTCCCTCCACACAAACGTTTCCACTAAAGTAGGCCTACTTCTATTGTTAGACAGATTTTTCTTTAGAACAGCAGCACTACACAAAACTCTTAGTTCTACAGGCATCAGGTCTGAATGAAATGTGGGTAAAGGTCAATGTGTCACACATTTGTAACTCACATGCATCACATTACAAGGCATACGTCTCACGTGACATAACAAAATGTAGCAGCCGTGACGGTCGCCATAACACATACCATTGGCAATGCACAAATCAAATGCAGTTCACAGATTCAAAAACATGTTGCCATACTTATTTAACCCTTTCACCGCCAAAGTCGCATTTTAGCACCACAGTGATTTAACACCTATGTCACTAAAAAGCATCAAATTGGGGTCTATTATCCAAAGACCCTATTGTGTTAGTTTTGGGAAATAAGGGTAGACCTTATTTTATTATGTCACAGAAGAATCCCCAATACTGCAGATGGATGTTGTTCTTTACCTGGGCAGGTAAATCTAATGGCAATTTTTGGCTGAAATATGGCTGGCGGTGAAAGGGTTAAAACAGAATCTTCTGAGCATCTAACATTTACTGAATGACTAATGCTTATTAACAGGCAGGCCTTGGGGGCGGTTCGTCCTGAAGCACGGCAATGACTGGATGAGGTTCGGAGACGACAAGAAAATGCCCATGTGGGACTGCCGCCTGCGATTGGCCGGCTACGATTACGTCATGGGCCTTGACCTGGATGAGGTCATCGTGCCGCGTCATTTTACGTCACTGAAACCCTTTCTGAAGGTACTGCGTGTTTTGGGTTGATTGTTTGATTGGCTAATCAAATCAACTGATTGATATATTGTTCGATTGTCCTTCACCCGTCCTAAGTTGGCGAAGGAATTCAAGTTCGTTGCGGCATTTCCTTTCTCTGGGTTGTTTGTTCAATGTTGGTTTGTTCTTTTCTTTTAGGCTTGTTTGTCTGTCTCGATTCCACGTATTATAATTACTAGCGCAACGCCTAGTACTGGCAATGCACCGTACTGGTAGCGCCTAGTAACGGTAACACCAAGTACTGGTAACGCTGAGTACAGCAAATTTGAAGCGATTCGGTTAAGAAACGGCGGAGTTAAGGCCCCGTTTCCCGCTGGTGCTGCTCTGTGAGTGACGCGATCTCCAGATTCTCTTCCAATTTGCTGCCAGGCTTTGCCCGGGCCATAGCAAGCCTGACAGAAAATTTGAGGCGATTCGGTTAAGAAACGGCGGAGTTATTCGTGGACAGGTAAAGCGGCATATAGCTCGCGCGTTTCTGAACCGATTCGCTTCCGCAGACAGACACACGGACACTTGGCTTTTTACTATATGATGATTGTGTGACCAGAAGCGCTTCAAAGTTTGTGCGGTGGTGGTGTATCACCTTGAATGGAAGGTTTCGTGCGTGACTTAGTACCTGCTGACCTTGACCTTGAAGTTTGACCTTGAAAGCGCCACCCCCAATGAATGCAGTAGGATACATTTTTGAAGCTTGTTGACCTTTACCTTCACTTTTGACCTTTGACATGTTTTGTTGTTGTTTTTTAGCCATATATTTTACGTTTTTTTGCAGCTGCAACTCCAAACTTTGGTAGGTGGGCTGGAGGTCATGTGTGATGCAACATTGTTGACTTTGACATTTTGGGCTTTTTGTTCATTTTGAGTGGTTGCGAATAGCGTGAGGCTGTGTGCACATATTATAACCCACCTACAATCCGCAAACAAAAATAGGAGTAAGAAATATGAAGTAGCGTGCGCATAATATACAGCGAAAACCCATCCGCATAATTATATCCCATCCGATTATTTCTGACTTTATTTTTACTTTATTTCCGCACATAGGGGAAGACGGGGTAAAGAGCCCATGGGCGGGTAAGAAGCCCATGCCAATGATCTCATGAAATAAAGAAAATGTCAGTCACATTTGCCCATGAGACGAGTGCTAACGTCAGTCACATTTGCCCATGAGACGAGTGCTAACCAAGCGTGACTGACATGTTCTTTATTTCGTGAGATCATTGGCATGGGCTTCTTACCCGCCCATGGGCTCTTTACCCCGCCTTCCCCTATGCGCACACGCCCTTACATTTCATTTTACAGCAAGAATTCGCTAACCACCCCCAGGCTGCTTCGCTGCACTTCAAGGTTCAGTTCTTCTTGGACGACTGGGGTCCCGCGGACCCTGGGGCCCCGCTGATGGTTCTACGGTATTTGAAGAGCACCTACCCTCGCACGGAAATCTCCAAACCAGTCTACATCCCCAGTCGAAC
>CM065702.1:46119068-46129068 GCA_017654935.2 Phymorhynchus buccinoides | reverse complement strand
TCAACAAAGATAATTAGCTGAAAATGTTCATAAAATACAGCTTCATGTTTGGTAGGAAAGGCAAAAACGAAAACATGGAATTAACCGAGAAATGTAGGGGGGGGGGTGGCACATCTTGACCTTTACCGCTTTTTGTTTTGGAAAAATATGAAAATATTTAAAAAAAACTAATTAGTTCATTAATTATGTAGAACGAATTAAGGCATTTTGTTTTAATATACACCCACAGGGTTCGGTACGTCGACTCGTCCAAAGCCACCATCTTCCACTACAGATCGTGCAAGCAGACTTGGAGGACCACCATCTGCCGCGGTGCCAGGATGACCGACAAGAGCATGAAACGGTTCCAGAGCGAACTAGTGCCGGCTGTGACTGCGCAGCGGAAGACACTCGGCCTGAGCCTACCTCCTTGAGATGTGTTGTATATGTAGGGATCAGTTCGACGCGGCACCTGTCTCTATGTGTCACCCTCATTGTGCCCCCGTCTCTATGTGTCATTCTCATTGTCTCTATGTGTCACCCTATGTATATGTGTATGAGAGAGAGTGAGAGAGAGAGAGAGAGAGAGAGAGAGAGAGAGAGAGAGAGAGAGAGAGAGTATACAAATGTTTTTTGTTTCTTAAATTTGTTTTTCTTTTATCCAAGGACAGATTGTAAGAATAGGCATCGCCTAAAATCTTTATCCTTGTCAAATAAAGTTTTCCAGTGTCCAGTGTCCAGTGACCCTCACTGTCTATATGTGTCATTATAATTATGCCCCCGTATCTATGTGTCATCCTTACTGTGCCCTCGTCTCTATGTGTCACCCTCATTGTGCCCTCGTCTCTATGTGTCACTCTCATTGTGCCCCCGTCTCTATGTGTCCCCCTCATTGTGCCCCCGTCTCTATGTGTCACTCTCATTGTGCCCCCGTCTCTATGTGTCACCCTGATTGTGCCCCCGTCTCTATGTGTCACCCTCATTGTGCCTCCGTCTCTATGTGTCACCCTCAATGTGCCTCATGATGTTTAGAATAATCAATGGTTTTGCACCTCCAACATTAATTAAAAAGTTTCCAATCAACCAATGTAGATATACTAACAATATTGTTATTCCAATACCTAGAACTGATCTTTTCAAAACAAGCTTAACATACTCAGGTGGTACTCTTTGGAATTCCTTGACAACTAATCTTAAGCAGAAAAAACAGCATTACTTCCTTCAAAAACGCGTATCAAAATATTATATTTCAGAGATTAAAAGAAAACATGTGAATGATGATATTTATGATTGCTGATTTTGTTATAAAATGTGATAACATATATGTGTTTGATACTTTTGTATGATATAACTTGATTTGTTTATTACTTTCTTACTATTACTGATAATGATGAGGAGTGTTATCCTTTGCTGTTTTTATGTTTGCATGATGTGACTTTTTTTTCTTTTTTTTCCCCTGTACTTTAAATTCCAAAATTTCCCCATCCTTATCCCCCTCTGTGCCTCTTTCCCCCATCCTACCTCCCTTTTATTCTCATTTCTGCATGTACAAATTATATTATTTAGCTTTTTTGTTTGATTTATTTTATTTTTCCCCAGGGCTGGGTGGAAAAAAGCATGTAACTTGCTTATCTCATGTTCCCTGGTTAAATAAAATTTCGTTTTCGTTTTCGTTTTCGTTTTCCGTCTCTATGTGTCACCCTCACTGTCTATATGTGTCATTATAATTTTGCCCCCGTATATATGTGTCACCCTCACTGTGCCCCCGTCTATATGTGTCTTTATAATTGTGCCCCCGTATCTATGTGTCACCCTCATTGTGCCCCCGTCTCTATGTGTCCCTTATTGTGCCCCCGTCTCTATGTGTCACCCTCATTGTGTCCCCGTCTCTATGTGTCACCCTCATTGTGTCCCCGTCTCTATGTGTCACCCTCACTGTGTCCCCGTCTCTATGTGTCACCCTCATTGTGCCCCCGTCTCTATGTGTCACCCTCACTGTGCCCCCGTCTCTATGTATCACCCTCATTGTGTCCTCGTCTCTATGTGTCACCCTCATTGTGTCCCCGTCTCTATGTGTCACCCTCATTGTGTCCCCGTCTCTATGTGTCCCTCATTGTGCCCCCGTCTCTATGTGTCACCCTCATCGTGCCCCCATCTCTATGTGTCACCCTCATTGTGCCCCCGCCTCTATGTGTCACCCTATTTGTGCCCCCGTCTCTATGTGTCACCCTCAGTGCGCCCCCGTCTCTATGTGTCACCCTATTTGTGTGTGTGTCTCTATGTGTCACCCTCAGTGCGCCCCCGTCTCTATGTGTCACCCTATTTGTGCCCCCGTCTCTATGTGTCACCCTCAGTGCGCCCCCGTCTCTATGTGTCACTCTCAAACTCCAACACGAACATATCTTTCTGAAATATTTGTAGGTGTTAACCAGTTTAACCTCTTCGTTCCCATGGAACCATTTTTCATGTGGAGAGAGAGAGAGAGAGAGAGAGAGAGAGAGAGAGAGAGAGAGAGAGAGAGAGAGAGAGAGAGAGAGAGAGAGAGAGAGAGAGAGAGAGAGAGAGAGAGAGAGAGAGGGTGAGAGAGAGAGAGTGAGAGAGAGAGAGTGAGAGAGAGAGAGAGAGAGAGAGAGAGAGAGAGAGAGAGAGAGAGAGAGAGAGAGAGAGAGAGAGAGAGAGAGAGAGAGAGAGAGAGAGAAACAGATGGGCAGACAGACAAAATGTGCGCACGTGGGTTTGTGTGTGTATGCGTGCGCGCGTGTATGTGTATATGTGTGTGTGTGTGTGTGTGTGTGCGTGCGTGCGTGCGTGTTTGTGTGTGTGTCTGTGTGTGTGTGTCTGTGTCTCTCTGTCTGCATGTATTTGTGTATCTGCCTGTGTTCGTGTGTGTTTTGAGTTGTGGTGAGAACAGGGGATGGGCTGTTGGGTGGATTAGTGTGGGACATTCCGAGAGAGTAAGTCAAAGATACAAAACAAATAGCTGAATAATGATTATGTGTCTGCGTGACCTGCATCTATCATTAATACTAGTCTACATTACGAGGATTCAGACTAGCCCAAGCATCATTCTGTTTACTATCAATTATAATTGGTGTTTTCGTAGTTTGATGTGTGTGTGTGTGCGTGTGCGTGCGTGCGTGAGTGCGTGCGTGCGTGCGTGCGTGCGTGCGTGCGTGCGTGTGTGCGTGCGTGCGTGCGTGTGTGTGCGTGCGTGCGTGCGTGCGCATGCGTGCGTGCGAACGTGCGTGCGTGTGTGTGTGTCTGTCTGTCTGTCTGTCTATGTTTCGTATTATCTGTATTCCTGAAAATGTGAACAGACGAACAGATAGACAGAAACTCAATCACAGTTATCCAACAATAGAACACCAAAACGAAGAGAAAATTAAGGACATTTTACTCGAAAAAAAAGAGAAATGACCACTGAAGGACAAGGTATACAAAAGACAACAAGAGAAATGACCACTGAAGGACAAGGTATACAAAAGACAACAAGAGAAATGACCACTGAAGGACAAGGTATACAAAAGACAAAAAGAGAAATGACCACTGAAGGACAAGGTATACAAAAGACAAAATAAAGAAATGACCACTGAAG
Source organism: Phymorhynchus buccinoides (assembly GCA_017654935.2). Classification (NCBI taxonomy): domain Eukaryota; kingdom Metazoa; phylum Mollusca; class Gastropoda; order Neogastropoda; family Raphitomidae; genus Phymorhynchus; species Phymorhynchus buccinoides. Next base: position 46,125,494 of record CM065702.1, on the reverse strand, counting down.
GACAAGGTATACAAAAGACAACAAGAGAAATGACCACTGAAGGACAAGGTATACAAAAGACAACAAGAGAAATGACCACTGAAGGACAAGGTATACAAAAGACAACAAGAGAAATGACCACTGAAGGACAAGGTATACAAAAGACAAAAAGAGAAATGACCACTGAAGGACAAGGTATACAAAAGACAAAAAGAGAAATGACCACTGAAGGACAAGGTATACAAAAGACAACAAGAGAAATGACCACTGAAGGACAAGGTATACAAAAGACAAAACGCTGAACAGGTTGTTTCGTCCTTTTTTTTAATGAGAGAAAAAACACCACGTTTTAGTTATTTAATATGGACATATAGAAAGTGTAACACATTATTAATCAACAGCTCAGATGCTATGTTTTTTACATGACATTATTAAAAGAAAAGACTATATCCAAGACAAAAAGCATTCTCTATGTACCTGCTTTGAGGCACTCACTTCCATTGCCATAGAGTGGGGTTACAATTGTTATTGTGCGTCCTATTAGTCGAGAGGGGGTTGTATTCTGTTCAATAATACTTTTGAATTTAAGATAACAAGCATTCATAGAAATAACAAATAAAAAAATTGTTTAAGTATTTTGCTGAGAGCCATGTACCATGATATCTTATTAGTCAATGTTTACGGTCCAGATAACGATAATCCAGAATTTCATGAAGAACAAAAAAATAAGATTGAACAGTTCAAACCCAACTATGTAATAGCAGTAGGTGACTGGAATCTTGTTTTAGATCCCTCATTAGACTACAATAATTTCAAGCATAGTAATAATGTTAGGGCTCTGAGAAATCTTCAAGTTCATGTCATCCAGGTACTGGTCCACAACATGTGCTCTGTGTGGACGGGCGTTATCATCCATGAGGATGGACTCCAGGCCAACAGCTCCATCTCACGTATGGATCAAGGATTTGGTTCAAACAAATCTTTATTCATTTGTAAACGATCAAACAGAAAGACAATTAGAGCAACAACAAGCTCGAAGCTTATACCGTGCTCCTTGAATTAACGTCATAATTGCACAATTGATTGAACAGATGGAGACTGCATTTAAAACCAAGTAATATAAACAACTGTGAATACAAAAGAAGAGTTTAAGTGTGAACAAGGATCAAGGATTTCGTCCCAGTATCTGGCTGCCGTCATGGTTCCGTTCAGGAGCACATGGAGATCGTTCTTTCCCTGCATACTGATTCCACCCCAGACCAGAAGTGAGCCTTCCATAACGATCATGCTGGGCAACGTCGTGGAATTACGCCCAAAAAAATGTACATAAAGTGAACACTACTCACTTTTTCAACACCACAGGGAAATTAATTACTGAAGTCAGTGTCAGTATCAATCAACCACACACAGAACTTTTCCACAATTTTCAAAACAAAAAGTGATGCAATGCAAGTGCTGAGTAGTATATATGGCACACATTTGAAAGTATACATATGAAATAAAAATGCATATATGCACTCTCTTACGTTCGTACACTTTTATGCATTTACATACATTTGCCAATAAGATACACATTTATGCTTATACGTGTAAGCACATATAGGCCTAAAACACACATCACACCCCCATATGCACGCGCGCACTGACACAGACCCCGGCACTGACAGACAGACAGACAGACAGACACACAATCAAACAATCTGCTAGCAAAAGAACAAGCCGGTTTTAGAAAAGACCATAGGACTTCAGATAATATTTTCATTTTAAACAATATAGTAGACTATACATTAAAATCACGTAACAGTAGATTATGTGCACGCTTTGTCGATTTTCAAAAAGCATTCGATAACATATAACACAAAGGATTACTTATAACATTTCACACATTTGGTATTCAAGGTAAATGTTTAAAAAAAAGTATGCACACAAATGCACAAATTTGCTCATCCGACAAAAACGGGATTCCTCACTCCATTTATGTACGAAGAGGAATTTTACAAGGAAACTCCTTAAGCCCCACATTATTTAATATATTAATTAATTATATAATTAAGTGGCTTACATATGTAGATTCACCCAAAATTAGCCAATCAGAAAATATATGTATATCTTCTTCACTATATAAAGATGACCTCGTACTTCTTGCAACATCTAAGCATGGTTTACAATTAAAACTTGATAAATTGCACTTATATTGTAAAGAGTGGGGTAACAATAAGAAAACTAAAGTGTTAATATTTTCAAAAAGAGACCCCAAAATTAGAACATTTTTTAGATGTGGCACAAAAATTATTGAAACGACAGATCAGTACAAGCACCTAGGAATTATATTTCATAAATCAGGAAAACTTGATATAGCATCCAAGCATCTTAGTAAGCAAGGAAACAAAGCAACACACAGCCTTAAAAGAATGTTTAAAAATGAAAACATAAACGTCCAAGTTATTTTTAAACTATTTGATAGTCTCATCTCTCCAATATTAACTTATGGTGAAGATGTTTGGCTACCATTTACCATAAAATTAGATGACAACTTTAACTTAGAAAAGTGATTCACCCAATGCCTTTCAAATAAATTACAGCATGAACATATCCAGCATAAGTTTTTCAAACACATTTTAGGGGTTCATAAAAAAAGCTATAAATTCAGCGGTTATTGGAGAGCTAGGTAGTTTTCCTGTTAGTTTAACATCAATTTGTCAAGTTATAAAATTCTGGCATCATATCTTAGAATCAAGACAAGACTCTTACATTAGTGTTTAAATAATGAAACTTGTCAGTCACCATGGGTTAAATTCGTTAAATCTATTTTAAACGCCCTTGGATTGACACATGTCTAGAACAACCAATACACGTTTAGCATAAATAAATGATGTCATGTAATTCAAAATCAACTAAAATAAGAATATATTTCATTTAGGAGGAAAAGAAATTCTGAGACCCAAGCAAGACTAAACTTTTATAACAAGATTACAAGCGAATACAGAACTGAACCATATTTGACAAATCCTTTAATAAACTTTAACCAAAAACAATAAGAACTTCATGACATGAGCTAAAAATAGAAAAAGGTAGACATTCTAATATACCTAGAGAGAAAAGGTTATGTTTACAATGTAATGAAGTAGAAGATGAAATTCATTTTTTAGACAATTGTACAAAATATATACGGATATAATACAGAAATAAGAATACAATGTATAAAACTTGTTGAAGAAAAATACAATATGCATAATGTTACACCTAGCAAATTCATTACAAATGACGCCCTTGTAAGTGAGCTTGCAAAATATATACACAGTTGTCTCAATTGCCTCAAGCAGTAGCGCAACCAGTACAAAGAAAGAAAAATAGAATTATACAAAATGTTACGTAATTGAACTTTATAAACTCTTATTATTACCGTTATTGTTATATTTTTGTATTAGTGTCATATAAAACCTTGTATTGGCTTTAAAGGGCAATAAACATTGATTATGATTCTGATTCTGATTCACACACACACACACACACACACACACACACACACACACACACACACACACACACACACACACACACACACACACACACACACACACACACACACACACACACACACACGTGCAAATAAATTTGTCCATTGAATGTACACATTCTACAATTTCGCTGTAGAAAGCAGATCATATGATCTACAAGATTGTCTTTTGTTGTTCACAATAACCAAATGCATATCATATTATATAGATTATCTTTTGTTGTTCAAGAAAACAAAATGCATATCAAGCGATCTAGAATTAAAATAAGGCTTAGAAAAGTGGTTAGCGTTGTTCTGGAGAGAGAGAGAGAGAGAGAGAGAGAGAGAGAGAGAGAGAGAGAGAGAGAGAGAGAGAGAGAGAGAGAGACAGAGAGAGAGAGAGAGAGAGAGAGAGAGAGAGAGAGAGAGAGAGAGAGAGAGAGAGAGAGAGAGAGAGAGAGAGAGAGAGAGAGAGAGACAGAGAGACAGAGACAGAGACAGAGAGAGTCAGAGACAGAGAGAGACAGAGACAGACACAGAGACAGAGGCAGTGAAAGGCAGAAAGAGTCACACAAAACACACAAAAGTTAAAAACATAAACTCATCAACTATGTCAAACAAAATTAATGAAAGGTGGAGGGGTTACAAATAAACCTCAACTACTTTTGAAAGCAACGATAACCAACAAGGGGGATTAAAAAAAACTTTTACAAAGACGTAATGTCTTCATCATCCTCTTCCATAATGTCATCATCATCATCATCAGCAGCAGTAGTAGTAGCATGCACAAAAGCAGCAGTAGCAGTTCCAGACTCTCTGGCATCACAGTTACTCTTACACATCTCCTGAAGACAATGTCCTTCTTCTCTTTCTTCTGCAGTTACTGCCGCCGCTGTCATGGCGAATTCCTCTTTCGTATGGCCATCGCCATCATTTGCAGGACTCTGGGACTGAAAGCAGGTGCCATCGGTGGAAAATTCCTCGTTCTTGTAGCAATCTGTAGCAGTAGCATTTGCAGAATAGCTTCTGGTGGTGGTGCCAGCAGCATTACCAGAAGGATTGCTATAGGTAGTGAGGCTGCTGCCCGTGTCGGTGCTTAGCTGAGTGCTGGTAGAAATGGAAGAGGCTGTGGAGAACTTGCGAAGTGCGCTCATCTTTCTTCGGGCCCATGACGATTCGGGGACGAAGCGACAGAGAGTGCGCTGCAGCAGAGGGCGAAATCTGCAACGGGGGAGAGAGAGAGAGAGAGAGAGAGAGAGAGAGAGAGAGAGAGAGAGAGAGAGAGAGAGAGAGAGAGAGAGAGAGAGAGAGAGAGAGAGAGAGAGAGAGAGAGAGAGAGAGAGAGAGAGAGAGAGAGTACGAATACGAATGTTTTATTGAGGGTAAAAAGGATAAGCTACAATAGCTTCTTTGCACCTGGCCCTCTCACTCACACACTCACCATGCATCAGCCAAAGACAAATGGACATAAAAGCAATCAAGTCAAGAAAATGAAACCAAAATTGGCACATGAAATAATTGACAGAGAGAGAGAGAGAGAGAGAGAGAGAGAGAGAGAGAGAGAGAGAGAGTGAGAGAGAGAGATAGAGTGAGAGAGAGAGAGAGAGAGAGAGAGAGATTCGGAAAGTTTATTCACATAGGCCATGGCCCCTCGTGAAGGGGGTATTGTACACACACACACACGTCAATGAAAACACCAATTATTATGGACAAATAGTGAAGTAGATTGAGTTATCGAATGTAGCATTCGAGAATCACCCGCGGAGTTACGCTTGTTATCAAAAGCGCTGGCCCTAAAATATACATCTGTAATACCCAGCCTGTTGCACAAGTTTGATCTTCCTATCATTATTCCTTCATGGTGATATGCTGTTAACAAACGCACCCCCCCCCCCCCACCCCCACACACACGTGTGTGTGTGTGTGTGTGTGTGTGTGTGTGTGTGTGTGTGTGTGTGTGTGTGTGTGTGTGTGTGAACATTTGAACATTTGAACATTGGTTTATTGCCATGAAACCTAAACAAAGGCTTATAAGGCACAGGTTAAGATTACAAACAACGCAAAATACTATTCATGCTTTTTGTTAAAACAAATACTAACATATTTTGCCACAAATGGCTGTAGTTCATCTAACATCATCATATCTGATGGAGACTGAACATTTGATTCTAAACTTTGTTTGTCTACATTTTCCATCAATTTGTAACGATCTTCTTCATACATAACGCAGGTATTCAAAAGGTGTAGCTCATCTTCTATTTCATGACATTTTTGGCAAAGTCTGTTTTCTCTTACAATATTCTCGTGTCTACCAATTTCGATGTTTAAATTATGAGCACTAATTCTCAATTTACATAGAGCCTGTTTGTGCTGTCTATCCAAAATAGTACTAAAAAGGTACGGTTCTATTCGATATTCTTTAGTAACATCATTATAAAACCTGAGCCGTGATACTTCTCCCTTTTTTAGTTTCCAAAATGATATGTAACAGTTTTGCATTCTTCGTAATATCGCATGTTGTAATTTGTTAGCATTGAATGTGAATTGATTGTTCCAAACATGCCCAAAGCCAAGTTCAAACATCATTGTTTTGATGAACTTAATCCATGATGTTTGCGAGCGATCTTGTTGCAACATGTTATCATATGCCTGTCTCAAATATGAATTTTCCTTAGATTCAAGTATATGTATCCAAAAGCCTACAACATTAACAAATGCCTTTAAATTAAGGGAAAATCTACCTAATTCTGCTAAAATTGGAAGGCGCATAGCTTTCTTATGTACACCTAATATATATCTACAAAATTTAGCATGTACATTTTCATGTGGAAATGTGTTCCCCAAGCATTTTCCAAAGTATTCAAATAAATCAAAACTGTTTTTTGTACTATATGGTAGCCAAATTTCTGAACCATAGAGTAATATTGGTGAAACCAAGGAATCAAATAGTT
>CM065702.1:46106568-46111568 GCA_017654935.2 Phymorhynchus buccinoides | reverse complement strand
AACACCATTAGCAGCAACAACAACAATAAGACAACACCATTAGCAGCAACAACAACAATAAGACAACACCATTAGCAGCAACAACAACAATAAGACAACACCATTAGCAGCAGCAACAACAATAAGACAACACCATTAGCAGCAACAACAATAAGACAACACCATTAGCAGCAACAACAACAATAAGACAACACCATTAGCAGCAACAACAATAAGACAACACCATTAGCAGCAACAACAACAATAAGACAACAACCAATAAGACAACAGCATTAGCAGCAACAACAATAAGACAACACCATTAGCAGCAACAACAACAACAATAAGACAACACCATTAGCAGCAACAACAATAAGACAACACCATTAGCAGCAACAACAACAATAAGACAACACCATTAGCAACAACAACAATAAGACAACACCATTAGCAGCAACAACAATAAGACAACACCATTAGCAGCAGCAACAACAACAATAAGACAACACCATTAGCAGCAACAACAATAAGACAACACCATTAGCAGCAACAACAATAAGACAACACCATTAGCAGCAACAACAATAAGACAACACCATTAGCAGCAACAACAACAAAGACAACACCATTAGCAGCAACAACAATAAGACAACACCATTAGCAGCAACAACAATAAGACAACACCATTAGCAGCAACAACAAAAAGACAACACCATTAAGCAGCAACAACAACAATAAGACAACACCATTAGCATCAACAACAACAATAATCAACAACAACACCATTTAGCAGCAACAACAATAAGACAACACCATTAGCAGCAACAACATTAGCAGCATCAACAATAAGACAACACCATTAGCAGCAACAACAACAATAAGACAACACCATTAGCAGCAACAACAACAATAAGACAACACCATTAGCAGCAGCAACAACAATAAGACAACACCATTAGCAGCAACAACAATAAGACAACACCATTAGCAGCAACAACAATAAGACAACACCATTAGCAGCAACAACAATAAGACAACACCATTAGCAGCAGCAACAACAATAAGACAACACCATTAGCAACAACAACAACAACACCATAAGACAACACCATTAAGACAACACCATTAGCAGCAACAACAATAAGACAACACCATTAGCAGCAACAACAATAAGACAACACCATTAGCAGCAACAACAATAAGACAACACCATTAGCAGCAACAACAACAATTAAGCAACAACAACAAACAACACCATTAGCAGCAACAACAACAATAAGACAACACCATTAGCAGCAGCAACAACAATAAGACAACACCATTAGCAGCAGCAACAACAATAAGACAACACCATTAGCAGCAACAACAATAAGACAACACCATTAGCAGCATCAACAATAATACAACACCATTAGCAGCACAACAACAATAAGACAACACCATTAGCAGCAACAACAACAAGACAACACCATTAGACAACAACCAATAAGCATTAGCAGCAACAACAACAATAAGACAACACCATTAGCAGCAACAACAATAAGACAACACCATTAGCAGCAACAACAATTAAGACAACACCATTAGCAGCAACAACAACAATAAGACAACACCATTAGCAGCAACAACAATAAGACAACACCATTAGCAGCAACAACAACAATAAGACAACACCATTAGCAACAACAACAATAAGACAACACCATTAGCAGCAACAACAACAACACCATTAGCAGCAGCAACAACAACAATAAGACAACACCATTAGCAGCAACAACAATAAGACAACACCATTAGCAGCAACAACAATAAGACAACACCATTAGCAGCAACAACAATAAGACAACACCATTAGCAGCAACAACAACAATAAGACAACACCATTAGCAGCAACAACAATAAGACAACACCATTAGCAGCAACAACAATAAGACAACACCATTAGCATCAACAACAACAATAAGACAACACCATTAGCAGCAAGCAACAACAATAAGACAACACCATTAGCAGCAACAACAACAATAAGACAACACCATTAGCAGCAAAAACAATAAGACAACACCAGCAGCAGCAACAAAAATAAGACAACACCATTAGCAACAACAACAATAAGACAACACCATTAGCAGCAACAATAAACAACACCATTAAGCAACAACACCATTAGCAGCAACAACAATAAGACAACACCATTAGCAGCACAACAACAAGCATTAGCAACAATAAGACAACACCATTAGCAGCAACAACAACAACAACATTAGCAGCAACAACAATAAGACAACACCATTAGCAGCAACAACAACAATAAGACAACACCATTAGCAGCAGCAACAACAACAATAAGCAACAACAACACCATTAGCAGCAACAACAATAAGACAACACCATTAGCAGCAACAACAACAATAAGACAACACCATTAGCAACAACAACAACAACACAACATTAGCAGCAACAACAATAAGACAACACCATTAGCAGCAACAACAACAATAAGACAACACCATTAGCAACAACAACAATAAGACAACACCATTAGCAGCAACAACAACAATAAGACAACACCATTAGCAGCAACAACAACAATAAGACAACACCATTAGCAGCAACAACAACAATAAGACAACACCATTAGCAGCAGCAACACCATTAGCAACAACAATAATAACAACACACATTAGCAGCAGCAACAATAAGACAACACCATTAGCAGCAACACCAATAAGACAACACCATTAGCAGCAACAACAATAAGACAACACCATTAGCAACAACAACAATAAGACAACACCATTAGCAGCAACAACAATAAGACAACACATTAGCAGCAACAACAATAAGACAACACCATTAGCAGCAACAACAATAAGACAACACCATTAGCAGCAACAACAACAATAAGACAACACCATTAGCAGCAACAACAACAATTAAGACAACACCATTAGCAGCAACAACACAATAAGACAACACCATTAGCAGCAACAACAACAATAAGACAACACCATTAGCAGCAACAACAACAATAAGACAACACCATTAGCAGCAACAACAACAATAAGACAACACCATTAGCAGCAACAACAATAAGACAACACCATTAGCAGCAACAACAATAAACAACACCATTAGCAGCAACAACAACCACAACACCATTAGCAGCAACAACAATAAACAACAATAGCAGCAACAACACAATAAGCAGCAACAACAACAACAATAAGACAACACCATTAGCAGCAACAACAATAAGACAACACCATTAGCAGCAACAACAACAATAAGACAACACCATTAGCAACAACAACAATAAACACCAACAGCCCATTAGCAGCAACAACAACAATAAGACAACACCATTAGCAGCAGCAACAATAAGACAACACCATTAGCAGCAACAACAATAAGACAACACCATTAGCAACAACAACAATAAGACAACACCATTAGCAGCAGCAACAACAATAAGACAACACCATTAGCAGCAACAACAAATAAGACAACACCATTAGCAGCAACAGCAGACAACACCATTAGCAGCAGCAACAACAACAATAAGACAACACCATTAGCAGCAACAACAACAATAAGACAACACCATTAGCAGCAACAACAATAAGACAACACCATTAGCAGCAACAACAACAATAAGACAACACCATTAGCAGCAACAACAACAATAAGACAACACCATTAGCAGCAACAACAACAATAAGACAACACCATTAGCAGCAACAACAACAATAAGACAACACCATTAGCAGCAACAACAACAATAAGACAACACCATTAGCAGCAACAACAATAAGACAACACCATTAGCAGCAACAACAATAAGACAACACCATTAGCAGCAACAACAATAAGACAACATTAGCAGCAGCAACAATAAGACAACACCATTAACAGCAGCAACAATAAGACAACACCATTAGCAGCAACAACAATAAGACAACACCATTAGCAGCAACAACAATAAGACAACACCATTAGCAGCAACAACAACAACCAAGACAACACCATTAGCAGCAACAACAATAAGACAACACCATTAGCAGCAGCAACAACAATAAGACAACACCATTAGCAGCAACAACAATAAGACAACACCATTAGCAGCAGCAACAACAATAAGACAACACCATTAGCAGCAACAACAATAAGACAACACCATTAGCAGCAACAACAATAAGACAACATCATTAGCAGCAGCAACAACAAAGACAACACCATAAGACAACACAATTAGCACCATTAGCAACAACAATAAGACAACACCATTAGCAGCAACAACAACAATAAGACAACAACCATTAGCAGCAACCAACAACAACAACAATAAGACAACACCATTAGCAGCAACAACAACAATAAGACAACACCATTAGCACAACAATAAGACAACACCATTAGCAGCAACAACAACAATACAACAATTAGCAGAAACAACAATAAGACAACACCATTAGACAACAACATTAGCAACAACAACAAATAAGACAACACCATTAGCAGCAACAACAATAAGACAACAGCATTAAGCAACAAGACAACAACAACAACAAGACAACATCATTAGCAACAACAACAATAAGACAACACCATTAGCAGCAGCAACAACAATAAGACAACACCATTAGCAGCAACAACAACAACAACACCATTAGCAGCAGCAACAACAACAATTAAGACAACACCATTAGCAACAACAACAATAAGACAACACCATTAGCAGCAACAACAAACAATAAGACAACACCATTAGCAGCAGCAACAACAATAAGACAACATTATTAGCATCAACAACAATAAGACAACACCATTAGCAGCATCAACAACAATAAGACAACAACATTAGCAGCAACAACAACAATAAGACAACACCATTAGCAGCAACAACAACAATAAGACAACACCATTAGCAGCAACAACAATAAGACAACACCAATAGCAGCAACAACAACAATAAGCACAACAACCATTAGACAACACATTAGCAGCAACAACAATAAGAC
>CM065702.1:46091727-46099227 GCA_017654935.2 Phymorhynchus buccinoides | reverse complement strand
GTCTGCCCAGAAGATGGGACAAAAAACAAAACCCAAAAAATAAAAAATAATATACTGTAGTCAGTCACCAACTGCGTTGGGCTTTTGACACGTTCGTACCACCATACTATGCTCTATCATTATTCAATACTTGTCTCTGACCATTTGACAAACACAAGAACAAGAAACATTCTGCCGTGCTCTTTCTTACGTAAAACCGCTTGACTTTTGATAATAAGGGTGTTCCAGAATGATTTGACTTCTAATAATGTATGCTAACTTATAAAGAACAATAAACATTTTGTCATGCGCTAACGTAGCATCATTTGACTTTTGACAGCTAGGGTGTTCCATAATTACTTCACTTCTAATATGCTAACTTGACCATACCTTAGGGCCTCTATTTCAGTATCGTTGCCCGTTGGATGTTTTTGTTTTTCTGATTTTCTTCTTCTTTTTCTAATCAGGTTAGACTTTAGTGGGGGACACTAATCCAGAATTGTTGGTCCCATCCCAATGACTTACAGCCCTAACAACTTGAAAGTATTTATAACCAGGACCAGATACCTAACGCTTTAACATTTAAATATTTTTGAACAGTGAAAAAGACTTGAAAACTTGGTAACAGATGTTCAGTTTAGCTTTCGACAACTTGGTAATACAACACTATATACTCTAAAAAGAAGTGTTCAATAAATTTTGACAAATTTGTATCACCATACATCCTTTACAATTTTAATCACCATACATCCCACCGGATGTTCGGGGTCGGAGAAATCGTACAAGAGTTTGGCGGGAAACAACCCCAGCGACCATGGAGTGCGGTCACGTGGGTAGGTGTGGACGACACGGGCGCCCCCTGTTGGTGCAAACGCGCCCTCGTGGTAGGTAACTCTGAGATTATCTCTGTCCAGGCCGCTTCTGGTCCAGACGAAGTGCTCTCCCTCCCGCTGTTCCTTTAACCAGTCAGCCTGGTGGGGAAAATAATAATAATAATAATAATAATAATAATAATAATAATAATAATAGGTGAAGACGGGGTAAAAAGCCCATGGGCGGGTAAGAAGCCCATGCCAATTATCTCATGAAATAAAGAAAATTTCAGTCACAAAGACTGGGTAAAAAGCCACACACACGGGTAAGAACACCCATGCACACAATTCATCTCATGAAATAAAGAAAATTTCAGTCTCATTATTCTGACTCTCTTACACACACACACTCATGCACACACTCATTCAGTCACTCACACTCTCTCACTCTCACTCTCACTCTCACACACACACACACACACACACACACACACACACACACACCACACACACACACACACACACACACACACACACACACACACGCACATGCGCACGAGCACACGCGCGCGTTTACAAGAACATTGATATTTGCATTAAAAAACCACATTCACTGTAATATATACACACACAAAACTGTCAAGGTCAAGGTCATCATAGTTGTTTTTATATATTTATTTATTTTATTTTACAAAACCCTCCCTGCACCACCACACAGATTTGAAGCGATTCTGTTCACTGGTTCATGAGATGCATCTCGGAAATTACATATATAGCCCAGATAAGGAAATTTCGGTTTTCAAGGTCCAAGGTCAAGGTCAGCACAGTCATGAATATATATATATATATATAATATCGAAAGGAACCTTCCTTTTGAAGATGTCTACCCCTCTGCCAAATTTGATTATATCCGTCCAGTAGTGTTTAAGATAATCGATACACAGACAAACACACAGACACAGACACAAGACACACAGACCCGTCACAATACCCACCCCTCTTGCCGGGTAACAACACTGTGTTGCCATGGGGGATAGAACGAAAAATAACAACATGTATAAATATTTGGACCATAAAAAAAACATAATTTTAAACAGTTCGCTTCGGCTTAAGGCTGTGTCAGACCAATTACTGATTTAGGCTAGAACACCAAGGCTACGACAAAATGTTATGCTCTGCATAGTTATGCGGGGATTGTCTTAAGCCATGGAAGGCTCCTAGCAGTCTCCAAAATCCTCTGAAGTCGGGGTGTGGCTGCCCACGTGACGGGGTAATGAAAAAACCCGGTCACACGCGTAATGTTCTCATCCCTAGCTGGCGCATTTGTACCGTAGTGTTCAGGTGTTTCGACTGTTGGGATGATCCCTGGAGTCTTTTAGCCAGGGTACGGACAACAAAACAACATTATTAAAACACTATACATTACCGCTCCACGGCGACACCCTCTTCGTCTGAGCCAGTTTCTTTTTCTCCCTCCTTCCACCGCGTTTGTTCCCGCCCCGATCAGAATCACCACCACCATCATCAACACAGTCATTTTCATCATCTTCGTCGCAATCATTGTTGTCGTTGTTGATAATATACTTTTTTTTAGCCTTATTGCTCTTTGTGTTCAAGCCTTAGCACCACAATTATGAGTGAAAATCACGGGTTTCACGCGTTTCTTTCTCTCTCTCTCTCTATCGCTGCTAAGAATTATTTTGACTATGTGTGACTGCCATACAAATGCCCTCAAATTGAAAGCGAGACAGAGACTCTATGAAGAGCAGCCTCGTTTTGAAAATGGGGGAAATTGTGTGTGGGTCACACCTACCCAGAAAAAACCCCCGAGGGACTTAAATCTGCTGGGTCAGTGGGTCTTGAAAGGGGCACTCTGACGGATGAGTTTTTGCAAGAAACACGTCGAGATCACCAGGAAAACACCCTTTACAGAGATCGCAACACTCACTTTGCTCTTCTTTCCTAGAAATCAAACCGTCAAATCGGCGATTCTTCCGTGCTGGAAGTCAAATTCTTTCAGTGAAAGAGACAGATGTGCCTTCTCTTTTTTTAATGGCCGCCTGAGTTTAGACCAAATCGTTTGCACAAAATTGTCAAAATACAAGCCTTTTAATTATTTTTTTTTTATTTTTTTTATACAGTTTACCTAAAGGAGTTTTGCTCACAACAAAGAAAATAGCTCCTTTTTTTTTTTTTTTACTGCACTACAAAAAAAAGCTTCAACCACAACGAGTGACCTCCACCCACCCCATCCAAAATGGCTTCTCTCTCCGGCATCTCCGCCAAGGAGGAATCGCCGTTTTGACGGTTTGATTTCTAGGAAACCAGAGCAAAGTGAGTGTTCCGATCCTTGAAAAGGCTGTCTTTCTGGTGATCTGGACGTGTTTCTTGCAAAAACTCATCCGTCAGGGTGTCCCTTTAATAAGCCCAGTTATTTCGTATCAAACAAAGCGGAATATTGTTGTTGTTGTTGATGCTGTTGCAGTTCTTGTTTTTCTTCTTCCTCTGCTTTTTTTCTATTTCTTCTTCTTTTTCGGCTTCTCCTTCTTCCTCTTCTGATTCCGCTTCTATTTTGTTGTTCTTCTTCTTCGTTTTCCTGTTCTTCTTATTATTTTTCTTCTTCTTCTTCTCTTTGTTCTTCTTTTTAGTTCTTTGTTTCCTTTTTCTTTTCTCCTTTTTGTTATTCTTTTTTGTTCTTTCTTCTTCTTTGTTTTTTCTTCTTTGTTTTCCTCTTCTTCTTTGTTTCCTCTTCTTCTTCTTCGTTTCCTCTTCTTCTTCTTCTTCGTTTCCTCTTCTTCTTTGTTTCCTCTTCTTCTTTGTTTTCTCTTCTTCTTCTTTGTTTTCCTCTTCTTCTTCTTTGTTTCCTCTTCTTCTTCTTTGTTTTCCTCTTCTTCTTTGTTTCCTCTTCTTCTTCTTTGTTTTCCTCTTCTTCTTTGTTTCCTCTTCTTCTTCTTTGTTTTCCTCTTCTTCTTCTTTGTTTTCCTTTCTTCTTCTTTGTTTTTCTTCTTCTTTGTTTCCTCTTCTTCTTCTTTGTTTTCCTCTTCTTCTTTGTTTCCTTTCTTCTTCTTTGTTTCCTCTTCTTCTTTGTTTTCTTCTTCTTCTTCTTTGTTTCCTCTTCTTCTTCTTTGTTTCCTCTTCTTCTTCTTTGTTTTCCTCTTCTTCTTCTTTGTTTTCTTCTTCTTCTTTGTTTTCTTCTTCTTCTTTGTTTCCTCTTCTTCTTTGTTTCCTCTTCTTCTTCTTTGTTTCCTCTTCTTCTTCTTTGTTTCTTCTTCTTCTTTGTTTCCTCTTTTTCTTCTTCTTCGTTTCCTCTTCTTCTTCTTTGTTTCCTCTTCTTCTTCTTCTTCTTCTTCTTCTTCTTCTTCCTCTTCTTCTTCTTCTTCTTCTTCTTCTTCTTCTTCTTCTTCTTCTTCTTCTTCTTCTTCTTCTTCTTCTTCTTCTTCTTCTTCTTCCTCTCCTCTTCTTCTTCTTCTTCTTCTTCTTCTTCTTGTTTTCCTCTTCTTCTTCTTCTTTGTTTTCCTTTTCTTCTTTGCTTTACTATTATTATTCTCTTCTTCTTCTTCTTCTTCTTCTTCTTCTTCTTCTTCTTCGCCTCCTCACTCGTTTTCTACTACTACCGCTACTTCTTTCCCCCCCTGGTGTCTTGAAAATGCAGAAACGTCGAATATCAGTACGTGGTGTGTACGTTTACGACCCTACTAACTTTTGACCATCGCCACACATGAGGGTTCTGACCACTACTATGCCCAAGGATCGTGTTCTGACTCAGTGACCATATGTACTCACTCGACAGAGTTTGCACAGTTAGTCAAGACCAAGTGGAATGAAATAACCATGGCCTCTGTGTATAGGTTACGCCCAATCCGTGAAATTGCCTATTTTATGAAATGGGCAAAATGGTTTGCCCAGCTTTGCAATTGAGAAAAGCAATATGAATGAAAAATAAGTTTTTGTTTGTGGCTCAAGCCACAAACCTATAACTCACTTTGTCGGTCGGTCTGTCGGTCTGTCGGTCGGTCCAAAATTGTCGCACATATTGACAAAATTGTCGCACTTCAAATCGAGGCTGCACTTCAATTGAGGCCGCTCTTTAAAATGATGTATTTTAAAGCGTACAAAATAATAAACATACGTAATACAGACACTACAACACACAAGACGAGTATGCGGTGCTTCTTTCGATGAGTATAAGTAGGATACATAGTTTTAAATGTTTTCCAAAAGATATAAAAAGTTACGAAATGGTGCAGAGATAACATTCTGGTTTACAGATTAAAATTATTGAAAAGCCAGGGGAGGTGACTCATGATTGGAGTGGTAAAAATAGACCGCGTGCCACAAACTATTGCGAATTCGCGCTTGTTTGTTAATTACCGGGTAATACACATAGATCAAGAATTGGTTCAAAAGAATGAGAAATCTCATCTGTAGATGAGCTAAAATGATTTTATTCAGACATAATTTGATAAGACGTTTGATTCAACATGTGGCTCAGGCATGCCCCAGCTTAGCATCTGGTCGAGTTGGGGAGCAGGATAGGGGTGCAAATACAATGTAGAAAAGTGTGACACCATTGAATCAATCTGAATCAATACCTGTGTGAATGGGGATTCAAAAATGTGATATACATTGTCCATTTCATAAATTGGGCAAAGCATTTTGCCCATTTCATGAAATAGGCAATTTCACGGATTGGGCGTAACATAATATTATATATACATTAGACCTGGAATAACCGGGTCGTTTCCTTAGAGCGGGCGCTTTGAACGCTTTGCGGAAATTTGGCACACACACACACACACAAATCTAAGAAATGCAGCGTTTGGCGAAACGTGTTTGCAAGCCACTTTTGCTACTCAACATTATGATGGCGAACTATCAAACGAATCATAAGAATAATATTTTATTTCCGTGTGTGTGTTTTTTCTCTCTAAAGACTCACGTGAACAAGATCAAAACGGTAGCTCAGCCAAACCAAATAGACAAGGAAGTGTATTCTTCATTCTATCGCAAAAAACGTGGGGATGAGTTGTAGCAAAATGAAACTAAGACAACTGTTTTTGAGTGCTCTTTCTCAATTTGTCATCATGTGAGGTGGCACAATTTAGTACAATATTAATTTTCTGCCCACATATAGAACATGGAAGCGAAAGTCTAACATAAAAGTATGATTTTTCTCTCTTTCGAGAAGGGACTGTAGGCCGTTTGGAATGGATGACACCATGGACATTACATTGTAATCTAGGATCCATGATGACACGAACTCACAAAGCATGCATCCTGTGCGCCAATTATTACGATGGCTTGGAGTCAAAACGGACTATCTTTAGATAGTCCATTGATGTATTATTGAACTTATTGTGAAAACTAATATCTTGTATATAAAAAAAAAGACTGCAGAAATATAAAATGCATGATCCCCATTTTATATTATTTGTAGTCTTTTTTAATACAGGTTCTTAGTTTTTGCAATATCATCAATGATAAGTGAATGGAGTATCTAAAGATAGTCCGTTTTGACTCCAAGCCATCGCAATTTATAGCAGTCAAAACGAAGACTTTGGGCGTGGGGCAGGATAAACATCCCCAAACGGAAGAAGAAGAAGAAGAAGAAGAAGAAGAAGGAAGAAAACATCCCCAAAAGAAAAGAAGAAGAAGAAGAAGAAGAAGAAGAAGAAGAAGAAGAAGAAGAAGCTCTTTCTTTTTACCGGAAGTGACGACTAGGCTTTAAGAGTTGCCCCAATTTAGCCAATGTGTAGCAGAAGTTATTTACGTTTCCAACACAACGTTATTGACTAACGCTATGTGCGCGCAGGGTGGTCTCTTGTGAAACTATCACGGTGTCACGAGAAATATTTCCTGTTGTGAAATAAGTCCCGGTCACCGCAACTGTAACGATAACTTTTGAAAAAAATATAGAGATTTAAGTGCTCAATCTACACAGAACGAACCGATAAATTGAGCAGGAGGGTATTAATCTACATCTTTGCCGATAAATCGATGTTGCCCTACAGAGCCATGCTACTTGGTTTCGCATTTTTCCAACATGGCGGACGATGCAAACAAACACCCAGTGCAGACCACAAAAAAAAAAAAAATATTAAAAAAAAAATTATTGATAGTAAATTTCAGAAAAAAAATAACACTGACCTTTCAATATTTAGTGATGAATCCTCTGTTCTTCCTATTGGCCACTGCAAAGAACACCTTTTGCAAGAGTGAATGCCCTTGGTGGGTGGGGGAAGATGGTTGAGCACTGACCAAACAAGGGAATAACTCTCGCCAATAACCCTATTTGAGGCCACTAAATGGCTGCCTTTCGCAAGAGTGAATGCCCTTTTCAGTACTGACCAACAAGGGATTCATTCTCACTGTCAAGGGCGTTAATAATCCTACTTGCAGTGGCCAATATGCCACCATATACGCCTCTGAATGTATTGAGGGGAGAGTCCTTCCCAAAGAGCAAAGTCGAAGAACAATAATAATAATAAGAAGAAGAAGAAAGAAGGAGAAGGAGAAGGAGAAGGAGAAGGAGAAGAGAAGAAGAAGAAGAAGAAGAAGAAGAAGAAGAAGAAGAAGAAGAAGCACGTGGAAGAAGAAGAAGAAGAAAAGGAGAAGAAGAAGAAGAAGAAGAAGAAGAAGAAGAAGAAGAAGAAGAAGAAGAAGAAGACGAAGAAGCACGTGGAAGAAGAAGAAGAAGAAAGAAGAGGAA
>CM065702.1:46084227-46089227 GCA_017654935.2 Phymorhynchus buccinoides | reverse complement strand
AATGATTCATGGATGGGGGGGTCCGTGGGTTGTCCAGGGAGCAAAGCCTCCGCGAAATATTTAGAAATGTAGTGATTATTAACCCTTTCACCGCCAACCATATTTCAGCCAAAAAGGTCCATGAAATTCACCTGGGTAGAGAACAAAATCCATCTGCAGTATTGGGGATTCTTCTGTGACATATATAAAATAAGGTCTATCCTTACTTCCCAAAACTGAGACAACAGGGTCTTTGGATAATAGACCCCGATTTGATGCCTTTTAGTGACATAGGTGTTAAATCACTGTGGTGCTAAAATGCGACATTGGCGGTGAAAGGGTTAACTCACTGTGGTGCTGAAATGCGACATTGGCGGTGAAAGGGTTAAATCACTGTGGTTGATGCGACTTTCGGTGAAAGGGTTAACTCACTGTGGTGCTGCCATGCCATATTGGCGCCAAAAATTTCCATTAAATTTACTGTGGTGGGTATAGAACGGTGAAATCTGTTAAGTATTGTGGTGCTCTTCTGTGACTTTGGCGGTGAAAGGGTTACTTCCCTGTGGTGCTGAAATGCGACTTGGCGGTGAAAGGTTAAATCACTTTGGTGCTAAAATGCGACATTGGCGGTGAAAGGGTTAAATCACTGTGGTGCTGAAATGCGACATGGGTGTTAAATCACTGTGGTGCTAAAATGCGACATTGGCGGTGAAAGGGTTAACCAGAGAATCGTCTATGTATAAGGTACATGCTTGGGGCAAAGGGAGGGGGGTGTCCTGAAACCCTGGAACCCCCCAATCGCCCAGATCCGCCCCTGCCCTAGGAATGACCCGGAATAATTGTTATAACTCTTCCAACATCACGGGCTCTACACCTTTACGCACATCAAATCGGAATAGACTTTCGTTCGATCGTCGAAGCATGGCGGCACACTCACTGAACCCACTCTTGGTAGAAAGAACGAGAACGTCACATCTCGCGAGAATCATCTGATCCAAAATGGCGTCGCCCAGGGCTTGGCAAATGGCGGGATCCTTCCTCTGTCGGTCGATGTGACGTAGCACGGCTTGCGTGTCGTGATGACGTGACCCAAACTTGACCATGGATTGACGTATGACTTCCGGGTTATCCGTGGCCACGAACACGTCACTTCCGTTCTCTGCGTCGTAACGCTGGACGAAGTCCCAAAGAACACCTGCAGTTATTAAAAAAAAAAATTCTTGGGGGAAATGTGCGAAAACATTATGCGCTCTAGATTATCATAATTTTGCTCAAGAAGTATGTTTTGTAATGCACCTCAATATCTTTTGAATAAACTTCAGAGTAGGCTACTGATTGCAAAGCTTACACAATTTATCTTGGTGTTCCCACACTTAGGGACACATAGCCAAGTGGGAGTTTTACCTCTCACAGAACTCCGAAAAGCTTCTGCTTCAAAATTCGTTTTGAAGAGGGTTTTTTCACAAAATATATTTTTTGCTCAGAAGAGGAATGTTTAAAATCTAAACAGGATTTTGGAAAACGTGCACAGCATATTCAATCCACAAAAAAAAAATTTTCTCCCTTTCCTCCGATCTTCTAAAAGTTACAAAAATAGATTAAAGTAACATTGCTAAAAAAAAAAAACACCACATTTTCTCCCATTCCAAAATGGGAGCAATCAAAAGCTATCTTTGATATTGATCACACTCATTTATCTAAAAAGCATTCTCCAGAATGTTTGAGAACGTCAGTATACATGCAAAATAATTACAATCATCATTTAGATATATTCACAGATGGTTCAGTGTTAGATGATAATAACACGGTTGTAGCTTTCATTATTCCTAGCTTAAAAGTAGAAAAGTTATCCTATCTAGGTACAAATGTGTCTATATATAGCGCTGAGTCACTTGCTATGCTTAAGTCTTTGGATTTCATTTAAAGTTTTTCTATAAATAACAACCAAATCTTAATATGTGCTGATTCTAAAGCAGCAATGTATGCTATTAAGTCTCCCAATTCATGTATACGACTTGACATAATTGAAATTTATCATATAATACACCTTCTTTCCATGAAAGGCATTACCGTTACTTTTTGTTGGATGCCTTCTCATTTTGGAATATCAGCAAATGAACGGGTAGACCAAGCTGCAAAAAAAGGCAGCTCAGAATATTAGCGACGCAGTATCAATTAATGTTCCTTTAGATCTGACAATGTTTATCAATTATAAACAAAATATCTCATGGAAATGTCAAAACTATATTGATGAACTCAGACGTTCAATATTATAATAACTCTATTAAATGTAATGATAGATACAACGGGAAAACATTATACAAACGTGCAATTTTCTCGTCCAAGGAGATTGAAAGTCTAACCCATAGACTTCGTTTGAATTCCTTTAAAACAAAATATATATTGTAATAATGTTAAATGTATGTGTGGTGAATCTTTGACTGTCAGCCATTTACTGATTCACTGTCCAAGAGCAACAGAACTAAACAATTATCCTATTCTTTGGTTCAGTTTGTAAATGTTTATTAAGTAGATCACTTAGTATTTATCTTTAGCGTTGTTCTTTGTTCCGTTATATTCTTTAAGTGGAAGTTTAACTTTTTTTGTAAATGAGGTGGGGAGGGGGAGGGAGCGAGGAAGTCATGATTAGGCCTGCACCACTTACCTATAAGTTACTTCAATACTTACACACATTCACTTACAGACACACCCACCATCATTATCAACATAACACTACAATATAATATTGTCTGAATCACATTTGGTGGAAGGACGTTAAAGTTAACTTTAGAACAACTCTCTCTCTCCCCCCCTGTCTCCCCCCCCTCTCTCTCTCTCTCTCTCTCTCTCTCTCTCTCTCTCTCTCTCTCTCTCTTACCCAAATGGTGAATCACTGGATATTGTCGGGGTGCATCCTTAAAGTCACTGCTGTTTCCTGTACGTACATGCACACCC
The DNA here is from genome assembly GCA_017654935.2 of Phymorhynchus buccinoides. Lineage (NCBI taxonomy): Eukaryota > Metazoa > Mollusca > Gastropoda > Neogastropoda > Raphitomidae > Phymorhynchus > Phymorhynchus buccinoides. The sequence goes on along the minus strand of CM065702.1, from coordinate 46,086,293 downwards.
ACCAAAGGTCTGGTTCTGTTGATATATCCAAAAGACTCCAAAACCTTCTCCAACCTTGCCTCCAACTTCTCCGAAGGCTTCGCCAACCATCTCCAAACATCGTGAAACACATGCGGTCTGGATTGCCACGCCCAAGACGGCAAACTCTTATTGTAAAGAGCATGGGCTCGAATCTGCTTTAACAAATCCATATTGATTTGAAGAAATATGACATCTTGAGGATACCTTGCATTGAAGTCCATACTCGGCAGTTCTTCGAAAAAACGGCTTTTGTGGCTGAAAGCTCGGATATATAAAGATGTTTTGTTTTGAATTTCTTGGTTTGAAACAGCCCAGTTGAAGTGATTAGGGAGGACAAACTTCTGAATGTCACAAGGTGTGTCCATGCGAATTCCGAAGCGTCTGTCAGTGAGGTAGGCTAACAGAAAAGTGGTGACAATCCCTTTTTGCCTATCTGCCCACCCCCCACACAAACTACGTCTAACTGCTGCACATTCAAAAATCAGGAATTTTTCTGCTTTCAATGGTGGCGAGTCCAAAGATTGGTTGCCAAGAAGATAAGTCGCATTTTCGTCTTCCTTTCGGAATGAGTTCAAAATTATTTTCCTGTTGAAGCGACTGCTGTTTCTCCTCTGAGTGAACGAGTCCGACGATACCTTGATGGTAAAGCGAGAAGCATTTTCTCTTTGCCCTGTGGGCGATTCCCCAAATTTCTTCCTCCAAGGGCGAGTCATATTTCCCCCATTTTGGGGCAATAATTCAAGCAGCTTGTTTTTGTTTTGAAAATGACCAAAGTTTTCATTTGTAATCTCGCCAATGCCTTTAGTTTTCGTGTTGAGAATTGACGTGCTTCGATCCTCAAAAGAGCTAGTCTGGTTGTGCTGGTTCTGTTTTCCATACTGATTATCACTTTGATGATTTCTTTGAAGAAACGATCTGAGAAACTTGGTTGGATTTGATGGTAGTAAGGGTAGACGGTTATTTAGGCCTAACCACAACAGAAAAAGTACCATTAACATGCACGCTATGAAGAAACGGTTGCGTTTGCTGCTGCGGCATATGAATCTGATCTGAAATGAAAGCAAAACAAGCCGGTTGTACTGCATTGCTTGAAGGCTTTATAAATGTAGAGACCCCAAAGACTTCAGACTAATAGTTACCTTAAGAATTGGGACTCTAATTTATTTATGGGTGGGAGCAGTGAAAAGAAAGTTGTGCGAGCCCCTTAATCACAGTTCAGTGTAATGTACCCAGACACAACACATAATATGACAATCACACGATGCAATACACCAAACCGGATTAAAGGTTCAAACTGTTGTATTACTGAACATGTATTTGATCTTACATTGTCTTTCAAAATACAAAATGTAACCATCGACAAACTGACTACAAAAATCCTTAAGAAAATCAAATTATTAACCTCTAACAATCCCCAGCACTCCCAAAAATATAGGAGCCTTAAAAGAAAATGTCAGGGTAGGGAAACAGGTGCCCCTGAAAGAGAATAAAAATCGTAAGTCTGACTAAAAACCCATGTCAGTTATGATCCAAGTGTACAAGGACAGAGGATTATCCATCCATTGGAACTATAGTTGACATCACTGAGGAACCTATTGAGTTCCCACTCCATATTATTTACTGTGTGCTACACCCCCAATGACCCACTATGATCTTTGTACATCACTGAGGAACCTATTGAGTTCCCACTCCATATTATTTACTGTGTGCTACACCCCCAATGACCCACTATGATCTTTGTACATCACTGAGGAACCTATTGAGTTCCCACTCCATATTATTTACAGTGTACCGGCTACATCCCCAAAAGACCCACCATGATGTTTGTACTACATCAGAAACTGAGAATTCCAATAATGGAATCACAGTTTCATCATGATCAGTGATGTCTCTCTTTGGGAGCATTTAAAAAATAACATTACAATTAGATGGACAAAATATTCATGCACACTAACAGCACCGTCTCAATTGGCATACTCAGCAGCAAGTTAATTATAACAAATGATAAAATAATTTGTTCCCTATCAATAATATTTAACCAATGT
>CM065702.1:46076727-46079227 GCA_017654935.2 Phymorhynchus buccinoides | reverse complement strand
TTATATCTTTTGGAAAACATTTAAAACTATGTATCCTACTTATACTCATCAAAAGAAGCACCGCATACTCGTCGTGTCTGTTGTAGTGTCTGTATTACGTATGTTTATTATTTTGTACGCTTTTAAAATACATCATTTTAAAGAGCGGCCTCAATTTGAAGTGTAGCCTCGATTTGAAGTGCGACAATTTTGTCAAAATGTGCGACAATTTTGGACCGACCGACAGACCGACCGACCGACAAAGTGAGTTATAGGTTTGTGGCTTGAGCCACAAACAAAAATTGAAATGAAGAAAAAGAACTGAATTTCAAGAACATTATTATTAGTTAGGACGCAAAGGCCTTTTACAATTTGGACTCATGCTCCCAACGGGAAAAACAAATGTTTAAAAGAAAATATAATCTTTCTTTTATATCTGTAGCAACACGCAGTTCACGATGATTTGCGCAAAAGTTCTAAACACCACAACAATGAGCAAATCGGTGAACACGAAGGGGACAGTGTTGCGTCCCCAAATCCCAAAGGCTGCGCACCAACCCTACATTTCAATGACATACTAGAGCGCTGTCAAAAAGAACAATTAGTACATAAGCAAGAGAGTGCACTTTTGGGCACGCCATATAAACATCATAACTATTAAAACATTCAATGAATAGTGTGCTCACAAAAATGAATGAGAGCTGATTTAAAGTTCCTCAAAAGGAACGAATACGTTTCTTCCACGTGGTGAGTTCCCTCTCTGAGTCTGGCTAACTAATTTAATTTAATTTAATGATTCCCAAACCAAACTACTACACAACCACGTGAAACGTTATCAGACTCAGAAGCTAGGACAATTACTAAAGATTGTAATATAAAATGTAAATGTTACTAAATAAAACAAAATTAAGACAAACAAAATAAAGGAAGCTCCCCAATGGTCGCCACCGACACAGAAGAACCCAAAACTAAGTATACCTGCAAATGAATCAAGAATGAATATGGGAAATGGGAGAGAACTACTGCCGGACTATGGAGACGATATTAGTCGAAACGGGAACCAAAATCGTTAAACAAAAGAAAACACTACTAAGATTCTAGAACCCAAAGAAAGAAAACTACAGGAACAAATTAGGAATTGAACACCACTTTGGTGAGGAATCGAAGTTTGAAATATGACTTTCCACCTAGACCTGAGGCTGTATGAAAACCGAGAATAATTCGCTTAGACAAACTAACAAATTCCAAAGACTAAACACTCACCACAAATCCCGGTGGCTGCTACTATATGCAGACTACGTTCCCAAGGCCCCTGAGCGTCGGCGAAGATCGCCCAAGTCCTGGTGTTCCCACGCCAAACAAAGCTGGTGATTCCCAAGCCGGCAGGGCTGATGTCTCCCACACTGACACGGCTGGTAGGCTGGTGATTCCCGAGCCGGCAGGGCTGATATCTCCCACACTGACACGGCTGGGGGTGCGTGCCTTTTCGTCCTTTCCCGTTTGGTCCTTTCCCGTTTGGTCCTTTCCCGTTTGGTCCTTTCCCGTTTGGTCCTTTCCCGTTTGGTCCTTTCCCGTTTGGTCCTTTCCCGTTTGGTCCTTTCCCGTTTGGTCCTTTCCCGTTTCGTCCTATGCCTTCAGACAGTGCCGTTTCGCCCTTTTCTTGTATTTAAACATAATACACATGGCGTTCACTCGAAAAGGCACAAACACGTGTACAACAGGTAAAACAGTTTGCATTTATTTTAACCAGTAAAAACGGATTAAAACATAACGCTAAAAAAACTCATGGCGGTTTTGTCACCCAGCTCAGCTTCGGCGAACTAATATAACCACTGAAAAGCTGTACATTTCAAGAGGTTTCCTTCTCAGAGACTAAATTAAAATTCGAATATGACGAATCGAAACTGGAGCTAGAACAAAACGGCACTGGGTTTAGCGTCGGCGCGATTACGTCAAACACAGGGCAAAATCGTAATAGGACGTAACGGGATAGGACCAATCGGTACCTACCTAGGCTGGTGATTCCCGAGCCGGCATGGCTGATGTCTCCCACACTGACACGGCTGGTAGGGTGGTGATTCCCGAGCCAGCAGGGCTGATGTCTCCCACACTGACACGGCTGGTAGGCTGGTGATTCCCGAGCTGGCAGAGCTGATGTCTCCCACACTGACACGGCTGGTAGGCTGGTGATTCCCGAGTCGGCAGGGTTGATATCTCCCACACTGACACGCCTGGTAGGCTGGTGATTCCCGAGTCGGCAGTGTTGATAGCTCCCACACTGACACAGCTGGTAGGCTGGTGATTCCCAAGCCGGCAGGGCTGATGTCTCCCACACTGACGCGGCTGGTAGGCTGACCGAACAGCAGAAAAGGTTCCACACGAGTCGTGGCTCGTTCCTAGGGTCGCCCCCGATTTCTTCTGATGGCTGATACCAGAAGGAGTGCCAAAGCGCAACTGATTCGAACTAGACCAAAAAGGTCCTACAACAACTCTCAAAACTGAACTCTTCGCATCGCCGGAA
>CM065702.1:46069227-46071727 GCA_017654935.2 Phymorhynchus buccinoides | reverse complement strand
TATTTATTTATGACGACAGGATGGAAAAAAAAGTTTTGTTCAACTTATTCCTTGATCGTCACTAAATATCATTTTGACTTGACTTGACTTGACTTGACACACACACACACACGCGCGCATACGCATACACATAATTACATAATAATAATAATAATAATAATAATGCTTATGTAGCGCATAATCTTGCAAAGCAACTCAATGCGCTTTTCACTCACCATTCGTACAGACATTTCTAACAAACTGGCCCACGCATCCTCACCGTACATCTCTATGAAAATGAATACATATTAGAGAATGCATTGCATATAATCATAACACAACACACCAACACCCACCTCCCTTCAACACCACCACCCCAACCATCCCCCCCACTCCCCCCCCCACCCCACCCATCCCCACCCCTGCCCCCCTACTCCCCACCCCCACCCCATACACACACACACACACACGCGCGCACGCGTTAACATACATACACACACACACACACACAGCGTGCATACGTTTGCATACTCTTTTGTTTATCCTTTTTGGCTCTACCGTTTTCACTACCTCGAGTATTACTATCCGTATTAGCAAAAGACTGATCGCTGACTCTAGAACCATGATCCCGAGAGGCATCCACACGCCGTCGGTACCACATAGCAGTGGATCTACATACCACTGGTCCCACATTTGTGGTAATAGCGGTATCTGGGACTAGTTGTATCAATTATGGGAGTAACGACAAGAAAAAACCCGCTGAACTAGACATGGTTGTTTTGTTCTTTTTAATGAGAGAAAAACACAACGCTTCAAGGAATAGCCTCGTTATCAAGAGAAAATAAAAGAAAGTAAAGTGAAGATCATAGATTGAAATAGCAAAAAAGAAAAGACTGAGCAGATTTCAAAATAAATGCGAGGGCTGGTAAAAAATATATATCAACCAGGGACGGTATTCATGTCGAGATAGCATGAGACTTAGCATGATGCTAACTTAGAAGCTCTTCCAAAAGTCCTATTAAATCCTATAGGACATTGGAAGAGCTTCTAAGTTAGCATCATGCTAAGTCTCATGCTATCTCGACATGAATACCGTCCCAGTCTAGTTCAGCGGGTTTTTTCTTTCGTGTACCTTGTCCTTCAGTGGTCATTTTGTTATTTTTTTTATGGGAGTAATGGTATGTGGGAATATCCCGGCGCATGCCAGGCTAGGTTTTCGGTCATTGTTCCCACATACTGCTAGTCCCACACACAGTTAGTACGGCATACCGCTGGTCCCACAATTGTGGGAATAGCGGTATGTGTAACTAGTGCCACAACTAGTCCCACATACCGCTATTCCTGCAATTCCGATATGCTATTGATGTTGCTGACATAAATATTAATTTGATATAAATGTGAATGCAAAAATGCAATAGCTACCACATACCTTTGTTCCCACATACCTTTAGTCCCCATATTTTGTGGTAATAGCGGTATGTGGGTGAGTTGTGGTCACGCGCTTAGCAGGTTGTGGTGTCAGGCTCTGCTGTTTTATTTTGTGTTCCAAGGTGTGTGTGTGTGTGTGTGTGTGTGTGTGTGTGTGTGTGTGTGTGTGTGTGTGTGTGTGTGTGTGTGTGTGTGTGTGTGTGTGTGTGTATGTATGTATGTGTGTGTGTGTGTGTGTGTGTGTGTGTGTGTGTGTGTGTGTGTGTGTGTGTGTGTGCATGCTTGCGTGTGGGTGCGTGTGTGCATGCGCATGCGTGTGTGTGGTGTGTGTGAATCCCCCCCCCCCTCCCCTCTCCATTCTTACTTTATTATTGACTTATGTCATTTTGTTGACTGGAGCCGATTGGTGGGTGGGGTGGGGATTTGATTTTGATTTGACTTTGGGTTTGATTTTTTATATGTGCATGGGCGTACGCGAGTGTGTGTCGTTTCTCTTCATTTACATTCATTTTCAATTATTATTTTTAACGACGTCAATATGTTGGCCTTAAGCTGGCGGTGTTTTCATTTTTTCTTCCGTTTGCATCTGTTATTATCTCTCATTGTGCATGTGTATATTTATATGTATCTTGTATGATCTGTATGTCCTGGTATTCTATTGTGTATTTAAATAGTAGTGAATTCGTATTACGTGCCTGTATTATCATGTTCATGTGTGTTTTGTATATGCGTTGTATCTGTAAGGCGCTTTGAGCTAAACTTAGATTTAATATTTGAGACTGAACTTCAGTTACGGTCTATGTAGGATTCAACACACTCTCTCACGCATACACACGTACATGCACACGCACAAACACACACACACACACACACACACTCACACACACACGATCACAGACACACACACACGCATACACACTCTCTCACACACACACATACACACAAACACACACACACACACACACACACACACACACACACACACACACACACACGCACGCACACATCATCGCTTGTACACTCACACACACACACACACACACACACACACACACACACACACACACACACACACACACACACACACACACAC
>CM065702.1:46064227-46066727 GCA_017654935.2 Phymorhynchus buccinoides | reverse complement strand
TCTCTCTCTCTCTCTCTCTCTCTCTCTCTCTCTCTCTCTCTCTCTCTCTCTCTCTCTCTCTCTCTCTCTCTCTCTCTCTCTCTCTCTCTCTCTCTTTCTCGCTATGTGGGTGTATGATGAGATGTTTGTGTGACAACATAATATGAAATATGTGTGACATTGTGTTTTCTGTCAGTAAGTATAATTACATGTGTGTGTGTGTGCGCGCGCATGTGCGTACACAATTAGTGTAGATATAAGCGAACAAAAATGAAACGTATATTTACTCGTGTATACTTATGTGTGCGCACATGCATGTTTACGCATTTTATGTGTACATGCATTCATGTGCGACTTACAAAGACTGTTGGGGGGCCTACTACATCTTTTAGTGGATATCGGCCACTATGATTTTCTGAAGCGTTTTTATGATAAAAATCGAAAGCCGGTTCTTGGCCCATTCTCCTGCCCTTTAAAAAAAAAATCTTACAAATAATTTTTCTCTTGAGCTCCGCAGCGTGGAGACCAATGAAAACTGAAAACCGGACACATATGTACTTTACCCATATTGGCCATATGGCCTGCGAACGCAGACGAAGAAGAAGAAGAAAACCGGTTGTTTGCCTTTTTTAAAACTAGAAGGGGTTTGGGGGTCTCTTTTCCCTTCTTTGGCGTCTGTATTTTCATTTTGAGGGTAGGGTTAGTTAGATGCCTGTAAAAACTCCAAATTCCTTTTCATTTTCGTTTGTTTCATCTGTGTTCTACAGAAGACGAACAAATGCACCAACAGACACCAAATAGAGGTACTTTGTATTCCTAAATACTGAGAACGACTTCATTATAGAGAAAGGTATCCTTAAATCAAGATTTCCTTCTTTGACCTCTGTGCTTCAGATATATGTAGCAGAATTGTGAATGTTCACGCAACAAGCACGACATTTGGCACGATGGTTTATTATGGTGTGTTTATCGATTTGTGATGTAGGGACATTTGCGATTCAGCCTTTAACCCATTTAGTACCAAGGGTATTTTGATCGGGGACAGTTATAATCAAAATAGTTTGTTCTAGTGATGGGTATTTTCATACAATAAGCATAACATGTTGCATGATAGTCTTTTTTAAATTATGGCGTGTTTATCCATTTCTAACGTAGGGACATTTACAATTAAACCGTAAACCCCTTCAGTACCAAGGGCATTTTCATTGCAAATAGTTATGTAATTAGAACATTGTACTGCTGGCCAAGCATAACATTTGGAAATATAGTTTTTCATGCTGTTTTTATCCATTTATGAAATAGGGATATTTTCAATTAAAATATTAACCCCTTCAGTACCAAAGGCATTTTGATTGTGGAACTTTTAATTCAACACAAAATTCTAGCATTGTGCATTTTCATATTACAAGCTCAAAATTTGGCATGCTAGTTTCTTAATGGTGTGCATGTCAATTTCTGACGTAGGGGCATTTTCAATGCAGCCGTTAACCCTTTCAGTGCCAAGGGCATTATGCTCTAGGACAGTTATGATTTTTTTTTAAAACCAATGTTGGGCATTTTCATGTAATAAGCATGGAATTTGGCATAATGGTTTATTATTATGTGTTTATCAATTTCTGTTGTAGGGACATTTGCAATTCAGCCTTTAACCCTTCAGTGCCAAGGGCATTTTGATCGCGAACAGTTATTTAATTTTTCTTAAATTCTAGTTTTCAGCATTTTTCATGTAGCAAGCTTAAAAATTGACATGGTGGTTTCTTATGGTGTTTTTATCCATTTCTGACATAGGGATATTTTCAATTCAGCTTTATTCAGTTTTTAACCCCTTCAGAGCCAAAGGCATTTTGATTGCAGAACATTTAATTCAACAAAAACAAAACATTCTAGAGTGTATTGTATTTTCATATAACAAGCATGGAATTTGGCATGAGAAGAATGCACGGTGTGTGTGTATATGTCCGTGGGAAATGGGGGACACGTGTCTGGGGTCAAATGTACTGCAATTGGACGGTCATGTTGTTAGGAAAAATGTATTTGAAATAGATTGTTTACCCCAGCATTTGAGATTTTCCGTTCTTGCTTTAAAAAAAAAAAAATTCTAACACAAAGGTTTATGTGGAAGATACACTTTTTAAAATAGTTATTCTTACTGCATTAATGTATGCAATGACAGATTCCATGCGTCTACAATAAAATTATTGCTGGCTATGTTGTTAAAAAATAAAACTGAAATGGATTTTGCTGGATCTTGTATCTTATTATAATCTTTAATTTGTGTGGGGATTTTTTTTTTTTGGGGGGGTTCTTTTCTGCCAGTGACACCCTTATCAAAAATGGATAACTCTAAAATTGTGTGCATGCTTTGTCATAAATATTCTTGACATAATTATAACAGGCTCCAGAGCCAAGTAGCTGAATACATTATGAACAACACCTAATTAACACCTAATTGACAGACTTTGCTGTGGTTTGCCACATGTTTATGTTTAAAATTTCTTAAATAAATATGAAATAGTGAGGC
>CM065702.1:46056727-46059227 GCA_017654935.2 Phymorhynchus buccinoides | reverse complement strand
ACCATGGGACGAGGGAGAGAGAGCATTAACCATGGGACGAGGGAGAGAGAGCATTAACCATGGGACGAGGGAGAGAGAGCATTAACCATGGGACGAGGGAGAGAGAGCATTAACCATGGGACGAGGGAGAGAGAGCATTAACCATGGGACGAGGGAGAGAGAGCATTAACCATGGGACGAGGGAGAGAGAGCATTAACCATGGGACGAGGGAGAGAGAGCATTAACCATGGGACGAGGGAGAGAGAGCATTAACCATGGGACGAGGGAGAGAGAGCATTAACCATGGGACGAGGGAGAGAGAGCATTAACCATGGGACGAGGGGAGAGAGAGCATTAACCATGGGACGAGGGAGAGAGAGCATTAACCATGGGACGAGGGAGAGAGAGCATTAACCATGGGACGAGGGAGAGAGAGCATTAACCATGGGACGAGGGAGAGAGAGCATTAACCATGGGACGAGGGAGAGAGAGCATTAACCATGGGACGAGGGAGAGAGAGCATTAACCATGGGACGAGGGAGAGAGAGCATTAACCATGGGACGAGGGAGAGAGAGCATTAACCATGGGACGAGGGAGAGAGAGCATTAACCATGGGACGAGGGAGAGAGAGCATTAACCATGGGACGAGGGAGAGAGAGCATTAACCATGGGACGAGGGAGAGAGAGCATTAACCATGGGACGAGGGAGAGAGAGCATTAACCATGGGACGAGGGAGAGAGAGCATTAACCATGGGACGAGGGAGAGAGAGCATTAACCATGGGACGAGGGAGAGAGAGCATTAACCATGGGACGAGGAGAGAGAGAGCATTAACCATGGGACGAGGGAGAGAGAGCATTAACCATGGGACGAGGGAGAGAGAGCATTAACCATGGGACGAGGGAGAGAGAGCATTAACCATGGGACGAGGGAGAGAGAGCATTAACCATGGGACGAGGGAGAGAGAGCATTAACCATGGGACGAGGGAGAGAGAGCATTAACCATGGGACGAGGGAGAGAGAGCATTAACCATGGGACGAGGGAGAGAGAGCATTAAACATGGGACGAGGGAGAGAGAGCATTAACCATGGGACGATGGGACGAGGGAGAGAGAGCATTAACCATGGGACGAGGGAGAGAGAGCATTAACCATGGGACGAGGGAGAGAGAGCATTAACCATGGGACGAGGGAGAGAGAGCATTAACCATGGGACGAGGGAGCGAGAGCATTAACCATGGGACGAGGGAGCCGAGAGCATTAACCATGGGACGAGGGAGAGAGAGCATTAACCATGGGACGAGGGAGAGAGAGCATTAACCATGGGACGAGGGAGAGAGAGAGCATTAACCATGGGACGAGAGGACCATGGGACGAGGGAGAGAGAGCATTAACCATGGGACGAGGGAGCGAGAGCATTAACCATGGGACGAGGAGAGAGAGCATTAACCATGGGACGAGGGAGAGAGAGCATTAACCATGGGACGAGGGAGAGAGAGAGCATTAACCATGGGACGAGGGAGAGAGAGCATTAACCATGGGACGACCTGGGGAGAGCGAGAGCATTAACCATGGGACGAGGGAGAGAGAGCATTAACCATGGGACGAGGGAGAGAGAGCATTAAACATGGGACGAGGGAGAGAGAGCATTAACCATGGGACGAGGGAGAGAGAGCATTAACCATGGGACGAGGGAGAGAGAGCATTAACCATGGGACACGAGAGAGAGCATTGGACATGGGACGAGGGAGAGAGAGCATTAACCATGGGACGAGGGAGAGAGAGCATTAACCATGGGACGAGGGAGAGAGAGCATTAACCATGGGACGAGGGAGAGAGAGCATTAACCATGGGACGAGAGAGAGAGAGCATTAACCATGGGACGAGAGAGCGAGAGCATTAACCATGGGACGAGGGAACGAGAGCATTAAACATGGGACGAGGGAACGAGAGCATTAACATGGGACGAGGGAGAGAGAGAGCATTAACATGGGACGAGGGAGAGAGAGAGCATTAAACATGGGACGAGGGAGAGAGAGAGCATTAAACATGGGACGATGGCTGACGAGAGTGAGGAGTGAGGATGGGAAGAGGGAGAGCTATAATTTAACCATGGGATCGAGCGAGATTTGCAGCATGTAACATGGGACGAGGGAGAGAGAGCATTAACCATGGGACGACGGCGAGCGAGAGCATTAACCATTGGGTCGAGGGAGAGAGAGCACTTATCATGGGACTATCTGGACCGAGCATTAACCATTGGGACGATGTGAGCATGGACAGACGAGTAGCCCAAACCATGGGACGAGAGAGAGAGAGCATTAACCATGGGACGAGGGAGAGAGAGCATTATCCATGGGACGAGGGAGCGAGAGCATTAACCATGGGACGAGGGAACGAGAGCATTAACCATGGGACGAGGGAGCGAGAGCATTAACCATGGGTCGAGGGAGAGAGAGCATTAACCATGGGACGAGGGAGAGAGAGCATTAACCCTGGGACGAGGGAGCGAGAGCATAA
>CM065702.1:46028883-46056227 GCA_017654935.2 Phymorhynchus buccinoides | reverse complement strand
TCATATCCTACCCAAGACCCCCCGTGGGGATACTGGAGGGTCTTTCGTAAAAAATAATTCCCCCACCTTATGGAAGTTCTGTGCTTGCAACTTCCTCTAATCTGTCACTCTTTGACATGTCTTTTCCCTTTGCTTACTGTCATAATCTACTATCTTTCTGCCTTACTGGTTCATTCTCCTGCCTTTTTTCAAGAACACTTTCAAAAAGATTTCCTCCGCCAGCCGAAGTCGGACTTGCTGGGCATAATTATTTCTTACTTAGGTGCATAACAGCAGCATGATTGTACCATACGCGCATCCTCATTGACATGAAACTGAGCGATCGAAGAAGAAGGAGATATCTACCCAATAACAAGAAAGAGAAAACGACCTGTAATCTATACAGTTTCTGTCCTTATGTGTGTGAGCACACAAACGTATGTGTTACAGTGTGTGTTTGCCATCAAACAACGTAATAGCAGCATACAAATACAGTGGTACCCCTCTAATAAGACCTTGAAAGTGCGGTGAAAAAAAGTCATATCTGAGGGGTGGTCTTATTAGAGGACCAAGCTCCTTTCCGCTATCAAACTGATAAATCGGCGTTAGTATGTGCACTACAACACTTGCTGAATGCAAACAACTCACAAAATCCGATAAATGAAAGCAGCTGGCGCATTAGCGTTTGCCGTGATTTCGTATCTGCGGTGCCATTTTTGTCATCCGAGTTGTATGCGCGGTAAGAGTTCTGTGTGTGCAAACTGTGACTAAAAATGAACTGCCAGAGCATTACTTTGTCATGTTTTGTGTTGTGTTGTGCATAATCCAGTATTTAGTAGGTCCGTTATGGCGAAGATTAAGTCTGTACTGTTATGTGTAGTTTGTGTGCGAGTTCAATATGGGCCATCGAAGTTGCCATTGGACTCGTTGCCATGACTTTCGATCAAGAGTTTGTCTGCTTTTCATCGAGAGATCGATTTGTATGAACTTGACTGCAAAAAGATAAGATTGTGTTTGCATCTCAACCCCTGAAATCGGGTCGTAAATCGGACCTCAGGAAAAGTCGTATTTGCGGCATAGGATTTATAGTGGAATGTGTTTGGGAGAAAAAAAATTCAGTCATATGTGAGGAGAAGTCGCATTCGCAAGCGTCTTATTAGAGGGGTACCACTGACTGTAGCCACACAGACTTTCTTCGACACAGGTACTACAAAAATCTCAGAAACTATAGAAAAGTAACAGTTTCTGTCCATCAGGAGTGTGGCACGTAAAACGCAACGACGCCACCACCGGCCCACGTCTATTTCTCTACACAACACACATGCACACACCACACACACATACATACAAACAAATACACACATTCTGAGCTAAAAGTCAAACGCTTTTCACTTGTCTTTCATATTAAACCTAAGTCTTCAATCTCGAAAAAAACTTAAATCTTTTTATTGTTATCAAACTCTTTCGCCGCCAGACATTTTTCATCCCAAAAATGTCATTAAACTTACGAGGGTAGAGAAAAAAAAATATGCTTGTAATATTGAGGATTCTTCTGTGAACATATATAACATTAGGCCTATCCTTACCTCCCACAATCATTAAAATAGGGTCTTCGGATAAACAGGTCTCTTTTCAATTTTATAATAAGAAAATCGATAATTTCTCAATTTCCTTTGGCAGTGAAGGGGTTAATTCCACCTTCGAAAATCAACAGGTCACGAAAAAAAGTCTGTCTCCAAATTTTCAGAGGGTCACCTGGATACTTTTGGGGGTCTCTCCTCATAATGAAAACAAACAAAAATAACTGTGTGTCAGGAGAACATTTGCTGTGTTTAGTAATAAACTGGTCTCAAATCCCGAGCATCGGATGGCTGTTATGAGCGTCAGAGATGCTCACATGCATGTCAAAATTAACACTGAATGTTATTGGTTATGCACTGCGTCAATTCTTCCCAAGTCCTAACTAGTGTTGCTGGTTTTTCACTGCATTCAATTATTTCCCCAAATTTTACCCAGAGTTCTTGGTTGTGCACAGCGTCGATTCTTTCCCAGTCCTAGCTAGCGTCGCTGGTTTTTCACTGCATTCAATTCTTTCCAAGTTTTACCCAGAGTTCTTGGCCACGCACTATGTCGATTCTTTCCAAGTCCTAACCGGTGTCGCTGGTTTTTCACTGCATTCAATTCTTTCCAAGTTTTACCCAGAGTTCTTGGTCATGCACTATGTCGATTAATTCTTTCCAAGTTTTACCCAGAGTTCTTGGCCATGCACTATGTCGATTCTTTCCAAGTCCTAACCGGTGTCGTTGGTTTTTCACTGCATTCAATTCTTTCCAAGTTTTACCCAGAGTTCTTGGCCACGCACTACGTCAATTCTTTCCCGGCCCTAACCGGTGTCGCTGGCCTTGCCGCCGGTCTGGGAGAGGTGCTTAATGACGTCCACCCAGTCCCAGCCCCGGGGTCGATCATCCGCGTTGCCCCCGAACTTGTCGAACATGCGCCGCTTCTGCTGCTTGGACAGCTGCTCTTTCTTCTCCTTCTTGGTGCCCGCTTTTTCCTCCCGGCCCCCCGAGGATAGCTGCGGCTCGCTGTTTGCCTGTCAAAGCGCAACACATTTTGGTGGGTTACATTGGGATTGTGTTCTTCGTCAAACATACTCCTTTTCCTTTTCCTGGTATTGGCCACTGCAACTAGGGTTATTAACGCCCTTGACAGTGAGAGTTAAGCCCTTGTTGGTCAGTATCCAAAAGGGCATTCAATCTTGCAAAATGCAGCCATTCAGAGGCCTTGAATAGGGCTATTGGCAAGAGTTATTCCCTTGTTTGGTCAGTACTCAAGCATATTCCCCCACCCACCAAGGGCATTCACTCTTGCAAAAGATGGCACACATATGCAGTTGGCCAAATACAAAAGATTTCCTGTTTTGAATTTTAACAGAAAAGGAATTTCCTTTTTTTTTTTTAATCTTGTCAAACCAGATCTTTGTGTGTCTACTGTATTTTTCAAACACTTTAAAATAAGCATTTGTATAAATTGTTGAAAAAGCAAACTAAAATACCTTCATAAATCATTTTTTTTGGCTTCAGCTGCAGGGGGACATTACCCCTAGACCCCGGCCTTTCAGGTTTTTTCATTTTGTGTACTTGCACCCATATGCCACACTGTATTGCATGGACTACAGGACCAGTTGACCCGGGCCCCCTGACAATCTGAAGCTCTGATAAGTACTAGAGTGTAGAGTGGCACAGTGGTATCGCGTACAGGGGATTTTTTTCCTCATTCTGCACTAGGCCTTTAACAGTCTGAACGTGGAGTCTTTCGGATGAGACGATAAACCGAGGTCCTGTGTGCCCATGCACTTAGCATACGTTAAACCCAGTGGCAACGAAAAAGTTGTCATTTGGTCAAAATTTACCCCCCCCCCCCCCCCGAAAACCCCCAAAAGCCCACACCCCGCCCCCCTCTCCCCACTCCCCTCCCTCATCATACCCAAAAATCGCATGCCCCCCCAAAAAAAAATGCTGCAGCGACGCGCTCTCTCCAGGTGGGAGCAACCCGAATTTCACGACGCCTCTGTGACTATAAAGTACTCTAATACCCCTACTATAATGGTGTTATCCACCAAATTTTACATACTTGAAACAAAACTCCCTCTTCCTCATCCTGTCTTAGTCTTCCCTCAAAACCACTCTCTTCAAATTGTAGCCTGTTCTGTTCTTTTGAAAAGTAATTTTTGTCCCTTCTGTGTGCGTGTGTTTTGTGTGTGTGTGTGTTTGTGTGGTATGGTGTGTGTGTGTGTGTGTGTTTTTGTTTGTGTGTGCGCGCGCGCGCATGTTTGTGTGTGTGCATGTGAGAGACATTTTTTGACATTCTCATATTTTCTACTGCTGTTTTGTTGTTTGTTTGTTTTTTGTTTTGTGGGGGGCTATTCATTTATTTGTTTATTATTGTACGCGCTTAGGGCTTGTTTAAGAATAAGCGCATATAAATGCTCATTATTATTATTATTAGTAGTAAATTCGAATTATGTTGTAACACTTTCCTACTACATTATTTGTCATATGTGACAGTGCATGGGAAGACCAGACATAATCGAATTTTGGCATAAATTGAGATTTAAATTTTTCATGGTGGAGCAAAGATTCCTTGTTAATACACAGAAAACCGAATTGAGTTATCTTGTCTAGTTTTTATTTTATCATTATTTGAAGTTTGGCATTCGAAATAGATCATTTGCAGAAATTGGGCATAGAAGATACAACTTTGCCTCTTTGTTTCTATTGACTTGATTTAGAAAACGATCAAATAAACAAAGAAATCATTCAAAATTGTCTTTCATGTTGTGGATACTGGTAGAACACATACAAATAGACATAAATATGCCCTAAATAGAAAATTGATATTTTTGGGGTTGTTGACTATTTTTGGCTTTTGCTAAAAACATTCTGAGCGACTTATGTAGGTTTTTTCCCATGCACCATCACATTTATTATGAGACACCAGGTCCCGGTCTGGTTTTTAAAGAAAGAAAAAAACAGGGGGTATTGCCTTCCAGTCTGTAAAATACAGTAGACTTTCTTTTTTCAGCCATACTTAAACGACAAAACCCCAGGTAAGTATCTGAAAGGTGATGTAGAAATAATTCTATAATCCTAATTCCTTTCAGAATTCAACCGTGTGAGATGTCTTAACCTTTACCGGATCATGCTTTTGACTACACGGACACGATGGCGGGGGTCTTCCACGACCCCTACTCATCAAAGAGCGAATTCCTAAAGGGATGAGAGGTGTTTATCCCTGTCCGGATGGCGGGGGTCTCCCACGACCCCTACTTGTCAATGAGTCACCATGTTTTTATCCCTGTCCGGATGGCGGGGGTGTCCCACGACCCCTACTCAATGCACTACAGTGCTCTTTAATAACCTTTCACCGACCAAAGTCGCATTTTAGCACCACAGTGATTTAACACCTACGTCACTAAAAGGCATCAAATTGGGGTCTGTTATCCAAAGACCCTGTAGTCTTAGTTTTGGGAAGTGAGGATAGACCTTATTTTATATATGTCACAGAAGAATCCCCAATACTGCAGATGGATTTTGTTCTCTATCCAGGTAATTTAATGGATATTTTTGGCTGAAATATGGCTGGTGATGAAAGGGTTAAAGTAGGGGTCGTGGGAGACCCCCGTCATCCGGACAGGTATATCAAAATTACGCGTCATATTACGTCATTTATATTTTATACACATTAATGAAATTTAACACACTTAAAGCCATTTACGTTTTTGACAAAGTCATGAAATTTCATGAAGATTGCTTAAATAGTTTTAGAGATCTAGATATAACATGTTTTGTGTGTCAAGGGGTCGTGGGCGACCCCAGAAGTCCGGTAAAGGTTAAACGACAAAACCCAAGATAAGTATCTGAAAGGTGATGTAGAAAGAATTCTATAATCCTAATTCCTTTCAGAATTCAACCGTGTGGGACGTCTTAACAAAAACAGAATTTACAAACAATCAATCATTGCGCAGTATTACACTTTTACAAAGAACAAGTTACACTAGTCACCTGTCAGCTGACAGCACAGGCAACCACTGTTACAGATTTCCATTCACTTTAGTTTTCTTCCATACACATTTTTTTCCTTCCACTAAAATAACAAAAATTTCACCCACTCACTTGTCGCTGAATTTTTAAAAAAGCCTGAAAAGCAAGAGTCCTGTACAGGGCCTGTATTCACGTTGAGATAGCATGAGACTTAGCATCATGCTAACTTAGAAGCTCTTCCAAAAGTCCTATTAAATCCTATAGGACATTGGAAGAGCTTCTAAGTTAGCATCATGCTAAGTCTCATGCTATCTCAATGTGAATACAGGCCCTGGGACGGTATTCATGTCGAGATAGCATGAGACTTAGCATGATGCTAACTTAGAAGCTCTTCCAAAAGTCCTATTAAATCCTATAGGACATTGGAAGAGCTTCTAAGTTAGCATCATGCTAAGTCTCATGCTATCTCAACGTGAATACCGTCCCTGGTCATTAAAAAAAACCCAGAAGCCACATTTTGGGGCACTCCAAAAAAACGGAAACCACATTTTATGACACTCCAAAACACAGAAGTCAGGTGGTCACCGGGAATAAAAAGCAGCCTGACACCTACCGGGCCTCCCGTGGGGAAACTGGGGGGGCTTTTTTTTTGCTGTCCCATCTTCTGGGCCGTACAGTGGCGTTGCTCCCACGCCACTCATTCCGAGTCCCAACTCGCAGCCACACCCCGGTTTGTTCAGGTTGCAGAATCCGAAACCAGCAGTCCAAGGGGAGCGAATCTATATTAGGCCGTCAGGAGGAAACCAACCGAGGAGACACTGCACTACTGCTGAGCCATTTCGGTGGAGTTCAGTGGAGCCTGTACGCAGGACACCACCTACTAAGCCCCCTATACTGACGACACTATTCTCTTAGTCGCGGAGCCTCCGCCAGCGTGAGTGAGGTCCTCCTCCGAGGGCGCCACCATGTCCGTCCACCGACAGCTCCCCAGAACACACTGATCCCCATGACTTTGACCTGAATGTACCAAAGGCATAAACTGGATTGAGCTCATATGACAGGAGACTACCTGACTGAGTGATCAACCAAGAAGGAGAAACATGCCAGGGTGTGGCTGCGAGTCGAGACTCGGAATGAATGGCAAGGAAGCAACGCCACTATAAGGCCCAGAAGATGGGGCACACGCACACACACAAAGACGAAGAAGACAACTACCTGGGGTGTGGGAGCATCGGGCTGAGTCTCCAACAGTGTGTCCAAGTTGTCCTTGCCCCCCCCCCCCCCACACACACACAAAAGACAACTACCTGGGGTGTGGGAGCATCGGGCTGAGTCTCCAGCAGTGTGTCCAAGTTGTCCTTGCCCCCCCCCCCCCCCCCCCACACAAAGACAACTACCTGGGGTGTGGGAGCATCGGGCTGAGTCTCCAGCAGTGTGTCCAAGTTGTCCTTGCCCCCCACACACACACAAAGACAACTACCTGGGGTGTGGGAGCATCGGGCTGAGTCTCCAGCAGTGTGTCCAAGTTGTCCTTGCCCCCCCCCCCCCCCCCCACACACACACACACAACAGACAACTACCTGGGGTGTGGGAGCATCGGGCTGAGTCTCCAGCAGTGTGTCCAAGTTGTCCTTGACCCACTCAAACAAGGAGAACGTCATCGGCATGCCCAGAAAGTCCGGCAACTGCCCACCAGAAAAAAAAAGCACAGCCACAGACTGTTACATTCTCTCTGGCACAGCTATGGCAGCCTTTCAGAATCAAAATAAGGAATCCTGCTTCGCTCATTCCGCCCACGTTGAACTACCGGCGCCTACGCCCGACAAATTGTTAGACACAGGCCTCCATTTGCTTTCCCTGTCAATCTTAAAACTATTAACCCTTTCGTCGACACAGTGATTTAACACACACGTCACTGAAAGGCATTAAATGAGGGTCTGTTATCCAGTGACCTTATGTTCTTAATTAGGGGAGGCAAGGATAGGCCCTTTTTGACCAAAAAGGTTTAGTGCGTTGAGAAATCACCTTCAAATGCTATTTAGCAGAAAAGATAACACTCATAAAAAGGCAAAACCTCTGACAGTAGAAGCCAATCCTCTGTCAGAAATTCTGAATCCTCTAAAATTTGCAGATACTCTGACAAGTCTGATTATCACCCCTGCCTGTCATGAAGTAGTAGAATATATATCCACAGAAAATTAACTGCCCCTGACTCGTCACTAGGTGGCATGTGTCAACTCAGTCCTAAAATTATTGCCCTTTCATGTCGCCAAGAAGTAGAATAAAGCCTCATTGCAACGAGATGCTGTTTTTCTGTGTATGTTACATATGTGTGTGTGCACATATGTCAAGTCAAGTCAAGTCAAAATGATCTTTATTGAGGATAAAGGAGTAAGCTTGACAGCTTTTTTTTCATCCTGTCCTCAGAATGAAAAGTAACACGAAAGCAACTCGAAAAATAACTCAACATGCAAAGCAAAACAATGCAAAGTACCTAAACATTGGTGGAGGGGAGTTAGTTAGAAAAAGAGAGTAATTACCCTTTGTTCAATTTCGTCATCTCCTCTCTTGGCCTCACTATTTCATTCTTTTAATAATATAACGCATTGAAAGAACTCTATTTATAGAGTGAAAGAGAGAGACAGAGTATAAATGAACGGGAGATTGTGTGTGTGTGTATGTATGTGTGTATATGGGGTGGGGTGGGGGTGTATGTGCGTCCGCACGTGCGCGTCTGTGTGCGAACAAAAATAAGACCGCGCAACAGAAATTGATGGAGAGGTAGATGGCGAGATACACGGTACAACAACACTATTTACAGGTACGTCTCAACTGTCCAACGTTCATTTTGCCCTTCTTTGCAATACAATGGAACCTCCCTTATAACACACACACACACACACGCACCCTTTTAAAACTCCCTCCCACTTAAGACCTACTTCTCTGAGACATTGCCCTTCTTTGTAAGTATTAAAATTACCTCCCTTACAACTTCCACACCTTATTTTGGATGATTTTTAAGGTCTTAAAAGAGAGGTTCCACTGTATGTGGCAAGAGTCTGACTGGCAGCTGTTTTCAAACATTTTGTTCAACGTGGCTATAGCAGACCTGTTTACTCTACTCTTTTCGAGTAGTATTCTACGCATTTTGGACTTCTACTACTCTTCAAAATTGAAAATAATGCTCTAATTACTCATTTTCAGTGAACATCGTTTGATGGTTTAATGAATAAAACTACACATTTTGAGACAAAACTACTCATTTCAGCTATCCAGACTACTCAAGATTTGAGTAGGGGGTAAACAGGTCTGCTATAGTCCGACAGCTCACAGACAGAGAGAGAGAGAGAGGCAGGCCGACAGACAGGCAGAGAGACAGACATACAGACAGAGACAAAAACACAAACATATAGACTGACAGGCAGGCGAGCAGACACAGAGAGAGAGAGATGTGTGCAGTTGCACCTACACAATATGTCGGACCACAATACTTTGGGGGGAAAAACAAAGGTGTGTCAGACTTGCCATGTCCGAACTTTAAGTTTAAAGGCTGGACAGTGGAGATAACACCCATTTACCTGTTCTCCCAGCCCCGCCTGGATGGCCTCCTTCACAGGCTCCACACTGCACATAGCGTAGATAAAAAGCTAATTAGAGTAGGACACCCATTCTTTTTCTTCTTTTTTTTTTTTTTAATTGAAATTTTTTTCTTGGTTTTACAAAAAATTTAACACGTATATGTATGCACATTGATATTGTACAAAATAGTAATAATTTAGAAAAGCTGCAATGACATTAACTATAACTATGACAGCACTCAACAAACACAAGGACAACAACAACTGCTGTAATGTTAATAACAATGACTGCGATTTAACAATGGTAATACTAACATCATCATCCTGACAATGACCACCGTAGAGGCAATAGAAACGGTAGGTACAGTAGTCATCATAACAATAGCAGTACTATCATCTCCTCCTCATCGTCATCATTATCACTGCCTCCATCATCGTTAGTATTTTAATGAGGATGGTTATAATAGCCATCCAAGATCTGGTCAATGTTTAATGTATACTTTTTGTTCATTGTGTTTACTATTCATTTTAGTGATTTCTGTAAAGCGCTTAGAGCTTAAAGATTAGGCGCTATAAAAGTTGTCTTAATAAATAAAATAAATAAACTATACTTAGAGCAAATGTGCACACACACACACCCACAATAGATGAACACACACTCACACCCACACCCACACAGATCACAAAATCATTGAATAATTGCACATTCTTGAATATTACATAACTTCCCCCCCCTCCTTCCCTGTCTCTTTTCTTTTTTTTACATAAAGATCAGACTTGGTACTGGAGGAAAATCACTCGAGTCTTCTCTGAAAATATGTTTAAGGGGTTCAGGAGATGACTTTTGGTGTGGTCTAGGGGAGGGGTAAAGAGCCCTTTACATGGGTGGAAGTAAAACATTCTCTCAATCCTCAAAATGACACGTTTCAATGTTCTCTGAATCTTCCAAATCCTGAAGTGGTGACCGCATTAAAAAATAATTTCCAATGTGTGTGTGTCTGCATGCACAGGATGGGTGGGGATCGTGTTGGAATTGCATGTCTATCATCTCTTGTTTTCAGACCTGTTTACCCTTACAATGAACAACCTGGAATTTGCCACAGAAAAACCCGGAATTTGAGAAGAAAAAACCAGAATTCACATCGGTACACGACTCGAGATAAAACACTGATTTAAAAGGTATGCCGCCATGCGAAATTTTGAAGTCCACGTTGCAGTACTTGCAGTGTGCATGCTCGTCTCCCAAACGCGAACTTGTTATTCCTGGCACTTTCAAATACTTTTGAGAAAACTTCTGCTTCACTTTTGGCCGTTTCACCCTATCACTGCTGTCGTTTGTCGAAGATTTCTGACATGTTTGGCGCAAAATTACAACCTCTGCCAACAAGAAATACTATCATTGGTTGAATGATCCACGGACCAATGAAAAATCGCGTCTCAGAACTCCAAGGTTACGGTCAACTCTTGCGTCTTTTCATACAAACGGAAACAAATAATAGACGGTTTTTCGAAATCCCAAGATTTTCAGCGTTCACCCAGAATTTTTGCAAATTCCCGGGATAAAACCGGGAGGGTAAACAGGTCTGTGTTTTAATCTGCCATCAATTTTGGCAGAAATGGTGGATTTTGTATTTACAGTAAGACTGTGGTTCCGAATAACAAGATTGTTGATCATTGTAATCCAAGTTTTGTTTTGTAAGTGTATGTATGTTCCGTTCCGTCTTTTGTGTCGTCACTACCATGCTGCTTTGGCTAGAAGCGCCGTTTAGTTAGAATCCTGAAGATTGGCTTGGATTAAAGGTCAGAACTTTCCATATTTGTGTTACTGAGCCTTTGATATGTCGTCTGCAAGAATTGTCAACAAAGATGGCCAATCCTGAAGACTCTTTCTATCAGCTTTTTCAATCCTGATTTCAGGTTCATGCCTCAACTACCTTCACCCATGCGGCCTCTATGGTGATCAGGGAACAACCACTGTGCCAGGGTCACCAAGCACCCACAGACTAAATAAACAACGTTGAGGTTTAAAGAAGAAAAACAAAACAAAAGAAAGCAGAAAAAAAGTACAAATCTATGAGAAGAAAAAAAGAGAAAAAAAAAACTAAATAAACTAAAAAAATTTGAAAGTTGAAGGTGATCGATGCGGGGGGGGGGGGGGGGGGGGGGGGGGGCAGAAAGAGTAAGTCGTAGAAAATGTTCTGCAATGAATTGTGCAATAATGAAGAAAAAATAAATAGAAAATTATGTTTTTTTCAATGATTTAAAAAAAAAACAATGCTGAACTGAGTTTCCAACAATAAACATGACCAAAAAGGCTTGATTCTGTAAGAAATCACTTAAAAGGGCCAGCCACACGTTAGCTAAAATCGTACAACTGTACGATACGATTCGATCAACACGATCTCGAAGCGCGAATCCCATTTGTTCTTGGAGACCACGTGATCGAATCGCATCGTACAGTCGTGCGATGTTAGTGGACGTGTGGCTGGCCCTTTACCCACTCGTCACTGGACGGTTACTTTCCCTTAAATCTTCTAGCGCCATGTATTTTTTTAATTCTTCGCAGCTCGATCTTTGAACACGCACACACACACACCCTCCCTCCCTCTACAGCCAAGAATGGAAAGGAAAGTCTGCAATGATGCAAGGTCAGAGCAAACTAAAAATAGACTGTAAGGACATTTTGGAAAGCTGGCTACACGCCAGAAATCAAAACCTCCTGAAAACTCTCATGAGCCTGACCAGGCTTATTTGTCCTAAACGGTTGTGCAGGCCGTGACCCTGACCAGGCTTATTTGTCCTAAACGGTTGTGCAGGCCATGAGCCTGACCAGGCTTATTTGTCCTAAATGGTTGTGCAGGCCGTGACCCTGACCAGGCTTATTTGTCCTAAATGGTTGTGCAGGCCATGACCCTGACCAGGCTTATTTGTCCTAAATGGTTGTGCAGGCCATGACCCTGACCAGGCTTATTTGTCCTAAATGGTTGTGCAGGCCACGAACCTGACCAGGCTTATTTGTCCTAAATGGTTGTGCAGGCTGTGACCCTGACCAGGCTTATTTGTCCTAAATGGTTGTGCAGGCCATGAGCCTGACCAGGCTTATTTGTCCTAAATGGTTGTGCAGGCCATGAGCCTGACCAGGCTTATTTGTCCTAAACGGTTGTGCAGGCCATGAGCCTGACCAGGCTTATTTGTCCTAAACGGTTGTGCAGGCTGTGACCCTGACCAGGCTTATTTGTCTTAAATGGTTGTGCAGGCCACGAGCCTGATCAGGCTCAATCGTCCAGTGTGAGTTAAAGGCCATTTGACAGCAATGACTACTCTCAGCATAAAGGCAAAACGTTTGACACCAGAAACAAATCCACTGACAGATTAATCCTCTGAAATGTGCAAATCCTCTGACAGTTCTGATGCCAGGAAGAATACATAGAATACTGCGCAAGGTAAAGAAGCAGTATGAAGCCTCTGAAAATTATCTGCCCCCGACCACTGAACTAAAAACGGACCCATACGACTGACTCATGCGCGCCACCTACATGAAATTAGCGCCTTTGCGCATCGCATAGAAGCAGTACTAAAAGCCCCATCGAAAACTGTTCCCTTTTTTTTAATGAATGGTTCCAATGATAACCGTTGGCATCCTTTATAATACGGAAAAATGATTTTTCACAAAGTGTGTTGTGTGTGTGTGTGTGTGTGTGTGTGTGTGTGTGTGTGTGTGTGTGTGTGTCGTGCGTGTGTGTGTGTGTGTGTGTGTGCAAATCTTACACATGTTTATTGTAGAAGAGGTCAAGGTTGATTGTCGGGGCCTCGTCAGGGTAGTTCTCTCCCCATTTCAGCTCCAGGAGAAAGGACTGGTAGCTGCCCTCTTCACCATACTGACAGACAGGACAGTCACCATCTTCATTAAGGCCTCACACACACACACACATGTAAGTAAGCGCATGCCCGCACACACACACGCACACACAATCGACCAAGGGGTCTTTCAGTGCAAATATTTCTGGCAACTTCCTGTAATCTATCAATCTCTTTGACTTTGCCTCTTTCCTTTTTCAACAGTCATCTACTATTTTTCTCCTGCCTTTTTTGTTCAAAAAGGATCTCCAAATAATTTTCTCCTTCGAAATCGGAATGTGTTGGCTGAATGCAGCGAGGAGATCAAAGAAAACTGAAAAAACAGACAAAGATTCAAAGATTCTGTAATCCTTTCACCCCTGTTGGGGCAAGGACGACATCAAACAAATACAACTGCAGCAATAGAAACCAGGTACAGTGGAACCTCCAGTATAAGACCTTCAAAAATCATCCAAAATCAAGTCTTATAAGGGAGGGGTCTTATAAGGGAGGTAATTTTAATACTTACAAAGAAGGGCATTCAGTTGGCCAACGTTTCAGCTCGACAAAGATTTTATAATAAATCGAAATATCGCTCTTTTAACACGGTGTTGCTGATTATAATGGGAGGTCTTATAAGGGAGTTTCCACTGTACCAAAAAATAACTCCAGTACCATTAGCACACCAAATAGAATGTCACACAACTTTACTAAGCTTTAAAGTTTTTGTTAGATTTAATCAGACATTTAACGAAATGGAGCAATGGATACACAGAGACGGGGGCACAATACATTACTCCATAAAAACGTGAACTTCACCTACCTTGTACTGATAAGTAGTGTCATTCAGCTGTTTGAAGTTAGAGTCCCCTTCGTAAATGGACATCAGCACCTCCACCTCCTCCTGTGGGCGACAAACAACGCACAAGGTTTGTTTCAGGTTAACTCACTCGGGACCGGACAAATTATTTCCCCTTGTGCTGTGGGAACTGGGCATTCGACTAGGTTCGTAAAATAATCACCAAAAACAAGTTATGAAGAGCTAGGCATCGATATTTTCAGAAAAGATTAGCAACACCATGCACTAAACGATCGTAAAATATCAGATTCCATACCTTCGTCGTTTGTCTCCTATTGATGAAAACAGCTAACACATAGAAAGAAGGAAAATTTCACATTCTGATCTTTGACCCCCCTCTACAACCAAACCTGAATGTAAAGTCTGCAATTATTGGTTGATTTCAAGAGAGGCAAGGTCAAAGCAAACTGAAAATAGGTTATGACTTTGCACCGGAAAGCTGGTTACACGCCAGAAATCAAAAACCTCTTGAAAACTCTTATGAGCCGGATCCGGGCCATTCGTCCTAAACGGTTGTGCGAGCCATGAGCCGGATCCGATCCGGCTCATTCGCCCCGAGTGAGTTAACACAATTATGAACAAGTGACTTGGACTCTAGCAGTCAGCATAATGGGTTGTGTCGCTTGAAATCCTTTAAAAACATGCTAGCTTAAGTCAAAATTGAACTTGAAGGGACTGACATTTTTATTTTGAGAGAGCCAATATTTTGGGCTAAAAAGAGTTTTCAACATAGAGATTATCATACTGGGACCCAAAAATTATTGTGAGTTATCCAGTGTTTTTGAGTTATCAGTTCTCCACTGTACTTTTTTAACAGATTTCGTGATGAGTGTTTTGTTTACAGAAAGTTGTTTCCCCTGAAACTCTTGCTTGTTGTCCCCACAGAACTACAGCTGAAACTGTGAAAGAGAAAGTACTTAGTAACTAGTGCCCCAGACAGACCATTTAGTAGGGCAGGGTCAGAAATGTGTTAACACAGCAATCTTCTTCTTCTTCTTCTTCTTGTTCCAGGGATGTGAGAGGGCCCCAAACAAAAATGCGTAGCCGATGGTATCGTCAAAGTACTACAAAACTTTGCCTCTGACATCATTTTTGTCCGCGGCTCATCTACACGGATCTTACTGTCCGTTACAGTTTCATCCAGCCAAGCCCTGTCAAATTTGTGCTGGCATCGTTTGTCGATCTCCTCTATCCTCACATCTATGGTGTGATAAATAACTTTTATGGTTGACGATGAAATAAAATCCTCCTTTAAAATCACAGCCGAACATATGAAAATGACGCATTGCCATTGGACGTAACTGGCCAACCACAGAGAAGCTTACAAAATTCAGTCAAATGACTACTCAAACTGCTTTCGTTTTCACTGTGTGTGCGCGCAAAGAAAGGCGACCTAACTCGACAACCTCTCTCGATCTGTACGTTTTTGTGGGGGGGGGTTCCAAATAGAAAAAGCGCATTTACGCGTAACTCTCACATCCCTGTTGTTCTTATGAGTTCCCAGGCTATATGGCCATTAGAGGTCTACAAGGTATGTATGTGTTTGGTCTTCAGCTTTCACTGGTCTCCCCGCTGCATTCAGCCGACACATTCTGATTTCGGAGGAGCTCAAAGGAGAAAAACATATTTGGAAGATTTTTTTTGGAAAAAGGCAGGAGAATGGGCCAATAAAGTCAGAAAGATAGTAGATTACAGAAAGCAAAGGGAAAAGGCAGAGTCAAAGAGAAAGGCAGGTTAGATGAAGATACAAGCACAGAACTTCCAGAAAGTGAGTGGAACTATTTATACAAAAGACTCTCCGGTATTCCCAAGGGGAGAGACTCGTTGAGGGAGGGGTTGTCTAGCTCCCCAAAAGGAGGCACGAGGCATCCACCCACTGCCGGAGAGCCAGCGATCAAGACAACTCATACAACTGTGTACAGTGTACTCAGCGGCAAAGAAGAACAGCATCTGTCATCAATCACTTTCAAACTTCCATTGTGACAAATTTGCAGCAACCCCTTCATTGCTGGAGAAAATTTGAAAAACTCTTCTTTATTATTATATAAAACGAAAAAGAGACCTGTTACATTCAATCTTTGGAGAAAAAAAAGGTCTAGAAATATAATCTTTCCTGACTTCTCTAAAACAAACACTGTCTTTCCAGAGCTAGGACACAGCCACACAGACAATAGGATGAAAGAGAGCAGGGAAAAGTCTACCTAAAAAAGGGTGAAAAATGAAGGCAGAAGTGGTGGTGGGTTGCATGATGAGTGAGCAAGAGAGCGGATGAATGATTGGATGTGGGGTGGGGTGAGAGTTACATATTTTGTTAACGTAAATTTGTTTCATACTTTTTTTTTTTTTTTTACATGGTGGAAGACAAGTTTCCGTGTGCTTTGTACAATGCCAATGGACAATATAGAAACTTATGACTTATGACTTAAAACGTTATGACATCATCAATGACATCACACACCAGGCCACGGGGCCAGGCAGGGAAGGGTAGGATTTCAGAAAGTTTCCACTGGGAACACAGAAGAAGAAGTAGTTTTGAAAGGTGTACCCCCCTGCATTTCTCTGTTAATTGTATTTTTCCGTTTTTGCCTTTTCTTACCATACATGAGGCTGTATTTTTTAGGAACCTTTTTAGCTAATAACCTTTTTTGAATACTAACCCTATCCCTAACCCTAGCCCTAAACCTAACCATACCCCCCACTATGTACTGCAGTACACGCGATTTGTCACAGTTTGTTAGGTTCGTTGCGTTTTTCGTCTTATAGGGTGGGGGGTAGGGTTAGGTTCAGGGATAGGGTTAGTATTCACAAAAGGTTATTAGCTCAAACATGTTCCTAAAATACAGCTTTATTTATGGTAAGAATGGCAAAAACGGAAAAATACAAATATTACCGAGTATGTAGGGGGGTGGCATATCTTGACCTTTACCCATATATTTCCCAATGTAACCAAAACAGAGAATAACTTAAGACAAGACCTTTGGAGAATGAAAATGAAAATGCTGTTAAATGAACGAAGGATTGTCTTTTTTTTATATCCCTTTCCATATAACTGGTTAATGGAGAATTTTTTGTTCAAAACTACCAGGTAAACGCTTCTTCATTCACATTAGCACAGGTCTTCACACATTTGCAATCTAATTTTCTGATGAAAATTTATTTTAATTAATCCAAAATCAATGATCAGATACAGGTGAAAACCAGACCTGTTTACACCTATTTTGCAAAGTTGTAATTTCTAAAACAAAAAAACACGTAATTTTGAGGGAAAAAACTGTAATCCAACGCGTGACCAATGAACGTAGATATCGTACTGACCTGAGTGTGCAATACTAAATGTCCGTCAAGCAGTAGACACAGAACACATGCTCGTCACCTAGTGCTGAACGACGTATTCCTGGAATTTTTAGGTCACTTTCCCGGAATTTCTGTGCCACTTAAGTGACTTTTGATGTCTTGTTCTTTTGATTTAAGATCAGAAGATACAGAAGCTTCGGAATGCACTCGCTTGGACGCCATTTTGAAACAGAAAAGGAAATGGCGCGAAATGACTTTTCACCGCATCGTTTCAAAAGCTTCGCCTACCAACGCAAATGTAGTGGGTATTTTTTTATATTTAGGATTTTATTTTCCCGTATTTTTTTCCGTAGCCGTAATTTGACTTTTTTCCCCGTAAAAATTACGGCAAAATTCGTAAAGGTAAACAGGTCTGGAAAACGATCAATTCAAGTTTCAACAAACAAAAACAGATACTTTATGCGAATCATCCTCATGGTCGTGTTGTGTGCGTGGTTTAACCCTGCTTCACACGCCAAATGCGCCATTTTAGCACCACAATGATTTAATCAAGCGCCTGTTAGACCAACGAACCTTATTTCTTACTTTTGGGAGGTAAGGAATAGGCCTTGCCCTTTACAATACATGTCACAGAGGGCCATTTCCAGTATTGCAGATGATTTATTTTCTCTACCCAGGTAAGATTAATGGTGATTGTTGGCTGAAAAATGGCTGGCAGCGAAAGGGTTAAAATAGACATGTAACACACAAAACAAGAAACAATAATCTTTAAAAGTCAACTATGAACCTTGTGTGCATAATATGTAAATGAGCTGACAAGCTGACATGACATTGGCACACACACATACCTGTCTTGCACTGACTCTTGACAGCTCATTGTTGTTGCTGTCTTCTCTTTCCTGAACAATCAATAAATTATACAATTAAAAACAAATAACAAATTATCATGCGTCTCTTCTCATGAATCTGAAAGGACATTAAAAAAACCTATATTAATTAAAACGCATTTGTCTATTTTTTCTCTCTCCATATATGAGCAAGAAAGAAATGAATGTTTTTATGGTTATGAGGCCGAGGATATCACAGTTGTGGTGTGGTAGATGTGTGTGTGTGTGTTTGTGATGGTGCGTGCGCGTGAGTGCATGGCGTTGTGGTACGTGCGTGGGCGGACTGTGGGCGGAGTGAGTACACAAGTGAAATTGGTGTGTGTGTGCGTGTGCCCAGTAAATTGGTTACATAGGTAGGCGTATAGCACTGTAATTCATAATTCGTGTCATATTTGGGGTTATCGTTCCTACTAGTCTCAACGTTCTTAAAGAATCACAGTTTGGGGGTAGTTCCAGTTCAAATGAGAATATAAAAAATGGAAAGTTAACCTACCTGACAACAACAATATATATATTTGTCTTATGTCTTCAAGTCTATGGGAGTCTTCCATCGACGGTCGTATCCACGTGAACAAAAAAGAATACATAACTGTTTATGGCTCTCCATATTTTATAGTCAAACGAATGTAAACACTTTAAGAAAGAAAGATGAAACAGGACTTAATAATGTATTAAATCTACCAACACTGATAACTGAGGGCATTTAACACCCCTCTATTTCAATTACGGAGCAGAGCCATGGCCGTGTAATTACAAGCATTTCCTAACCGGAACTAAGTGTCCTAACGGGCACACAACTCGTCTGTTACTTTCCGTTTTCATTTCGAAACAGTGCTATTGCATGAATGTGTCAGTTTATATATACTAGCCAACGCCGGAAGTACCGAAACGCCCAGTCTGGTAGCTGAGTGCGTTTTGTGGGTCAGCGCAATATGATATATTACTTAGTTTTTTTGTTCTTTCAATTTTCTTATATCTTGTCATTCCCACCGAACCCCCCCACCTTCCCCAAACCATTCCTGTCCCCCAAATAGTGGAAGACAATAAAGTGAGAGACAGAAGAGACTAGGACAGAGAGCACAGAGAACAAACTGCGTTCCGATTGGATGAATGAAAATTTAGTCGTAAGTCCTCCGCCACACAGCAGGGCACAGAGAGGACAGAAGAGCGATGAGAGAGGGGGGGAGGGGGACCCAGAGAGAGAGAGAGAGACATGATGAATTGGGGTTTTAGTCATCTGGACCCGGGTAGGCACATATGGGACATACAGAGAGAGACACATAGACATACAGAGACAGGAGACATGGAGAGAGAGACCAGTACAAAGACAGAGGAGACAGACAGACAGAGAGAGAGATACAGACCTACAGCGAGACATCACGGCCTACAGACAAAGACCGAGAGAGAGAGAAGAGGGGGGGGGGGGGAGACAGAGAACAGAAAGGAGGACACAGACAGACAAACATACACACATAGAGAAGACAGACAGAACAAAACAGAGACAGAGACATACACCCCACCCCCAACCACAAACCACAACACTACCCTATTTGATCCTTCCCATGAGGGTAAACACTAACAGAGCTGATTACAGGATTTGAAAAAGATCGGGGCGCTCCCCCCAGCTAAGATTGAAAAAAGAGTGGGGGCCACTTTCAGCAGTCGTCTTGGAACCCAGGTTCCCAGGACCCTTCTTCTCATTTGATCTTCAACCTTCACTATTATCATACGTACTGAAGATTTACTTGGAAAACGGGTCTCTGCCTGCTATAGTTAGGCGTTATCTTCGGCTGTTCTACAGAGACTGTGGATGCAGTAGCTGTTTCAGAACAGCTTATCGCACACTCGTTGGCGAGGATTTCTTCTTTACTGTCTCCGCGGCGCCACAAAATAAAAATCTAGGGCGTCGTTTGTTCGCTCATTTGAAGCAAATGAGATGAATCTGCGATTGGGTTTGATTTACACCAACACTTGTAAGGAACAATCAAAATGTCGAGAAATCATTCATTCCTGCCGTGCTTTGGTTTGTGCAAGACGACAGACGCGAAGAGATTCCCGCAGGCAAGCGTGTAAAAAAGTGCGGGCAGTCTGCAAATATGCGGGAGCGGCCCGCGCTTAGACCCGATATTGCGGGAAAGGAACAAGATGTGGGGGCAGATTTCTACCAACTTACGCGCCCTAGAATGATGGTAGAACAGCTCGCGGGTAGTGTTTCTGTATTTTTTGATGGTTTTAAGTTGTAGAATACTGGTTATGCCCAACACTCCAGCTCATAGGGTGGTGGTGGAGGTAGAAAAGACAGGGAGGGGGGGGGGGTGGGGGGGGGGGAGAGATGGGAGCAGAATCAGTTATAATATTTATAAGACAGCACTAGCACTACGCAGACTATGGCCCCCCCAACCCCCACTGGCACTAGCCAACTAGGAATGTTTCTTTCATTCTTCTTTGCTATAAAGTATACCCAAGTCAACTTGTGAAGGATCCTCACAAATTATCTTTACAAATAGTATGACGACAATCAGTATAAATTCATCAAAGTACCAGTCTGCCGTAACATGCTCATCTGACGCAGAAATCTGAGGAGAAGATAGTACTCTCTGTGGCTATACTAATGTGGCCCACACAGACGGAAAGCAGACATTATTGAAGAGAGCGTTATCTTCTCCTTGAATGAGCGGAGGAATAAATGTATGCAATATATTGTAAACGTTTACAAGAGATAGATTTATTTAAGGTTAGTGTCTTTCTTGCAAGATTATCAATTGGAGATCAAATTATATTACAAATCATTATATCAACATTTTACTAATTTGCAAACATTGTGATACAGGTAAATAAAATCAAGGATTACTCCCATCGTACGTAAGATCGTCATTTTTGTAGGACCCTATATTAAGCTACGCGCCCAGGCGCTAGAGGTGTCTTGCCTCAAAATGGAAACCAAACAAACCCAGACGGTAAGTGTGGACTGTGTGGGTGTGTGAGCAGTCAAAGCATTATTTATTATTGGTGTTGAAAAGAAACAAATCGCGATCATGTGAAAGAAAATGTAGATATGGTCAATTGTCTTGAGTTTAGAAGAACCTGTACGAAGTGTGGACCGTGGGCCCTGAAGAGAAGAAGATTAGTTAGTAGAATATCGGTCACGGGACTACATTAATACATGATATATCGAACTCAGGCTAGGTCTTCTGTTTTGTACGTAGGCAACCATATATCCAACTTTGAAATTTTATGCTACATTGGGGATGTAACAGTTATCATGGATAGGTGTATATGGGAAGATACAGGAAAAAACGAGCCTACAGAAAGTTTGCTTTCTGTCTCTCTGGGCACTGGCCTCGCGAGATTGGAACTCCGCACTTTTCTTGTTGCTGTTCACCTGGGCAATAATATCAGCCGCAGGGAAGGTTCAAGTCCAATAATTTAAAATAAGCAATCCCCTCCACTCCCCAATTCACACCAATTTACCCATCCTCCACAACCCCATACCTTTCCAAACCCGACTATCCTTGCATCCCCTTCTCCCTCCCCCCTTCTACCCCCCCCCCCCCCCCCCAATGACGTCATGTACCATTTAAACCTGGTGAAGTGAGAAAAAATAGGAAGTAAAGTGCCTTCTCCCAGAGACAACACCCAAGCATCCAAAGACGGATCAAACAGCACACTCAGCAAACCAAACA
This sequence comes from Phymorhynchus buccinoides, assembly GCA_017654935.2. Lineage (NCBI taxonomy): Eukaryota > Metazoa > Mollusca > Gastropoda > Neogastropoda > Raphitomidae > Phymorhynchus > Phymorhynchus buccinoides. The sequence goes on along the minus strand of CM065702.1, from coordinate 46,034,567 downwards.
GATTAGAGCCAGCGCCACGACAACTGAGCTACAGCGTCTCCGTCAGGGTGGTGTGTACAATCATTGGTTAACACCCGATCTAAGTTATGTATCTAATTCCCTAATTTGAGCCATGAGTTGTATAGCTGGCAGGCTCAAACACAGACTTTCTCCCGAGGGTATCCAAATCACAATCCCTGCATGTCCCTCTCTCCTTTCTCTCTTCTTTTGAGTTTTTTTTTTTCTAAATTGTTATCATTTTGTTTGATTTTGCTTTCCCAATGAGATCGCTGGCGCACTATACCTGCCAAAACCCTCCAGGTAAAGCGGGAGCTCCCGGATTTTGTCACCTTTCCATGAATTCACGTGAAAAACTCCCGGCATTTTGACATTTCAAGCTTAGATGACCTCAGAAACGAGGTATAAAATCCCAGAAAACAAAAAAACCTGGCTTTCATGAAGATTCAGCGGGAAGAGTTCGTACTGCGCATGTCGGAAGCGGGGCGGCTACTTCCTCCGGCAATCCTTTGACGGTTCGTTTAGGCCTGTCTCCGTGCCATTGAGAACATTTTTCTTTAGGTATCTCACGCCGCCTATTGCATTTTTGTAGTGGTAAACTTTAACTTAGAATGGACTTCAGTGAGCCTTCCTGAGCGGCTAGTTTCACATTTAAAAGAAAAAAGTTTCTCAGTTCACAGGGGCGGACTCCCGCTCTGGAGATGGGGATACTCTCCACCCTCACCAAATCCACCCACTACGGATTTTGTTGGAAAAGTTGCGCAGCTAGGCATCAAGTTGTGCCCGATGGCAGGCACACATGTCTGGCTGGGTCATTCTCTGCTTGGAGCTTTAGCCATCAGTTAGGATCCGAATCAGCGGGCACCTGGCTGGCGGGCCAGCTTTAATACTATTCCTTCGTTTTATCCTGTCCCTTTTCTTCCGTGATATGTTATCGTCTCGGCATCTCCGTAGAATCCTCCAAATGTTTTACGCGACATAATAGTCAAAATGTGACGTCTAGCTGGTATAATTCAGGAAGGAGGTAGGGTTAGAATAGATGATTTTGAAAAAAAATAGGGATGAGAGCACTTTCGTGAAAAATAGCGTTGTGTACATCCATTACCTGCAGTAATTGACCGAGTAATTTAATCGGTCAAACACCATAGCATCAAATCGGGTTGAAGCCAACAGGATGAGGAGTCAGCGACTGCAAATATTTTTTTAGAAAAATCAGGGTGGCCATTGCCACAAACTGATAAAACTTGCAAAATGTGACGTAAAAATAGTAAATGACATAATTTTTTAGAACTGCAGCGTTATGGTGTCTAACTAGTATGTCCCTGCTCAAGCACACGAGCGATAGGGACGAAAGCGGATGGGTAGAGAGACTTCCGTTGTGATTGAATTGCTGCAAGCTCACTTCATACACATGGAAATTACTCCACTTAATTATTTCCCGGAACATTCCATATTGATCTGGCCGAAAACTTGAAAAGTGTTAGAATTGGTGTAAGGTTCAGTTAGAACTGAAGAATAACCAAACAAATGAAAGGAAGAAAACGCTCCACATGTTGGATGAACAAAAGCAAAAGTTAATTGTTTGTCAACTATAGAATAACCTATGGAGGATATTCTCCGTGATGGGGCTAGTGTACAGGTTAACGAATCGACGGAAATATCAAGTGACGGGCAGTGAAGAGTTAAATAAAGATTGGTCATGTCAGTTTATCTGATCTGTGGCAAACGGTTAGATTTCCCAGAACTTGTATTGTTATGGGTGTGTGAAGGTTGCGCTGGTCGGAGAGCAACGCTAGCCCCCTAGGGGGGCAGCGGTGAACTACAGCAGACGAACAGAGTCACAGCACCATGGACCCTGGTGGAGCTGGCCAAACAATGCAGAGCGTGAGCAGGGCGCACCAAATGATTCGTAAGGGGGGAGGGGGGGGTCCAGGGGGGTCCAGGGAGCGGGGTTCAAAGTCAAGTCAAAAAATCTTATTATCACGTTAGGATGAAATTACATGTGTGGTTCGGACAAGCACAATACAATCAAAGAAACTACTTTGCATGCGATGAAAAATGGAAACAAAACAAGGAAAAATGAATGACAAATCATGCTTCGCAAAAAAATTTGAACATAGGCTAGGGTCGATAGAAGAGACTAGCAAAACATTAGACTGCCTGTTTCACAAACATTTTATTACTCGCATTCTTGTTCACCACCAACACCCTACCACAAACCCACACCTCTCCAAGTCACCCAAGCTTCAACAATTTTTGATACATTCCCGTTCAAACATTCATTCGACTCCCTCTTCCTCTGCTCTCTCTCTGTCTCTCTTGTCCTCTCTCCTCTCTCCGCCACAACAACATCACACACAGACATAGGTCTGGGTGAAGTGTAGTTGTCCTGTGGGGGTCAAGGGGGCAAAGCCCCTGAACATTGCCAAGTTTAACCTGTTACACAGATGTTGCTCTTTGTGATTATAATCTCCAGATAGATGATGCGGGTCTCCTTGTACCCACAGATTTTACATGCATTTTAACAGTATTGTATCCCTCTCCAGATGATGCGTGGTTTCTCAGGATCATTACCGTCAAGAGTCACATGTGTTTACACTTCGGCCAGATGGTAGGGTTCTCACGAATATACTCAATGCACTGCAGTGACATATTTCTGCTCTTTAAAGTATGCGGTCCTACTTGTGACCCGCGTGTGACATAGAAGTATGTTAGAATTACGTCTGATCAGTATCTAATTATTACTTAGGTTTTACTGGATGGCACCAAAATTTGCTGACATATGCCAAAAACTGTTTTTAAAAATACCAAAAAATTTTATTATCATAGTTCATGAGATAGTAAGTCATTTGGCAACTCTGGGTTCATGGACGACCCATGAAGCACCGGTAAAGTTTAAAGCAAAATTGAGCAATTTGCTTACGTTTTTTTTGTATAAGGTACATAAGGACCACCTGGGACCCCCCCCCCCCCCCCCCCCCAGATCCACCACCTGATGAGTACTTTGTGGTGAACGGCCACCCTCCCCCATCATCTATTCCAGGGTACGTGTTTCAAGTAGTTCACACCCACTTCTGAAGTTCTGTGCATGGAACTTTCTCTATATCTCTTTGTTCTGCCTTTCCCTTGCCTTACGTAATCTCACCGTGTTCTTCAGAGTATAACTAATTAAAAGCTATAGGGTTTTTTAACCCGTACGAGCATGGCCTGTATTTAGGATGGCACGCACTGACACGTACCTGGGTGTCAAAGTCTTCAGACACACTAATTTGCTTCTAGAAAACGCTTTCAATTACAAACCAGAAACAATGAACGTAAAAGAAACATTTTTTTTAACAGGCATGGTGATGTAACCTTTTCACTAGCCAACTGGAGATCCACAAATGACGTCATCGTACGGAGCATGCCTTAAGGGGTTCGCAACCCTCTTCAGTGACTCGTTATGTTGCTGTTTTTATTTGTAGTATAATCTCTAACTCAGCTTATTTACGGCTTCTTCGAACAGGCTGATGATGTTCACGCGGGCCAAGGCGGCAGTAAGCTAACCATCATCGCTGATCAGATCAAGTATCTCCAGAACAAGCCAAGAAGGTGAGTCAGACCAAAGGGACACTTTGACTTAGCTGACGCAAAGACTGATCACCGTCTGACCACTTACACTACTCGCAGTAATAATAGTGCGAGTGGAGCCAGACGTTAACAGCACTACCCCTCCATGGATTGGTGTGATAAAGACGGTGAGTGGTAGCTGGTTGATTGCCCTGCTGAAACCTGCCCCCTCCCTGGATTGGCGTAATAAAGACGGTGAGTGGTAGCCTGTCTGAGTGACTGTGAAAACCTGAACCCTTCCCCCCGGGGATTGCCAATGCTAAGGAGTGGTAAGCTGTGTGAGTGCCCGCCTGAACCTGCCACTACCTCCTCCCGGAAATGCGTGCTAAAGAGTGAGTGCGTGCGTTTGATGCCCGCAGAACCTGCCCCCTCCCCCTTCCATGACCGGCCCTGCTTAGAGTGAGTGGTAGCTGTTGATTGCCTGCTGAAAAAAAAAAAAAAAAACCCCCTGGCCCCCTCCCCTGGACCGGCATGCTAAAAAAGTGAAGTGGAGGCGTTGAGTGCCCTGCAGAACTGCCCTCCCCACTCCCTGGACCGGAGCTAAAGAGTGAGTGTAGCTGTTCATTGCCCTGCTGAACCTGCCCCCTAACCTGGACGGCATGCTTAAAGAGCGACGTGGTAAGCGTTTGATGCCCTGCACAGAACATGCAAACCTCCACACCCTACCCCCTGGGGACCGGATGATAAAGAGTGAGTGGTAGCGTCTGATTGCCCTGCGAAACTGCCCCTCCCCTGGACCGCATGCTACACAAAGAGTGAGTGGTGCTGTCTGATTGCCCTGCAGAACGGCCCTCCCCTCACCTGGGAACCGGGCAAAGGCTTAAAGACTGGTGAGTGGTAGCTGTTGAATTAGCCCTGCAGAACCCTGCCCTCCCCCCTCTCCCTGGCCGGAATGCTAAAGAGTGAGTGGTTAGGCTGTCTGATTGCATGCAGAACCTGCCCCTCCCATCACTGGGACGGATGCTAAAGAGTCGAGTGGTCGCTGTTCGATTGCCCTGCTGAACCTGCACCATCTGGACGGCATGTTTAAAGAGCGCTTGGTCGTTGTTTGATTGCCATGTCTGAACCTGCCCCCTCCCTGGACCGGCATGTTTAACGCGGAGTGGTAGCTGTTTGATGCCTTGCAGAACCTTCCACCCTCCCTTGGACCGGCATGCTTAAGAGGGAGTGGTAGACGCAGAACCTCTAGCCCCCCCCCGTCCTACCTAAACCTGGACCAGCATGCTAAAGGTGAGTGTAGCGTCTGATTGCCTGCAGAACTGCCCCCTCTCTCCTCCACTGGACCAGATGTAAAGAGTTGAGTGTGTAGCTGTCTGATTGCCCTGATGAAACTTGCCCCAGCCCTGACCGGATGCTAAAGAGTGAGTGGTAGCTGTTTGATTGCCGGAACTGCCCCCTCCCCTGGGACGGCATTGCTAAAGAGTGACGGTTTAGTTGACTACTGTTATTTCTTGTTTACACATGATCCGACAAGTAAAGGGAAGGGCTGCCGTTTCCAGCATATCTAGAATATAGCTCAAGTTTAATAAGTGCTGTCCATGACGGAGAAATTAAACGGATTCTCATCAAAGGGAAAAAAACAGGTTCTTTGGGGGGCCCCACATGGGAAAAACAGACATAAGGAATTTTGTATAAATTGAGACTTTCAATGTTTAGTGCTGGTGGAGCAAAACATGCCTTTAATCACAGAAAACGAACGAGTTTCTTGTCTTATTTTAATTTAAATATTTTAAGTTGGCATTCGAAATGCAGAAACGGACATAGAGAAGCGTTCTTAATTGTGCCCTCTTCTGTCTATCGAACTTGAATAGGAAAAACATCATAAAGAAAGCAATATTCAAAAATAGTCTTTCATGTTGTGGATACTTGGTAGAACATAACTATGCCTAAATAGAACATTTATATTTATTGGGGTTCGACTATTTGGGGCTTTCTCAAAAATTTGAGCGCTTAGGTTTTTCCATGCACCAATCACAATAGCTAACACACAATTGACTGTTTGAACGCTTGAGTGTGGCAGAGCTGGAGACGCACACAGAGGACAACATGCGCAACATGCGGCCTGCAATGGAGAGGAC
>CM065702.1:45999619-46028383 GCA_017654935.2 Phymorhynchus buccinoides | reverse complement strand
ATCCTCAAAAAACAATTATTATCATCATCTGCATCATCACCATCTTCTTCTCCTCATGATCATAATCTTCATCATTCTCATCATCATCATCATCACTCATCCTCATCCTCGCCATCCTAATCCTTAGCCTCATTATCCTCAATCTCTTCCTCCCTCCTCCTCCTCCTCCTCCTCGCCACCATTGGCACGAGTTTGTGACATACTCATCTGAACAGACAGGAAATGCACCGTCTACCAATCGATCACAACTGACCCTCGACGTCTTTCCTCCTTCTCCTCACTAGGGGACCACCTACTCATGAATGCGTGCAAACCCGAATGTAGCACTGACCTCTCGCGAGATTCCACATTCAACTGTGCGACTTCATGGGACTTTTAACCGGTATCGAACTCTCTCATAATTTTATTCCTTCATGTCAGGTCAGGTAGTTTAGGATATTAGGCCTCGTGGCCGCTTCCACTGTCCTGTCATTTTTGTTTGAACTTTTGCACAGCTGAAGGTTTTTGTATTTTGTTTTCGGCAAATCTGCCGTTTTAGCATGCTCGTAGTGTAGTTTTGATATGTTGGTGTATCCACCAAGAGGTTTTTGAATTGTGTTAGATTCTGTGCCTCGTTTAATATGTTCAGGAAGAGTATTCCCACAAATTTGTTACTCCTGTTTAGAAAATCAAAATTCTAATATTAAGTTTGCTATAACTGGTTTAAGTATTTTTAAATCACTGTTACGTGGGTTCTTGAGTCATTGTTACTGGAACAAAAGATTTTTTAGTATTTTTATCACTGTGAAAAATGTTGTATGTATTTATCTCTATTCCCCACGAATTCCTCTGTATTTCAGAGATGGTTATTCACTTTCTTTGTCTGTGTTCGTAATCAGTGCACTTAAACGCCTTTACTCAATTTTTGTTTGCTCTTCTCTGGACCCTTTCTAATGCTCGCCTGATTTGCCTTTTTTAAAACGGACATCGAAGCCTGATATTCCATACTCTATATGAGGTGTGACCAATTTAATATAGTTTTTAAATACTATATTATCTAAGGCAATAAAAACTTTCTTCTAATTAGGCCCAGCATTGTGTTGTCTTTACCAATAGCCGTATTAATGTGGTATCAATGCTACTCCAGCGTCAAGATGACTCCAGATCCTTTTGCTCTTTGCAAGTTTTTAGAATATGTTTGTGGTACCATGTGAGATTTTCATAATTGCAGCTTGGATTATTCTATTCCTAAAATGCATCACCTTACATTTACTATCATTAAAATACGATTCCATTTCTCTGTCCAGTGGTTAATTAGTCTTTCAATGTCATGTGTTGACTGGTTTTAAGATTTTTTGAAGTATTGTATATTTAGGTATTGTCCGCAAAAAAATTACATTGCTTTCTACTTGATCGTAGATCATTAAATGAAAATTGTGAACAGAATGGGCCTAGGATGTACCTTGTGGAATGCACCTCAACACTGCTTGCGGTCAAAAGAAAGAATATTTACCATTTATTCGTACCTTTTGTGTTCTGCCCGTAAGAAAATTTTCCTATCCATCTTAATATGTTCCCATCTATACCATAAGACTGAAGCTTTAATAGCAATCGTTTGTGTGGGACGGAGTCAAAAGCCTTGCGAAAATCTAAATATACCACATCAAAAATTTAAGTTAGTCAACATCGTTTCATCGCTTCATCCTTTCTCCTTTTCATCGTCTTGTCCACCTACGGCTGCACAGTGCTGAGGTGTGGTGAGGGCCATGTCCCTGAAGGATCCTGTATTCAACTTGTTACCCTGCACGAGGCTTTGACGTGGGGGTAGCGAGGCTGTTGAGCCTCGGCTGAAATCATCTTCGCTCTTCTCCCTCATTGCCATTTTCACCCCTTTTATTTGGTTATTCATCGTCCCCCCTTCCCCGTCATCGTCCTTGGCGTTCACTGGAGTCCTCAAGAAGAAAGCTGTCACAGTGGCCGATCTGGAACCCCCTTTTACCTGCTCGCGCTTTCCTTGAGCCCTTGCCCTGAGCTGCGACCGTCCTGTGGGGAGATTTCTTCTTCTTCATTCCGCCACTTGGATGTTTGGTCAGTAGCTGCATAAAATTAGTATTAATCCCGTTAAAACTCATACAACAACGCGCGCGCATAACAATGTAAACTAGCTAGTTATAGGTTTGCCCATTACATGTATATTTGTGTGCGTTTTCTTTGGTTCATTTTCTTATTATTTTCTTGATTTTGTGCATAAGGGGTTAAGGAACTGACTGACTGGCTGGGTCGTGACTTGTCAGTTGGATAGGTTTTTGCCGGTTGTAGAATTTGGTACTTGAACTCGGCACATATTTTTAAATCAATGTTTTGGCTCGCCATTGTGTGTTTAGGCCGCCGTTCCATCGTTTTTTTCGGTGCAAAGCGTATTTGAGTTCACAGAGATTCAGAATCATAAATGCGTGCACGCGCGCGTTATTATACCTTGTTGCGGGCAGATAAACCAAGTGGGTGTGCTCTTTACGAAGCTCACTTGGGAGCTCCATGTCTTAGGGCATTTTGCGGCTCGGTATCGTTTTCGCCTTAAGTGGGCATCGACGACCTATGCTTTAGCCTCAGCGAGCCTATGTTTAGCCTCACGGCCTATGTTTAGCCTTGTGGTATACGTTTAGCCTCGCGGTATATGGTTTAGCCTCGCGGTCATCGTCCCAGCTTAATTAGGTATTAAGAGACTCTGCGGAGAGCGGGATAACAGAGGGTTATTCCAGTTGCACTTCTAGCAATGCTGATAGGGGCTTTGTAAAGCGTTCATCCCCGTTTCTGTTTTTATTTTTGAGAGAAAGTGTAATTAATGTTTTCAAGGCTTTTTTGCCCTTTTGAAGTACATTGTGAATGCCATTTTTGGGAAATACATTCTTTGCCTGTAGTTAGTCCGCCTTCTGGAAGAAATGATAATGGAAGGGAGATATTTTTGGTGGTGAAATTCTATGTGATATTTTTAGAAGAATTTAAGTGTCCATTCTTGTACCTTAAAAGCTGTGAAATTTTCAGAAGAATGTAATTGTTAAGTTTTGTATTTGAAAGGCTAGAATTTCCTAAATGTATGAAAGCCTTGTTGTTCCAGAAAAAAGTGAAACCTTTTAGTTGTTCCTTTTGATAAAATATTACCCCTAGACTGAGTCGTGTAAAAAGGATCCCTAAAGAAAGTGTTGTTAAGCGTTTTGGGGTTTTGGGGAAACACAAAACTGTTGTTATTCTGGGTGTTCAAAACCAGGTTTTTGTTTTTGTTTTTTTCTACAGTCCTGAACCTGATCCTGTTACCTGGGAGTCCTGAACTGACAGTGTTGCGCCTGGTTGATTCCAAACGGTCCTGCTCCGTGATCCTGATACCTGTGTCCGAGGGTGGACCTGACCTGACCTGTTGCTGCAGAGGTTGACCGCCCGGTCAACCAACTTTATTCCCGTTTCCGGCTGTGAGAGGCCGCCCGCCTTTCCGTCTGGCCCCGTGTTAGGCCCGATCCGTGGGCCTGTCTGTGGGTTTGGGCCAGGCTTCGACCGTTCCTGTTGAGGAGTCTGGGGGCGACCTCTGCCGTTTCTCCTCTTCTGTTTCAGCTGCTGTAGTCTGCCCCAGGAGGGGGTCAGCTGTTCTTCTACTGACTTTAGTTTCCCCCCTGTCTTCTTCTTCCTCTTCTTCGGACGCTCTGCTGTTTGTTTTGTTGGACTTCTCTTCTTCGTCTGCCCTTTCGTCGTCTTCTCTTCAATTTGTGTTTCTGCATACAAACTTTCTTTTAGTTAATTAGTTAAGTTGCCGGCTTTAGTTTATTCCTTGGACAAACTTTTGAATGCCATGCATAATGTATTGAATCGTGTAAGTGTGTGTCTGCTTGATTATAATAAATAGTCTTGTTTTGTATTGTATTTCTGGTGTGCGCGTGTGCCTTCTCCTGTGAGTTTGTCTGTTTGGGCGTGCGAGACTCTCCTCGGGGTTCGCGATTTTCCCTCTCCCGATCTCTAATCAGGATCGAGCGGGGGATTTCGTGACAAACACACTAATTACACTTTTCTGCAACCACAAATATTTTTGTAAGGCAAAAGCAAAACAATAATCGCCAATTATTAAAGCAGTAATAAACTATATCATAGGCATACATTCATTTATATAGCATCAAAATAATCGTAAGAAATACAACACAGCTGTAGTAATAATAATAAGCATAAAAAAAAAAAAAAAAAAAAAAAAAAAAAAAAAAAAAAAAAAAAACAAAACATACTTCTTTCCATAAGTACATTTCAACAAAACGATAGAATATTTATCATTTTTACAAATGTATTTCAACAAATACGATTGCTTATTGGCTGTAGCATGTAGGCCTATTTACAAATGGATGATCTTTAAAGAAACACATGAGTAGATTGCTTGGGCTGTCAGCATCCTCATGATCATGTTCATGATAATCAACATTATCAACACCGCCATCACCATCATCATCACCATCTTCCCATAAACATTGTCCTCATTTGTTTTTAAAATCCTGCAATTTAAAGGTAATTAACAAATCACGTAACCTGATGACTTTATCTCTGTCTGTCTGTCTGTCTCGTCTGTGTCCTGTGTCTTCTTATTTTCTCTAGTGCGAAAAGAAATAAGTGTAGGTCTGGTGTTGGGACTGTGGAACTAACTTTTAAGTCGGCGCCACACACGCGTAAAACTCGTATGGGGATGCGATCCAAATTGGGCCACGCGAAATCATGATTCACGTGAAGTACTTCCGTTTAAAAATAAATCTGCTATTTTCGCTCACTATACTCAAAGTAGACCCAATACATGAATTTCACGTGAATCATGACTCCCATCATCAAAATCGCATTGCATTCAGATCCGAATCGTATGTGTGTAGCAGACGCCTTTAACGACACACAAAAGAAAAAAACGAAAGTCTGTTAGTAAGACCCAACAGCTGAACAGATAAAAGGATGACATCAATCTACATGTAACCATTACCAAGTGTATCAAACGGAAGCACAGTATTACGGGTAGAACGAAACATCACGATTATTACATATTTACATATCTACACGCATCATATATTATATCATAAACTGTTGGCAAAGCTATCAGCATCAGCATCTTATTAATAAGACAGAATAATATCCAATAATTTTGTTGGAGTAATAAGACTCACCATCCAGTATAATATATAACAAAAAATACATAACACAAAATCTTTGTTAGCATTGATGTTTTGTTTTTATTAGTTAGTCAATGGAAGTAAATGGATGAGTGAATGAATGAATTGGTTAAAGAATGAATGAACTTTAAATTTCAAAAAAGCAAAACAAACTTAAAGCAAAAGAACACTTCTCTCAGCACATGGAATTTCAAGGGATGTTTTCTTTGGAAAAAATCAACCCTTCCTCCCCCTCTCTCCTCCTCCTCCTACTTTTTCTTCTCCTCTCTCCTCCTCCCTATTTCTCGTCATCCTCAAAGACATCATTCTAATTATTAACAACATCATCATCATCATCTTCATCTTCATCTTCATCATCTCTCCATCATCATCTTCATCATCATCATCATCATCTTCATGATTATCCTCATCATCATCACCTCATCCTCATCATCCCCATCCTAATCATAATCCTCATTATCCTCAATCTCTTCCTCCTCCTCCTGCTCCTCAAGACCATCGTCAAGATCATTAAGGTAGTCCCCTAAATGCTCTGAAATTGTTGGTTCGGATCTATCTGTGTCGCTCTCTCTCTCTCTCTCTCTCTGATCTCTTCTCTCTCCTTCTCTGTGCACGTCTCTCCTCCGTCTCTCATTGGTCTCTCTCTTAGTCTCTCCTCTCTCTCTCTCTCCCTCTCTCTCGAATCTCTCTCCCTCTCTCTCCTCTCTCGTCTCACTCGCTCGTTTTTAAGTACGAGTATGTCCCATGTTTTGCAGATGATGACTAGATCTTTGGATTCTCTGACAATGCCAGTCAATCACTGTTCATATAGTAACAACAAACGAACCTATGTTGCATATTTTTTTTAAAGTACTGTATTTCTGTAAATTTCCAAGCACTTGTTTCTGCAAACCACTCCCACCCCCTGTCCTTCTCTCCTATATTGTGTTCCCCTTCCCAACAGGGAAGCCGCTGTAGCTCAGTTGGCAAGTCAGAGTCGCTAGCTCGTAATCCGTCAGTTTTGCGAGTGCGTGTGTTCGTAATCCAGCTCGGCTCACAGTGGTGTGTTCTTGCGGGAAAGGCACTTTACTCCTATTTTTCCTCACTCCACCCAGGTGTAAATGGGTACCTGACGTCAGTTGGGGAAAAAGTCCTTCGGATGAGACTTTTCAAAAACCGAGGTCCCGTGTGCGAATGCATGCACAAGATCTTGCGCACACGTTAAAGCCCATCCCACTATTCGGTAGGAGTAGGCCGTACGGCAATGGTGCCGGCCCCCTGGGATGGATGACACGAATTCACATAGCACGCATCCTGTGCGCTATTAATGGTCTGAATGAAGACCGGTGAGCGCGGGCAGGATAAACATCCTCAATTGGAAGAAAGAAGAAGAAGAAGAAGAAGAATAAGAAGAAGAAGAAAAGAAGAAGACAATTACATCCAAAATTGTGTAATGGGACATCTGTCATATTTATATCTTAAAGACCCCCCACGGCACGTGTCACATTCCCTCTTATGCTTGGAAGATTCCTTTTAGATTTCTTACCAGCTATAAGAGGGAAAACACGTGAAAAACATGATTTTGACACGTTGACGTGGTGGGTCTTTTATCCGTCACCTTCTTTGAACCATCCTCTCCCAATTCGTAACTTTATGATAACAAACGAAAGTGCGTACATAAGTGTGCCCACACATACACTGATCGGCTGTAACGTGCTCTCTCTCTCTCTGTCTCTGTCTTTCTCCTTTCTCTCTCTCTCTCTCTCTCTCTCTCTCGCTCTCTCTTTCTCTCTCTCTCTCTCTCTCTCTCTCCTCTCTCCTTCTCTCTCTCTCTCATCCGTCGTCTCCTCTCTCTCTCTCTCATCTCTCTCTCCTCCTCTCTCTCTCTCTCTCTCTCTCTCACAAGAAGTCTGCACACACACACACCTCACATAAACTCCTCCACAGTCACAATCCTCCCTCCCTTGCAGGCCAGCCACACACGACCCTCCAGGTCCACCGTCAGTGCCGTGGGCTCCTTCAGGAGGGGACAACCCTGGCACAGATATCTCTCGAGCTTGAGTTGTCCCCCCTGGAAGGAGAGCACGTGGAGGGTGCTGTTTTGCTGATCGGCAACGAGCAGCACTGGCTGCCCTCCAAGGGTGTGGAACAGCACGTCTGTCGGCTGGCTGGAAGTTCTCCATGGGAGGCTGGTACGTGCTGACTGCGTCTTTCTTGGGTTTTTCGTAGAGATGGACTTTGCGCGTGGAGGAGTCAGTTGTGCCTTCCTCAACTGCAGCGAAATAGTTTTCACTACCGTCTACATCAAACGCTCTGTGAGGACCGATGTTGATTGTGAACTCTGTTTTATTTTCTGACTTGAATGGATCTGTGGACGTGACTGTGACTCTGTTGATGTCTGCCTGTCCTGACATGTTGTTCACCAGTTTGAAGTGAAGAGAGGCAGGGGATTTGCTAAAGCCTGCCAATCACACCTGAGTGTGGACTGGGATACATACTCAATCCTTTTGTGTAGCGTTTGCTTGATATTCTACCCACCATGGAATGAGTGCAAACACACTGTCCTGACTCGCTGAACACTTGCACTGGGGCGTTCTCGTTATTCCCCAGCCTGTCATAGGACACCTCTATTTGAGGTGGTTCACTGTCAAGGTGACACAGAGAGAACACCTCAGTGTCAGGATCCTGGGAGCACTGGAACTTGTGTGTCACCTTCATCTCCATTACCCTGACAGTGCCCAGGTAGTCACGTGTCGTCTGAACCATGTCGTCATCGCTGACAGTGGAGTGAAGATCGGGTCGGAGGGTCGGTCTTTGTTCTCGTGACGTCAAAGATTCAACAGCTGATTGGCTGCCACACCCACCCCTCATCACCTCGACAACTGACAACACGTGTTTGACTGCTCCAGAGTTCATGGCGTCAACGACTTGTTGGAGGAGGCTGGAGAGTACAGCTGCGTTGATCTCACATTTCTCAATGTCCTCAGCAATGTCCGTGTTCAGGTCCGTGTACCTGGACTGCAAGCTGTTCTTCCATGTGCTGTGACATCCTTTCCACAGCTGCAGCGTGTTTCTCCCGGATGCTCCGCTCCACGGCCGCTTTGTGATTGTCCAGGGAATGCTTGTCTTCATCCAGAGCCTTCAATTGTGTCTCGATTGTATCACATGCATTCTGCAGACGTCTCTGATCTGACTGTAGCCTCTGCTTTCTAAGGTTGACAGCCGAGTTGATGTCATCAGTTTTGTGGGATTCGTGTCTGGTCAGCTTGCAGTTGAGGCAAATCACCTCCTCGCATTCAGTGCAGTAGAATTCCAATTCTTTCTTGGGGTGAGTGTCACACATCTCCTGTTCTGTTGTACCAGGAGATATGGCGCTCGGGTTCATAATGTAGAAGTTCGTCTGCAGATCAGCCGCTCCCCCTGGTGGCAGAGTGGTGGTCTTACGGCACGAAGGGCAGGGAAAGCAGGTGTCTGGTTTTCCTCTCACCAGATCTTCAATGCAGTGCTGACAGAACGTGTGGAAGCAGGGCAGGAACTTGGGCAGGGTGAAGGGGTCCAGACACAGGGGACACATGGTCTCCTCACTACCGCCTGTCGCCATTGTGGCTGGTAATTATAGTGGTTCTGTGTCTGTAACACACAAGCACACAAGCACAAGCACACACACACACACACACACACACACACACACACACACACACACACACACACTTATTTCACCTACATCATGTCCCCAATCACCCCTTACAAAGAAGATACATGGCGTTTTATCAGGCTGATACAATACTTTTCCATTTTGTATGTTGGAGAGCATGTACTTTGCTTGACACATATTAATGAATGGATGAACACACGGAAACCCGTTTATATATTAGGGTAAATCAATGGTCATATTTGTGCCCTTGACAATTGTTGTGTGTTAATCTTACGTCTCTGTCAGATGACAGTCTGCATTCTCAAGCGGTAATGCTTTCTGACTCCGGAATGTTCATGATCTTGTAATTTCTTACTCGGTGTAAACAAACAGAAACAAAAAATGAAAAAGAAAATTACTTTTATGAATTTTTCGATCAGCTTCCACATAATTATATATATATATATCCCTCCCCCATTGGGAGAAAAAAGTAAATCAGCACACTTTTTTGTTTGTGTTTTGAACACGGAACATTTCATGAAGTTAACGTTAACTGGTTTTGTTTCTGAGGGTTCACAAATACAGACATTGGACACAGAAAAGTTTTATCAAAGCAAACTATATATATATGTGCGTGCGTGTGGAGTGTGCGCGCACGCGCGCGTGTGTGTTTGAGTGCATGTGTGCGTGCGTACGTGCGCGCGCGCTCCTGTGTGTGCTATCAGAAAGAATGTGTCCAGTCACGGTGGCAATTTAAAGTGAGATGTTTACGTGAAGAAGTGCTGTGAAGCATATGACCTACAAAATTATTAAAATATTGCTGTCCCACAGAACAGTGAAGACAAGAAGCCGTCTCTACTTATGGTACAGTCACATTGATACCGGTTGTACTATACACCCAGAGTCACATTGATACCGGTTGTACTATACACCCAGAGTCACATTGATACCGGTTGTACTATACACCCAGAGTCACATTGACAGGTTGTACTATACACCCAGAGTCACATTGATGCCGGTTGTACTATACACCCAGTCACATTGATACCGGTTGTACTATACACCCAGAGTCACATTGATACCGGTTGTACTATACACCCAGAGTCACATTGACACAGGTTGTACTATACACCCAGAGTCACATTGACAGGTTATACTATACACCCAGAGTCACATTGACAGGTTGTACTATGCACCCAGAGTCACATTGATGCCGGTTGTACTATACACCCAGAGTCACATTGACAGGTTGTACTATACACCCAGAGTCACATTGACAGGTTGTACTATACACCCAGAGTCACATTGATACCGGTTATACTATACACCCAGAGTCACATTGACACCGGTTGTACTATGCACCCAGAGTCACATTGACACCGGTTGTACTATGCAATGCCATAGTCACATTGACAGGTTGTACTATACACCCAGAGTCACATTGATACAGGTTGTACTATGCACCCAGAGTCACCATTGACAGGTTGTACTATACACCCAGAGTCACATTGACAGGTTGTACTATACACCCAGAGTCACATTGACAGGTTGTACTATACACCCAGAGTCACATTGACAGGTTGTACTATGCACCCAGAGTCACATTGATAGGTTGTACTATACACCCAGAGTCACATTGATACAGGTTGTACTATACACCCAGAGTCACATTGATACTGGTTGTACTATGCACCCAGAGTCACATTGACAGGTTGTACTATGCACCCAGAGTCACATTGACAGGTTGTACTATACACCCAGAGTCACATTGACACTGGTTGTACTATACACCCAGAGTCACATTGACAGGTTGTACTATACACCCAGAGTCACATTGACAGGTTATACTATACACCCAGAGTCACATTGATACAGGTTGTACTATACACCCAGAGTCACATTGACAGGTTTGGTTGCTATTATACACCCAGAGTCACATTGACAGGTTGTACTATACACCCAGAGTCACATTGACAGGTTGTTACTATACACCCAGAGTCACATTGATAACACGGTTGTACTATACACCCAGAGTCACATTGACAGGTTAGGTTGTACTATACACCCAGAGTCACATTGACAGGTTGTACTATACACCCAGAGTCACATTGACAGGTTGTACTATACACCCAGAGTCACATTGACAGGTTGTACTATACACCCAGAGTCACATTGACAGGTTGTACTATACACCCAGAGTCACATTGACACCGGTTGTACTATACACCCAGAGTCCACATTGACAGGTTTGTACTATACACCCAGAGTCACATTGACAGGTTGTACTATACACCCAGAGTCACATTGATACAGGTTGTACTATGCACCCAGAGTCACATTGACATGTTGTACTATACACCCAGAGTCACATTGATACAGTTTGTACTATACAACCAGAGTCACATTGACAGGTTGTACTATACACCCAGAGTCACATTGACAGGTTGTACTATACACCCAGAGTCACATTGACAGGTTATACTATACACCCAGAGTCACATTGATACCGGTTGTACTATACACCCAGAGTCACATTGATACTGGTTGTACTATACACCTAGAGTCACATTGATACCGGTTGTACTATGCACCCAGAGTCACATTGATACCGGTTGTACTATACACCCAGAGTCACATTGATACCGGTTGTACTATACACCCAGAGTCACATTGATACCGGTTGTACTATACACCCAGAGTCACATTGATACCGGTTGTACTATACACCCAGAGTCACATTGATACCGGTTGTACTATACACCCAGAGTCACATTGATACCGGTTGTACTATACACCCAGAGTCACATTGATACCGGTTGTACTATGCACCCAGTGTCACATTGATACCGGTTGTACTATACACCCATTCACATTGATACCGGTTGTACTATGCACCCAGAGTCACATTGATACCGGTTGTACTATACACCCAGTCACATTGACAGGTTGTACTATACACCCAGAGTCACATTGATACCGGTTGTACTATGCACCCAGAGTCACATTGATACTGGTTGTACTATACACCCAGAGTCACATTGATACCGGTTGTACTATTCACCCAGAGTCACATTGACAGGTTGTACTATACACCCAGAGTCACATTGATACCGGTTGTACTATACACCCAGAGTCACATTGATACCGGTTGTACTATACACCCAGAGTCACATTGATACCGGTTGTACTATACACCCAGAGTTCACATTGATACCGGTTGTACTATGCACCCAGAGTCACATTGATACCGGTTATACTATTCACCCAGAGTCACATTGATACCGGTTGTACTATACACCCAGTCACATTGATACCGGTTGTACTATACACCCAGAGTCACATTGATACTGGTTGTACTAATACACCCAGAGTCACATTGATACCGGTTGTACTATTCACCCAGAGTCACATTGATACCGGTTGTACAATACACCCAGAGTTACATTGATACCGGTTGTACTATTCACCCAGAGTCACATTGATACCGGTTGTACTATACACCCAGAGTTCACATTGATACCGGTTGTACTATACACCCAGAGTCACATTGATACCGGTTGTACTATACACCCAGAGTCACATTGATACCGGTTATACTATACACCCAGAGTCACATTGACACCGGTTGTACTATACACCCAGAGTCACATTGATACCGGTTGTACTATTCACCCAGAGTCACATTGATACTGGTTGTACTATACACCCAGAGTCACATTGATACAGGTTGTACTATACACCCAGAGTCACATTGATACCGGTTATACTATACACACAGAGTCACATTGACACCGGTTGTACTATACACCCAGAGTCACATTGACAGGTTTTACTATACACCCAGAGTCACATTGATATTGGTTGTACTATGCACCCAGAGTCACATTGACATGTTGTACTATACACCCAGAGTCACATTGATACCGGTTGTACTATGCACCCAGAGTCACATTGACAGGTTGTACTATACACCCAGAGTCACATTGATACAGGTTGTACGATACACCCAGAGTCACATTGACAGGTTGTACTATACACCCAGAGTCACATTGATACCGGTTGTACTATACACCCAGAGTCACATTGATACCGGTTGTACTATGCACCCAGAGTCACATTGATACAGGTTGTACTATACACCCAGAGTCACATTGACAGGTTGTACTATACACCCAGAGTCACATTGACAGGTTGTACTATACACCCAGAGTCACATTGACAGGTTGTACTATACACCCAGAGTCACATTGACAGGTTGTACTATACACCCAGAGTCACATTGATACAGGTTGTACTATACACCCAGAGTCACATTGACAGGTTGTACTATACACCCAGAGTCACACTGACAGGTTGTACTATACACCCAGAGTCACATTGATACAGGTTGTACTATACACCCAGAGTCACATTGATACAGGTTGTACTATACACCCAGAGTCACATTGATACAGGTTGTACTATACACCCAGAGTCACATTGATACTGGTTGTACTATACACCCAGAGTCACATTGATACAGGTTGTACTATACACCCAGAGTCACATTGACACTGGTTGTACTATACACCTAGAGTCACATTGACAGGTTGTACTATACACCCAGAGTCACATTGACAGGTTGTACTATACACCCAGAGTCACATTGACAGGTTGTACTATACACCCAGAGTCACATTGACAGGTTGTACTATGCACCCAGAGTCACATTGATACCGGTTGTACTATACACCCAGAGTCACATTGACAGGTTGTACTATACACCCAGAGTCACATTGACACTGGTTGTACTATACACCCAGAGTCACATTGACAGGTTGTACTATACACCCAGAGTCACATTGACAGGTTGTACTATGCACCCAGAGTCACATTGACACCGGTTGTACTATACACCCAGAGTCACATTGACAGGTTGTACTATACACCCAGAGTCACATTGACAGGTTGTACTATGCACCCAGAGTCACATTGATACCGGTTGTACTATACACCCAGAGTCACATTGACAGGTTGTACTATGCACCCAGAGTCACATTGATACTGGTTATACTATGCACCCAGAGTCACATTGATACCGGTTATGCTATGCACCCAGAGTCACATTGATACCGGTTATGCTATGCACCCAGAGTCACATTGATACCGGTTATACTATGCACCCAGAGTCACATTGATACCGGTTATACTATACACCCAGAGTCACATTGATACCGGTTATGCTATACACCCAGAGTCACATTGATACCGGTTATACTATACACCCAGAGTCACATTGATGCCGGTTATACTATACACCCAGAGTCACATTGACAGGTTATGCTATACACCCAGAGTCACATTGATACCGGTTATACTATATACCCCCAGTCACATTGATACTAGTTATACTATGCACCCAGAATCACATTGATACCGGTTATACTATACACCCAGAGTCACATTGATACCGGTTATACTATGCACCCAGAGTCACATTGATATCGGTTATACTATACACCCAGAGTCACATTGATACCGGTTATACTATGCACCCAGAATCACATTGATACCGGTTATACTATACACCCAGAATCACATTGATACCGGTTATACTATACACCCAGAGTCACATTGACAGGTAGGGTCGTCCCCCTACCGTATCAGTGTCAACTATCAGGTACGCCTATTCACCAGTGCGTCTTAAAAACCCAGTGACCCACCACGATTAAGTCCCTCGTTTTTTTGCATGGGTAGGTATGACCCACATATAAATTCCCCTAACTTCAACTTAAAGAGGTTGCTCTTTAAAGTGATGTTTTGTTTTGAATTTGGGGGACAATTGTTGCATGGGAGTCAAACTTGGTCAAAACAAGATTTCTTACCAGCTATAAGAGGGAAAACACGGTGAGGGGCGAAATCCGTGATCTTGACGTGATCTGGTGGGTCAGTTAAACACGGGTACATTACGGTAAACGGCCAACCGTACTGCAGTTTGTTCTAACTGACATGTTACTACCTGTGTGTTAATTGATTAAGACACGTTCATGACTACCGTGCCATATGCGGTTTTTTTTATACGTTACATCGATAAAAAGTGCACTGTTAATCTTTGTGCTTGTCTGTCTGTCTGTCTGTCTGTAAGTTTTCAAAGCCCAAAAGACTTTAAACAGTTGTTGATATTCATTTGTTGAGGGTTAGCAGGTGTCAAGGAAATAAGACATGGTTTATTTAAGACATGATGTACAAGAGACTGTCTGTGTATGTCTGGTGATGCTGATGTGGTAGACATGTCTGCCGCTCGGCGATGCATTGCAGTTTAAAATAATTCTTTTAAATACTTAACAAATTATCTATTGTCATAAAAGTTCAATATCACCTGCAACATATACCCTTAAAATAGTGACCTTTGACCCTTAAAACAGCTCAGAAACATACAGGTGACATCATATTAGGATAGTGTATATTAGAATCGTAAAATAACAAACATTTTATATGGTCATAGCTGTAACAGTCCAGCATTAGACTCTTTTAGATGCAGCCATTTTGGATTTATTGCAAAACAGGTCAACAGAGGTCAAGGTCACTTTGCTTTCGATGATTTATGAAATCCTTATGGTCGGTCATACCTATTACCATGCCAAATTTCAAAAACTTGTCACGATTTGTGCATGATTGCACGAGTGCACGATTGTTCCAAACATGACAATATTCCCAACCCGCTTCACGCTACATGACACACAACTATCGGACCTTTTAGTCAAACGAAAGTTGAGTTGTGAGCTCTGTCAACTAGTTCTGGTCATGTTCTTTCCTCACACTATTACTAAACACGTGCCCAAAATTTAAGCAACCCCTCTTTCAACCCTTTCAACGCCAGCCATTTGTCAGCCAAAACGTTAAATGAAACTTACCTGGGTAGAGAAAAGATTTCATGTGCAATATTTGGGATTCCTTTGTGACATCCATAAAATAGGGCCTATTCTTGCCACCCCAAAATGAAGAATATAAATGTCACTGGATACCAGACCCTCATTTGATGCGTTTGTCAGGTCGCGCAGAATCCGAAGCCAGCAGTCCATGGGCAGCGAATCTACTGCTGCTGAGTCACTTCGGTGGAGTTCAGGGAGCCTGTTCTGAGCCAATATAAGCAGGACATCACCTACTAAGCCTCCTACTGACGACAACAGTCTTAGTCGCAGAGCGAGCGTGAGCGAGGTCCTCATCCAAGGGCGCCACCACGACAGTCCACCGACACCTCCCCAGAACACACTGATCCCCATGACTTTGACCCGAACGCACCAAGGCATACATAGACTGGATTGGAAATCGAAACTGATGTCACCATGAGAGCAGGGCATGCAAGGCCACATCATTTGAGGGTGGGTTTCTTTATGATTGATGGAAATGAGAGGATGACTGTGGTGACGATGATGCTATGGAATTCGTATTGGTCTGAAACTATTATGTGACAGGGCTGTATGTTTTATGCTTCCTTTCATGATATCCCGGCATTAACCAGACCCGAGAACTACGGACACCTGCACTGTTGGTCTTTAAATCAGAGTGTGTTAAGTATGTTTTGCTTATAATGGTTATGGGATTTCAACAAGGGCTATAAATCATGATTGCAATGACGCACAGATCCAAAATATTTTTTGAACGTACATATTTTCAGCAGTTTAGTTGCAATAATATGCCAACTCCTCCACACATACTCCACACATCACAGTCTAGTGTGTTCTTGCTAGTACCTCTAAAGTATTCTTGTTGATGAAAAGATTTTAATATTACTTTGTTTTTACAGATATAATGTTATTAGGCCTACATCAAAGAAAAATATTTAATCTTACCTGTCGTTTCACAAACAAGAATAGTCTTAGGAGCCAAGGCTGACAGTGTGCCGTTCCCTCCACGACCAGCTTCAAAGTGCCCAGTCCTCGACAACCAACTCTTCATTGCTTGTTGACGTTGACAACTGTGACGTCATCAGCCCCTCTCACAAACACTTGGCGTTGTCAACGTCAAATACCAGGTCTATTCACGCATCTACCACCCTCTGCCCCACCAAATGTTTAACATTCTCTTGATTTATAGTTTGTTAAGTAAAAAGGGCATGAAAGAATCACGGTGCTTTCGGTGAACAGGACAGCATGTTTGTCAACTTCTGCCAATACAGACAATGTTATTTCCATTTCTTAAAGACCCACCAGATCACGTGTCAAAATCACGGGTTTTATGTGTTTTCCCTCTTATAGGCCTTTGCAACTAGGGTTATTAATGCCCTTGACAGTGAGAGTAATTGCTCTTGTTGGTCAGTACTGACATGGGCATTCACTCTTGCGAAAGGAAGCCATTTAGTGGCATCAAATAGGGGTTATTAGCGAGAGTTATCTCCCTGTCTGGTCAGTACTGAACCATCTTCTCCCACCCTCCAAGGGCATTCACTCTTGCAAAAGGTGTTCGTTGCAGACCCCAATAGCTGGTACGAAATCTTGTTTTGACCAGGTTTAGCTCCCATACAAATGCCCCCAAATTGGAAACGAAACATCATTTTAAAGAGCAGAATCGTGCAATTTGAAGTTGGGGACATTTCTGTGTGGGTCACAGCTACCCAGAAAAAAACAAGGGACTTAATCGTGGTGCGTCAGTGTGTCTTTAAGCTTAGCCTTCACAAAGGCTGTCCTCATTCGTAAGCAAAAGAAAAAAACACATTTCGACAAGTCCAATATAGAACAAAAACTGGTCCTACAAGAATGAAGCGATGTCAGTACTTTTTAAAATTAGCACCAGCGAAGGAAAAAGTTCTAAACGTAAAAAGGCACTGCACTGTATAAACAAGGACAAACAGTTGAAGATTTCAATTACTGCCTTTAACAATAAATCTGTAGAACAAAATAAGGTGATTAAAAATCCTTAGTCCAAAGGACAGTACAATTATAATTAATTGAAAAATAATGTATTCGATATCCTAGCTCTGCAACAAATTCTCATGACATTACATTTTGTTCACAGCTTTTTGTACAAGAACGAAACATGTGTACCTTGCAAATGACTCAACTTGATAATTATCGGCGAAGGTAGAAAAAGGGTGGGCCGGTTGGAAGGAACATTTGTATTGGAAGGAACATATTTCCCCCCATGGGGATACCGGGGGGTCTTTTGTATAAATAGTTCCCCCACCTTCTGGAAGTTCTGTGCTTGTAACTTCCTCTAATCTGTCACTCTTTGACTCTGCCTTTTCCCTTTGCTTACTGTCATCTACTATCTTTCTGCCTTACAACCGCTCCATTCTCCTGCCTTTTTTCACGAAACACTTTCAAAAACATTTCCTCCAGCCGAAGTCTGACTTGCTGGGCCTAACTATTTCTTAGTTAGGCGCATAACGTCAGCTTGACGCATCTGCGCTCATAATTGACAGGAAACCGTCTGAGCGATCGAAAAAGAAGAAGAAGAAGAAGAAGAAGGAAAGAAACATCTGATACACATCTGTATTGTTAAAAATTCGAGACTTTCCTGGTGTTGCACTGCCTCCGGGCATTGCCTCCAGGATCGTTCCCACCATCTTTATATCTACTAATGTCCCATAGTGTCTGTTCCAGACTGGAGGACGTTAAGCAGAATTTCATTGGAAGGAAGTGAAAGCATTAGCTAGTGATTGGTTGGAACAAGGAAAATGTACGAAAGGGGATTTCCCTTCTTTTCCCCTTCGAATTACATTTTTTTTCTTTGCTGTCTCGTTCGCCGTTTCGATTTAAAAAGACTTTTCGTCTGCAACGTATATGCATGGCCCTTCTGAATGAGTGAAGGAAAGCAGATAGGAGCAACGGGGTGTTAGTGGGTAAGTCAGAGCGTGGAAAGGAAAGGGGAAGAGAATAATGTATAAGCTAGGGGTGGGGTGAGGGGGGGGGGGGGGATAGACAGGTTGCATAGTGAGAGAAGGAAGGTTGGAGGGTATAGTTCTGAGTTCTGTAACAAACGTCGTTAAGCTGGAGACAGACTATGCGACTGCCTCATATGACTCGATCAGGTCGTGACGTAGACCAAAGTTTGTTTCCCGCACAGAAGAGGTCACAAGCTATCTGACTCGATCAGACTCGATCAGTGAAATTTAGAACCCGCCCTATTCGGCCCTGTCACCTGACTGGGCCCGACTGAGTCAGACTGATCAAGCAGGATGGTATGCAGACCGAGTTTTTATTTGAGATTTTTGACCTTTAGAGAATTCTGGTTTCAGATTTTGGGAACCTCCTCCCACTTATTTTGATAAGGATAATTGTCTAAGTGCATGTTTGTATACATTGTGTGTGTAACAGATATACCCTATCACCTCCTGCTTAGTTTGATAAGGATAATTGTCTAACGTGCGTGCTTGTGTTTGTGTGTGTTATAGACATACCGTCAGCTCCCATTTAGTTTGATAAGGACAATTGTCTAACGTGCGTGTTTGTATTTGTGTGTGCTACAGACATACCATCACCTCCCACTTAGTTTGATACGGATAATTGTCTAACGTGCATGTTTGTGTTTGTGTGACAGACATACCATCACCTCCCACTTAGTTTAATACAGATAATTGTCTAATGTGCGTGTTTGTGTTTGTGTGTGTAACAGATAATGCCATCACCTCCCACTTAGTTTGATACGGATAATTGTCTAATGTGCTTGTTTGTGTTTGTGTTTGTGTGTGTAACAGATAATGCCATCACCTCCCACTTAGTTTGATAAGGATAATTGTCTAATGTGCGTGTTTGTGTGTGTTACAGACATGCCATCAGCTCCCACTTAGTTTGATACGGATAATTGTCTAATGTGCGTGTTTGTGTTTGTGTGTGTAACAGATATACCATCACCTCCCACTTAGTTTGATAAGGATAATTGTCTAATGTGCGTGTTTGTGTGTGTTACAGACATGCCATCAGCTCCCACTTAGTTTGATACGGATAATTGTCTAATGTGCGTGTTTGTGTTTGTGTAACAGATAATGCCATCACCTCCCACTTAGTTTGATACGGATAATTGTCTAACGTGCGTGTTTGTGTGTGTAACAGACATACCATCACCTCCCACTTAGTTTGATACGGATAATTGTCTAACGTGCGTGTTTGTGTGTGTTACAGACATACCATCAGCAACCATCGACCAGCATGGAGACAGATGCTAGTGAAGAAAGCGAGTATCCCCTGTGCCTGGACATCTTCAAAACTCCCAAGTTCCTGCCCTGCTTCCACACGTTCTGTCAGCACTGCATTGAAGGTCTGCTGAAAGGAAAACCAGACGCCACCTTCCCCTGCCCTTCATGCCGTGAGACCACCACTCTGCCACCAGGGGGAGCGGCTGCTCTGAGGACGAACTTCTACATCAGGACTTCGACTCCAACTTCACCAACTCCGGCCCCGGTTCCTGCTCCTGTCACCAAGGCGACGCAGGACATGTGTGACACGCACCCGGGTGAAAAACTTGTCCGCTTCTGCACAGAATGCGAAGGACCCATATGTGTCTCCTGCAAGTGGGCCAGTCACGACACTCACAAAACTGAGGACATCAACTTAGTCGTCGAGCTTAAAAAGCAAGAGCTGGAGTCAGACCGACAACGTTTAGAGGAGGCGTTGACCGACCTCAAGAACGATGTGAAGGCTCTGAACGAAGAAAAGCAAGCCCTGTGTGAACAGGAAGCGGCAGTTGAGCGGAACATCCGGGAGAGATACGCTGCAGCTGTAGAAAGGATGAGACAACAAATGGAAGAACAGCTGCAGAACTTACGTTCCAAGTGCTCGGACCAGGACAAAGATCATCGAAGAACATGAGGTCAACACAGCAAAGCTCTCCACTCTCCTACAACACGTTGATGACATCCTTAGTTCAGGAACGGCCAAAGACATTTTGTCGTTTGTAAAAAGTGGGCGTGGCAGCCAGTCAGCTGTTGAATCTTTGACGTCACGAGAACAAAGACCGACCCTCCGACCCGATCTTCACTCCCCTGTCAGCGATGACGACATGATGAAGACGGCACGTGACTACCTGGGCACTGTGTGTATGTTGGAGATGAAGGTGACACACAAGTTCCAGTGCTCCCAGGACCCAGACACTGAGGTGTTCTCTCTGTGTCATGTTGATGATGATCCACCTTGTCTCTATGTGTCCTATGACAGGCTGGGGAAGAACGAGAACGCCCCAGTGCAAGTCTTCAGAGAGTCAGGACAGTGTGTGGTCACTTGCAATGATTCCATGGTGGGCAGAATATCAATCAAACGCTTCGCAAAAGGACGGAGCATGCACCCCTCTCCAACGTCAGGTGTGTTTTCGACATATAGCAAATCCCCTGCCTCTCTTCACTTCTTGCTAGAAAACAACATGTCAGGACAGGCAGACATCGACAGACACACTGTCACGTCCACAGATCCATTGAAGACAGAAAGTAAAACAGAGTTCACAATCAACATCGGCCGTCTCAGAGCGTTTGATGTAGACAGTAGTGAAAACTATTTCGCTGTAGTTGAGGAAGGCAAAACTGACTCCTCCATGCATCAAGTCCATCTCTACGAAAAACCCAAGAAAGAAGCAGTCAGCACGTACCAGCCTCCCATGGAGAACTTCCAGCCAACAGACGTGCTGTTCCACACCCTTGGAGGGCAGCCAGTGCTGATCGTTGCCGACCAGCTGAACAGCGCCCTCCACGTGCTCTCCTTCCAGGGGGGACAACTGGAGTTCCAGTGTTTTCTGTGTGCTGGCTGTCCCCTGCTGCAGCAGCCCTCAGCACTGACGGTGGATGTGGAAGGTCGCCTTTGGCTGGCCTGCAAGGAAGGGAGAATTCTGACCATAGAAAACTTCAAGTAAACTACAGTGAGGGGAAAGGGGGGGGGGGTGCAGGTGTAATTTGGGAAGGGCTGGGTACGGTAGACAGGCATCAGAATATTCAGAGGATTTGCAAATTATTTCAGATGATTTTAAGAATTTCTGACAAGAGTTTTGGCTTCGAGTTCTACTGTTGGTGGTTTAGACTTCAAATTGATTGTTATCTTTTCTGTTAAAAAATAGCATTTTAATGTGTTTTCTGACGGCATAAAGCCTTTTTGGTCATGTTGCGAACTGATGTCGGTGTTTTCTCTCTGTAGTCCAGAGCCTTGATGGCCCTTTAACAGCGGTTCTCAGACAATTGAACTTGAATGATTTGTGCGTTGGGTCCTTTGTGAAAACTTTGAGTGTGCCTTAGCTTTATAATGCGAGTGCTGATGTTATTATGTGGGAAGCAGGAAGAGGAGAGGGAAAATGTACGTCTTAAAAAATTAAACCATCATGAGAATGATGTGAGGATGGTGGTGGTGATGGTTATCACTATGATGTTACTAACATGATTAGATTCATGATTCTGTTTGTTGTTTTGAAAATGATGCATTATTAAGATGATCATGAAGATAATTATGATGATGCCACTTTACGGTGAATGCGATTTTGACTGTTCCTTAGACTATGAAAGATGCATGAATATGATGAAGATGTGATGATGATTATGATTTTTGTTGATAATACACTTGTGCCTGATTTTGATGAAGATATTTGTTGATGATTACACACATGTGAAATAATCAACATGTTGAGGGGGATGGTAATGATGATGGTGTTGATCAATGATGATTGCTGATATGTGACCCAGCACCTCGAAAAAGACATTAAGTGTCAAACTGACCATTCTCTGAGAGAATTATACGTTTGAAAACTTCAGACAAGTCGCTTTCTACTGATACTAGAACCATTCTTGTATCTTTTTCTGTTCCAGAGTTATGAGCATTTAAAGTTAGTAGGGTGAGCGTCTGCCATTTTGAGATAACACAGTCTAAAGTCTAGCCTAGCTGAAGAAAATGCATTGACCTACTCATTTTAAAACACTTATAAGACCATTTAGAGAACATGTTAAAGATTGTCCTTTATAAATATGAAACATAAGATGTTAGAGAACACGAAAACACCCATACCTCAACATTGACACAAATGATATTTTTGACTTTGCAAGCTTGTTACGAGAAACTAGCCCAGTGACTTAATGTCCCTTTCATGGTGCTGGGTCAATGATGAAAAGGATGTGTGTGTGAGAGATCCAGTCAGCTGTGACCCACTCTGACTTCCAGGTGGCAGAGGAGGCGACTGCTGCTTTGAAGAGTTGGGCTGGAATTTGTTTAAAGTACAGAAACCCTGCCCAGGGAACATCTCCACTCTTCTGACCAAGAGGACTTGAGTACAGTACAGCTGGGGAAGGTCCCCAAAGGCCAATCGATCCTCCGACTTAGGAGGACTTGGGACTGATTATGTTATGCTAGCAGTTTGACATGGCGAAAGACAATCCCCACATAACTATGCAGAACATAGCAACATGTTTATGTAGCCTTGGTGTTCTCGCTTATGTCAGTTGGTCTGACGCAGCCTTATACCAAGGCGGATACATGTATATGTTTAACTGAGTCCTTATTAAATGACACACATTGGGTGTGCATGACACCGATCATGTTTCATGTTCTTGTGGTGTTGCTATTGTTGTTGATTATGATGGTGATCATGATGATGATGATGACAATGATTGTTGTTGTGTAGTAGACTGATTCATTCATAATGAAGGTAATATGCAGGTGTCAGAATGAGGCTTTATACTAATTACTACTCCTTGCCAGCACGAAATGAAAGGGCGATAATTTTAGGCCCGAACTGCTGATGCCCCCTGGTGACGAGTCCGGAGCAGATAATTTTCTGTGGCTATATACTACTTGTTCCTGACAGGCAAGGGTGATAATCTTAACCTTTACCGGACTTCTTGACACACAAAACATGTTATATCTCTAAAACTATAAGCAATCTTCATGAAATTTCATGACTTTGTCAAAAACATAAATGGCTTTAAGTGTGTTAACCTTCACCATGCTTCCTGGGTATTCTAGTACCCAGAGACACATAAAACTGTTATATCTCAAAAAGTATTTAAGCAATCATCATAAAATGTCATGAGTTTATCAAAAACGTTAATGGCTTTATGTGTCTTAAATTTCATTAATGTGTATAAAATACAAATGACGTAATATAATGCGTCATTTGAACATGCTTGTCACTGATTGCGCGGGTATCCTACAACCCATACTTTAAAGAGCAGAAATATGCCACTGCAGTGCATTGAATATGGGTAGTGGGACACCCGCGGCATCTGGATAAGGATAAACACATGGTGACTCTTTGACGAGTATCATTGTATGGGTACTGGAGAACCCGCATCATCTGGAATAGGGATAAACACTGTTAAAATGCATGTCCCTTTCCTTTTTAATGAGTATGGGTAGTGGAAAACCCGCCCCATCGTGACTGTGTAGTTGAACAGGGGATCCGGTGAATGTTAAATTTCAATAATGTGTATAAAATATAAACGACGTAATAGGACGCGTAATTTTGATATACATGTCCGGATGACGGGGGTCTCCCACGACCCCTACTTTAAAGAGCACTGCAGTGCATTGAGTAGGGGTCGTGGACAGGGATAAACACATGGTGACTCATTGACAAGTAGGGGTCGTGGGAGACCCCCGCCATCCGGACAGGGATAAACACCTCGGAATTCGCTCTTTGCTGAGTAGGGGGTCGTGGAAGACCCCCGCCATTGTGTCTGTGTATTCAAAAGCATGATCCGGTAAAGGTTAAGTAGGTGGCATTTGCATGTCTGGGCACAAGACGGGGGCAGAGAATTTTCAGTATAAAGCTTCAATGGAATCTGCCGTCATTTTTATATTTTTTTAGGTACATTAAGTTCCATGCATAATGTGTTACTCTTTTGTTTTTGGTGGTGGTGATGGTGGTGATGATGATAATGATTTTTTTCCTTCCAGCTGACTTTCTGACCAAACCAACTTATATAGTGTACGGTGTAAGGAGAGATTTTCTGAATGTGTGTGTGTGTGTGTGTGTGTGTGTGTGTGTGTGTGTGTGTGTGTGTGTGTGTGTGAGAGAGAGAGAGAGAGAGAGAGAGAGAGAGAGAGAGAGAGAGAGAGAGAGAGAGAGAGAGAGAGAGAGAGTTAAAATGCAAACTGATCAGATTAAATGGAACAATGGAACCACAGATTACCAGCCAGCTGCGTAATGTTTAGATGGCTAGTTTTAAGTTTTATGTAGCCACACATTTTAACTGATCTCTTACATTTCTACTGTTTTTAACTAGTTTTATTTACTCTCTGCTTGTTTCATGCTGGTTATATAGATGTGTGTGCGCGCGTGCGAAAGAGACTGTGAAAGAGGCAAAGTTAGAAGAGGGAGAGAGAGTGTCTATGTAGTGTCTTATTGTTTTTGCGGCTTCCTGTCTTTGTAATTTTGCTTCTCAGTTTACTGATGTTTTTCTATAGTTTTATGCTGTGCTGGTTTTTTATCCTTTGTTTTCTTAATGCTGTGCTGTTGTGTGCATGCTTAACAGCAGATTTCTGTACCACTCAATATTAATAAAAAGACTTGTGAATCTTGAAGAATCCTGTGTGTGTGTGTGAGAGAGAGAGAGAGAGAGAGAGAGAGAGAGAGAGAGAGAGAGGGAGAGAGAGAGAGAGAGAGAGAGAGAGAGAGAGAGAGAGAGAGAGAGAGAGAGAGAGAGAGAGAGAGAGGGAGTACAGGGTACAGGGGATTTTTCCTCTCACTTTGCACTAGGCCTTAAGGTCTGAACGTGGAGTCTTTCAGATGAGACGATAAACCGAGGTCCCGTGTGCCCATGCACTTAGTACACATTAAACCCAGTGGCAATGAAAAAGTTGTCATTTGGTCAAAAGTTACACCCACACCCTCATGAGTCACACAAAAATCGCATGCAACAAAAACATATTTTTAAATTGGGTGGCGGGCATCTGGCTGTGATGTGCTCTCCAAGTGGGAGCAACCCGAATTTTACAGAGACGCCTCTGTGACTATAAAGTACCTATTACCTTGCTATTCTTAAAAAACGGTAAAAATTGTTTATAGTCCAAACGCCTTGGCCAAGAACCATCCACCTTCCACTGGCCAAGAAAACGCCAGGAAGATACGGAGCATGGCTGGTGTTCAACAGGCAAACTTGCACCCAAGGCTGCAGCACAGAGCGGTGCGGAGGCTCCCAGATTGAGAGATTTGTGTAGTTATTCATAAGACTTCTCTGTAAAAAGATTAATTATTGCTGTGAAACACTGTTGATCATACAGCTTCTTTAAATTCACTGCTGACCCTAACTTGAAGAAAAAACAGTATGCCTGTCAGTCGTGTCCGACTACGGTTGAGGAGGGAATTGCTATTTTGGAATACTGGGCTGGGTTTTTGTTTCTTTACTTTCTCTCTTCTTTATAAACAGATAATACAACACATCACTTTGTTTATTCTTTATAAACAGACAATGCAACACCTCACTTTCTCTATCCTTTACTCTTTATAAACAGACAATGCAACACATCACTTTCTTTACTCTATAAACAGACAATGCAATACATCACTTTCTCTACTCTTTACACTTTATAAATAGACAATGTAACACATCACTTTGTCAACTCTTTACTCTTTAAAGGATATCTAGGCTAAGTTTGAAAATGAAGGTCAAAGGTGAAGGTCACTGGAACCGAAAATGCTGCCGAGCACCTGGCACGATAACGGAGGGACCTAAGATGCTCAAAGTTTGCATGCTGATAGCGATGGCTTGGAGTCAAAACGGACTATCTTTAGATAGTCCATTGACATATTGGATTTATTACAAAAACTAATAACTTATATCAAACAATGATTGCAGAAATATAAAAAGGGGGTTATTGCTTTTTATATTTCTGCAGACTTTTTTTTATACAAGTTATTAGTTTTCGTAATAAGTTCAATAATATGTCAATGGACTATCTAAAGATAGTCCGTTTTGACTCCAAGCCATCGATTTTTTAGGTACTGACGATATTTAGACCAAGATATCATTAGAGTAATACCCTAACACAGCTTGATAAGAAATATCACGAGATAATTAAATTTACTGTATCTGAATCATAATACCGATTACCGTTAACCCCAAAAGGATGTAAAATACTCTTTGGTGATTTGATAAATAAAGACAATCCTCTAGTCTTTGAAGAGTTATCAAAATACGTTCGTAAGTTTGAAGGAAACACAGCGCCATATTTTACAGAACATCAGCTAGAAGAAATATAATTTTTGTGCCTGAGCTGCAATTTGAATTACAGTAACTCCAATCTGAAATGGAATGTGTCTTGGGCGTTAGTTTAATTAACCCTCTTTAAAAAGTTGTGTTTTCTTAACATGATGATGATGATGATAAATATTTGAGTCACACACACTGTCCCCCCCAAAAAAGAAACGCATACTCTATTAAGAAATAGGTTTATTCAAATTTCATTAATTAAAAAAAAAAAAAAATCATATGAAATATATCAAGAACATTTTTTAAAATAATAATTACTAATCTTATTTGAGCAGGTTTGCATTTTGCATAGTTTGTTACATCCTTCCAGCACTTTTAGTTCCCGATGTGAAGGGCTAGTTCTATGGGGGTACCATGCACCTATTACATAAAATGGACTCCAGGACAACTGCAAACGCCAGATTGGGCCCAGGCAGTCAGCAGAACGTGAAGACAAAATGAATGCAGCTGTAGACTAGTTAGCTTTTCCCACTCTTTCTCCCTCTACCATCCCCATCTTTTCTCTCTATTCAATGGCGAGGTCACCCTTTTCCCTATTTGCCAATGGAAACTGTTGCACTGTATTGATTGATACTTAGCATGAAAGACCAAACATTGAGATCAAAGTCATACTTGTTATACTTGGTCACTGCTTCCTATCATCTGTAGAACCGTGGAGACTTGAAAATATGATCAAAACTAAAAGTCGAAGCATTCAAAGTCAAAATTTGTGGTTAAGCATTTAAGGGAAAAGGTCAAATTTAAAGGTATAACTAATTCAGTATTCTGTAAAATCTTAAGCTAAAAAGCCACTTATCTCATTTTAGGACTGCAATTGCGACAGTTTACAAGCTATGGCCAATTCCAGAAATGCACATAATCAAGGTTAAAACTCAAAGTTAAGGTCAACAAGGCATGCCTTGTTTGATTGGGTACACTGGCATCATAAAATACTGCTATATAAAGTTTGAAGTGATTTCTGTGGATTAGTTTATAAGATAATTGTGCCGACAGATTGCAAAGGACACAAATGATCGTAATAGCCCTCCTCCGCAGAGTGGCAGGGCACTAATACATGCTCAAATTCAGTTAGTTTGAATTATTTCAGCAACTCATATATTATTTTCCTTACCCCGAGAAAATATTAGAAGCAAAATATTTACAATCACTGAGTGGATTCCTCTATTTTAACAGTTCTCTAATATCTCATGGCGGCCATTTTTAATATTACGCAATAACTCAAAATACCCAACATTTACAGCTTGGTCTACATCGGATTTGGATTCAGCACCCTTACTAATATATATCCTAAAACAAAGTACAGTTAGGCTTTATAGCAGTTTTCATGATTAGGGGGTAGGGAAGATACATTTGGAGGATACCGGGGGTCTTTTGTATAAATAGTTCCCCCACCTTCTGGAAGTTCTGTGCTTGTAACTTCTCTAATCTGTTACTCTTTTTGACTCTGCCTTTCCGGTCCATTCTCCTGCCTTTTTTCTTCTTCAGGAAATGCGTTCAAAAAGATTTCCTCCAGCCGAAGTCGGACTTGCTGGGTCTAACTATTTCTTAGTTAGGCACATAACGACAGCATGACACATCTGCGCTCATAATTGACAGAAAACTGTCTGAGCGATCGAAGAAGAAGAAGAAGGAAGTAAATCTCTACAAAACCTCAGTCAGGCCTTACTTGGAATCTTTGGAAATCACAGATCTGGAATACAATTGTTGAAAAGACAATCATCAGCGATAAAAACAGGTTGAGAAAAGCAGTCACTAAACTAATATATTGGTCATCTAGACAACATAGTGAGACTTAGAAAATTAACATTGCCATCGTTAATTAATAAAACATAGAAGAA
>CM065702.1:45968905-45999119 GCA_017654935.2 Phymorhynchus buccinoides | reverse complement strand
GATGATTGTCTTTTCAACATTGTATTCCAGATCTGTGATTTCCAAGATCCACGTAAGGCCTCGGAACTGAGGTTTTGTAGAGATTTACTTATCTTCCTTCTTCTTCTTCGATTCGCTCAGACAGGTTTTGTCAATTAGAGCGCCGATGTGTCATGCTGTCGTTAGGTGCCTAAACTAAGAAAGCAGTTAGACCCAGCAAGTCCGACTTCGGCTGGAGGAAATCTTTTTGAACGCATTTCCTGAAGAAGAAAAAAGGCAGGAAGAATGGACGGAAAGGCCAGAGTCAAAAAGAGAAACAGATTAGAGAAGTTACAAGAACAGAACTTCAGAAGGTTGGGGGAACTATTTATACAAAAGACCCCCGGTAATCCTCCAAAGTATCCTACCCCCTAATCATGAAAACTGCTATAAAGCCTAACTGTACTTTGTTTTAGGATATATATTAGTAAGGGTGCTGAATCCAAATCCGATGTAACAAGCTGTAAATGTTGGGTATTTTGAGTTATTGCGTAATATTAAAAATGGCCGCCATGAGATATTAGAGAACTGTTAAAATAGAGGAATCCACTCAGTGATTGTAAATATTTTGCATCCAATATTTCTCGGGGGTAAGGAAAATAATATATGAGTGCCTGAAATATATTCAAACAACGAAATTTGGCGTATTAAGTGCCCGGCACTCTGCGGAGGAGGGCTATTACGATCATTTGTGTCCTCTTGCAATCTGTTCGGCACAATTATCTTATAAACTAATCCACAGAAATCACTTCAAACTTATATAGCCAGTATTTATGATGCAGTGTACCCAATCAAAAAGGCATGCCTTGTGACCTTAAAATTTGAGTTTTAACCATTGATTATGGCATTTCGGGAAGTGGCCTTAGCTGTAAACTTCGCAATTGCAGTCCTAAAATGAGATAAGTGCTTTTAGCTTAAGATTTTACAGAGTACTGAATTAGTTATACCTTTAAATTGACTTTTCCCTTAAATGCTTAACCACAAATTTTGATTTAATGCTTCGACTTTTAGTTTGATCATATTTCAAGTCTCACGGTTCTACAGATGATAGGAACAATGACCAAGTATAACAAGTATGACTTTGCATCTCCAATGTTTGGTCTCTTCATGCATAAGTTATCAATAAATACAGTGCAACAGCTTCCATTGGCAAATAAGGAAAAAGGGTGACCTCGCCATTGAATAGAGAGAAAAGATGGGGATGGTAGATGGGAGAAAGATGGGAAAAAAGCTACGAGTCTACAGCTGCATCATTTTGTCGTCACGTTCTGTGACTGGCTGGCCAAATATGGCCTTTTTCGTTTGCAGTTGTCCTGGAGTCCATTTTATGTAATAGGTGCATGGTACCCCCATAGAACTAGCCCTTCACATCGGGAACTAAAAGTGCTGGAAGGATGTAACAAACTATGCAAAATGCAAACCTGCTCAAATAAGATTAGTAATTATTATTTTAAAAAATGTTCTTGATATATTTCATATGATTTTTTTTTTTTTTTAATTAATGAAATTTGAATAAAATAATAATAATTAAGAATGAAAATACCTTATAATAAGAATAATAAATAAATAATATAAAACCTATTTCTTAATAGAGTATGCGGTTTCTTTTGTGGGGGGGGACAGTGGGACAAGTGTCGTTGTTGTGTGACTCAAAATTTACACCATAATCATCATCATGTAAGAGAAACACCAACGTTTTTTAAAGAGGGTTAAACCTTAGGGGTTTTAATTAAACTAACGCCCAAGACACATTCCATTTCAGATTGGAGTTACTGTAATTCAAATTGCAGCTCAGGCACAAAAATTATATTTCTTCTAGCTGATGTTCTGTAAAATATGGCGCTGTGTTTCCTTCAAACTTACGAACGTATTTTGATAACTCTTCAAAGACTAGAGGATTGTCTTTATTTATCAAATCACCAAAGAGTATTTTACATCCTTTTGGGGTTGTTCGTGCGTTTAACGGTAATCGGTATTATGATTCAGATACAGTAAATTTAATTATCTCGTGATATTTCTTATCAAGCTGTGTTAGGGTATTACTCTAATGATATCTTGGTTCTAAATATCAGTCAGTACCTAAAAAATCCGATGGCTTGGGGTCAAAACGGACCATCTTTAGACAGTCCATTGACATATTATTGAACTTATTACGAAAACTAATAAAATATGTATAAACAAAAGTCTGCTGAAATATAAAAAAGCAAACCCTCCTTTTTCTATTTCTGCAATCATAGTTTGATACAAATTATTAGTTTGTGTAATAAATCCAATAATAAGTCAATGGGCTATCTAAATATAGTCCGTGTTTGACTACAAGCCATCGCGATCTGAATGCAAACTTTGAGCATCTTAGGTTAATCCGTTATTGTGCCAGGTGCCTCGGCAGCATTTTCAGTCCCAGTGACCTCAACCTTTGACCTTCATGTTTGAACATGGCCTAGATATCCTTTAAAGAGTAAAGAGTTGACAAAGTGATGTGTTACATTGTCTATTTATAAAGTGTAAAGAGTAGAGAAAGTGATGTGTTGCATTTTCTGTTTATAAATAGTAAAGAGTAGATAATTTGATGTTTTGCATTGCCTGTTCATAAAGAGAAAAGAGTAGAGAAAGTGATGTGTTGCAATGTCTGTTTATAAAGAGTAAAGAATAAAGAAAGTGATTTGTTGCATTGTCTGTTTATAAAGAAGAGAGAAAGTAAAGAGATAAAATCCCAGCCCAGTATTCCAAAATAGCAATTCCCTCCTCAACCGTAGTCGGACACGACTGACAGGCATACTGTTTTTTCTTCAAGTTAGGGTCAGCAGTGAATTTAAAGAAGCTGTATGATCAACAGTGTTTCACAGCAATAATTAATCTTTTTACAGAGAAGTCTTATGAATAACTACACAAATCTCTCAATCTGGGAGCCTCCGCACCGCTCTGTGCTGCAGCCTTGGGTGCAAGTTTGCCTGTTGAACACCAGCCATGCTCCGTATCTTCCTGGCGTTTTCTTGGCCAGTGGAAGGTGGATGGTTCTTGGCCAAGGCGTTTGGACTATAAACAATTTTTACCGTTTTTTAAGAATAGCAATGGTAATTGGTACTTTATATTCACAGAGGCGTCTCTGTAAAATTCGGTCTGCGCCCACCTGGAGAGCGCATCACAACCAGAGGCGCGCCACCCAAATTTTAAAAATATGTTTTTGTTGCATCCGATTGTTTTGTGAGGAAGGAAAGGGGTGTGTGTGTGGTAACTTTTGACCAAATGACAACTTTTTTCCTTGCCACTGGATTTTACATGTGTAATAAAAGTGCCATGGGCACACGGGACCTCGGTTTTATCATATCATCGGAAAGACTCCACGTTCAGGACCGTAAGGCCTTAGTGCAAAGTGAAGAGGAAAAATCCCCTTTACCCATGTAACCTTTCCCTCTCTCTCTCTCTCTCTCTCTCTCTCTCTCTCTCTTCTCTCTCTCTCTCTCTCTCGCTCTCTCTCTCTCTCTCTCTCTCTCGTCGCTCTCTCTCTCTATCTCACACACACACACAGGATTCTTCAAGATTCACAAGTCTTTTTATTAATATTGAGTGGTACAGAAATCTGCTGTTAAGCATGCACACAACAGCACAGCATTAAGAAAACAAAGGATAAAAAACCAGCACAGCATAAAACTATAGAAAAACATCAGTAAACTGAGAAGCAAAATTACAAAGACAGGAAGCCGCAAAAACAATAAGACACTACATAGACACTCTCTCTCCCTCTTCTAACTTTGCCTCTTTCACAGTCTCTTTCGCACGCGCGCACACACATCTATATAACCAGCATGAAACAAGCAGAGAGTAAATAAAACTAGTTAAAAACAGTAGAAATGTAAGAGATCAGTTAAAATGTGTGGCTACATAAAACTTTTATAACTAGCCATCTAAACATTATGCAGCTGGCTGGTAATCCTGCTGGTTCCATTGTTCCATTTAATCTGATCAGTTTGCCATTTAACTCTCTCTCTCTCTCTCTCTCTCTCTCTCTCTCTCTCTCTCTCTCTCTCTCTCTCTCTCTCTCTCTCTCTCACACACACACACAGCGACACCCACACACACCCACACACACACACACACACACACACACACACATTCTAGGAAATCTCTCCGTACACCGCTTACACTATATAATTTTGGTTTGGTTCAGAAAGTCAGCTGGAAGGAAAAAAATCCATTATCATCATCACCACCATCACCACCACCAAAAACAAAAGAGTAACACATTATGCATGGAACTTAATGTACCTAAAAAAATATAAAAATGACGGCAGATTCCATTGAAGCTTTATACTGAAAATTCTCTGCCCCCGTCTTGTGCCCAGACATGCAAATGCCACCTACTTAACCTTTACCGGATCATGCTTTAGACTACACAGACATGATGGCGGGGGTATTCCACGACCCCCTACTCAGCAAAGAGCGAATTCCGAGGTGTTTGTCCCTGTCCGGATGGAGGGGGTCTCCCACGACCCCCTAAACTTGTCATATGGAGTCACCATGTTTTTATCCCTGTCTCCCACGACCCCTAACAAATGCACTGCATTACTCTTTAAAATAGTAGGTCGTGGGATACCCCCGTCATCCGGACATGTATATCAAAATTACGCGTCCTATTACGTCGTTTATATTTTATACACATTATTGAAATTTAACATTCACCGGATCCCCTGTTCAACTACACAGTCACCATGGGGCGGGTTTTCCACTACCCATACTCATTAAAAAGGAAAGGGACATGCATTTTAACAGTGTTTATCCCTGTCCAGATGATGCGGGTTCTCCAGGACCCATACTCATCAAAATGATACTCGTCAAAGAGTCACCATGTGTTTATCCTTATCCGAGATGCCGCGGGTGTC
This sequence comes from Phymorhynchus buccinoides, assembly GCA_017654935.2. Classification (NCBI taxonomy): domain Eukaryota; kingdom Metazoa; phylum Mollusca; class Gastropoda; order Neogastropoda; family Raphitomidae; genus Phymorhynchus; species Phymorhynchus buccinoides. The sequence continues at coordinate 45,994,221 of CM065702.1, read as the reverse complement.
CCACTACCCATATTCAATGCACTGCAGTGGCATATTTCTGCTCTTTAAAGTATGGGTAGGATTGTAGGATACCCGCGCAATCAGATTGACAAGCTCATTCAAATGACGCATTTTATATTACGTCATTTGTATTTTTATACACATTAATGAAATTTAAGGGACACATAAAGCCATTGAACGTTTTTGATAAACTCATGACCATTTTTATGATGATGCTTAACTTTAAATCTTAAATACTTTTTGAGATATAAAACAGTTTTATGTGTGTCTCTCTGGGTACTAGAAATACCCAGGAAGCGGCATCGAGATGGGAAGCATGGTGAAGGTGTTAACACACTTTTATAAGCCATTTACATCTCATTTATCGTTTTTTGACCCACAAAAAATAGTCATGAAATTTTCATGAAGATTCTGCTTATAGTTTTAGAGATTATAATAATATTTGTTTTGTGTGTCAAGAAGTCCCGGTAAAGGTTAACGCATTTATCACCCTTGCCCCTCGTCAGGGAACAAGTATAGTATATAGCCACAGAAAATTATCCTGCTCCTACTCTGTTCACTCGTCACCACTCCTACTAAGGCCGACTTAGCATCAACTATGCAAAGCAGTTCGGCATCAGCAGTTCGGAGCCCTTCTAAAACTTCTACATCACACTAACAGTTACTGGGCCTAAAATTATCGCCCTCGCCCTGGAAAGGAAGTAGTCAGTTTCGTGCTTTCTGGCAATTAGGAGTACATTAGTATAGTAAGTATTGTCAGAAAAGGAAAGTAGAAGTAATTAGTATAAAGCCTCATTCTGACACCTGCATATTACCTTCATTATGAATGAATCAGTCTACTACACAACAACAATCATTGTTCATCATCATCATCATCATCAACATGTATCACCATAGCATAATTCAAGAACAACAATAGCCCAACACCACAAGAAACATGACAACATGATTCGGTTTTGGTTGTCATGTACCAGGTGTCAATTGCACACCCAAATGTGTGTCATTTATCAATAAGGAATTGTCATTTACAAATACAGGACTCATATACATAAGTATCCCGCCTTGGTTAAGGCTGCCCTTCTAGGCTGTGTCAGACCAACTGACATAAGCGAGAACACCAAGGCTACATAAAAATGTTGCTATGCTTTGCATAGTTATGTGGGGATTGTCTTTCGCCATGTCAAACTGCTAGCATAACATAATCAGTCCCAAGTCCTCCTAAGTCGGAGGATCGAGTTGGCCTTTTTTTAGGGGACGTTCCCAGCTGTACCTGTACTCAAGTCCATTCCCCATATGGTCAGAAGAGTGGAGATGTTCTCCCTGGGCAGGGTTTCGTGTACTTTTTTTAAACAAATTCTCCGAGCCCCAACTCTTTCTTCAAAGACAGCAGTCGGGACCTCCTCTAGCCACCATGGAAGTCAGAGTTGTATCGAGCGTCACAGACTCTGACTGGATGCATCTCTCACTAGCAACATCCTTTCTCATCATTGATCCCTCAGCACCATGAACATGAAAGGGAATTATAATCACTGCCGCCGGCCCCTACTAGTTCTCTCGACGTAACTCGTACACAAGATTAGCAAAAGTCAAAAAATATCATTTTTTGTCAATCGTTGAGGTATGGGTGCGTTTTTGTTTTCGTCATCTGTTTTCGTGTTCTCTAACAGCTTATGTTTTAATTATCTATAAAGGATCAATCTTTAATATGGTTCTCTACGTGGTCTTGTAAGTGCTTTAAAACTAGTAGGTCAATTTTGCATTTTTCTTCAACTATGCTAGACTTTAGACTGTGGTTATTTTCAAAATAGCAGACGCTCAACCCTACTAACTTTAAATTCTCATAACTTTGGACCGAAAAAATATACAATAATGGTTCTCAGTATCATTAGGCAAGGGAATAGGGAATAGAATAGAGGAATAGTAGAAAGCGACTGTGTCGGAAGTTGTTCAAACGTATAATTTATATGGTTATAATTCTCGCAAGTGCTATAAATAATTATAATTTCTCTCATTCTTTTGATTTAGATGGTCAGTTTGACACTTAGCAGTTGACCACGTAATGTCTTCTTCGAGGTGTGCTGGCGTCAGCATTTATCAGCAATCATCATTGATCAAAACCTATCTCATCGAAATTACCATCCCCCCTCAACATTTTTTGATTATTTGCACAGGTGTGATAATCTGCTTAATAACTCAACAAAATATCTTATTCATCAAACTCAGGCTACAGGGCACAAGTGTATTATCAACAAAAATCATAATCATCATCACATCTTCATCATATTCATGCATCTTTCATAGTCTATTAGGAACAGTCAAAATCGCTTTCACCGTAAAGTGGCATCATCATAATTATCTTCATGATCATCTTAATAATGCATCATTTTCAAAACAACAAACAGAATCATGAATCTAATCATGTTAGTAACATCATAGTGATAACCATCACCACCACCATCCTCACATCATTCTCATGATGGTTTAATTTTTTAAGACGTACATTTTCCCTCTCCTCTTCCTGCTTCCCACATAATAACATCAGCACTCGCATTATTAAGCTAAGGCACACTCAAAGTTTTCACAAAGGACCCAACGCACAAATCATTCAAGTTCAATTGTCTGAGAACCGCTGTTAAAGGGCCATCAAGGCTCTGGACTACAGAGAGAAAACACCGACATCATTTCGCAACAACATTTTCGACCAAAAAGTCTTTCTTTTGGCTTTATGCCGTCAGAAAACACATTAAATAAAAATGAAAATTAAAAGGAAAACACATTAAAAATAGCCTATTTTTATAACGAGAAAAGATAACAATCAATTTGAAGCTTATCTAAACCACCAACAGTAGAACTCGAAGCCAAAAATACAACTTGAACTTAGTCAGAAATTTCTTTAAAATCATCTCTGAAATAATTTGCTAAATCCTCTGAATATGGTTTCATGAATGCCTGAATCTACCGTAACCCTAAGCCCTTCCCAAATTACCCCTGCCACTCCCCCCCCCTTTCCCCTCACTGTAGTTTACTTGAAGTTTTCTATGGTCAGAATTCTCCCTTCCTTGCAGGCCAGCCAAAGGCGACCTTCCACATCCACCGTCAGTGCTGAGGGCTGCTGCAGCAGGGGACAGCCAGCACACAGAAAACACTGGAACTCCAGTTGTCCCCCCTGGAAGGAGACCACGTGTCGACGTGGAGGGCGCTGTTCAGCTGGTCGGCAACGATCAGCACTGGCTGCCCTCCAAGGGTGTGGAACAGCACGTCTGTTGGCTGGAAGTTCTCCATGGGAGGCTGGTACGTGCTGACTGCTTCTTTCTTGGGTTTTTCGTAGAGATGGACTTGATAGAGATGGACTTGATGCATGGAGGAGTCAGTTTTGCCTTCCTCAACTACAGCGAAATAGTTTTCACTACTGTCTACATCAAACGCTCTGAGACGGCCGATGTTGATTGTGAACTCTGTTTTACTTTCTGTCTTCAATGGATCTGTGGACGTGACAGTGTGTCTGTCGATGTCTGCCTGTCCTGACATGTTGTTTTCTAGCAAGAAGTGAAGAGAGGCAGGGGATTTGCTATATGTCGAAAACACACCTGACGTTGGAGAGGGGTGCATGCTCCGTCGCTTTTGCGAAGCGTTTGATTGATATTCTGCCCACCATGGAATCATTGCAAGTGACCACACACTGTCCTGACTCTCTGAAGACTTGCACTGGGGCGTTCTCGTTCTTCCCCAGCCTGTCATAGGACACATAGAGACAAGGTGGATCATCATCAACATGACACAGAGAGAACACCTCAGTGTCTGGGTCCTGGGAGCACTGGAACTTGTGTGTCACCTTCATCTCCAACATACACACAGTGCCCAGGTAGTCACGTGCTCGTCTTCAAATGTCATGTCATCATCGCTGACAGAGCTCGGAGTGAAGATCGACGGTCGGAGGGTCGGTCCTTTGTTCTCGTGACGTCAAAGATTCAACAGCTGATGGCCCCCCGGCTGCCACGCCCACTTTTTACAAACGACAAAATGTCTTTGGCCGTTCCTGAACTAAGGATGTCATCAACGTGTTGTAGGAGAGTGGAGAGCTTTGCTGTGTTGACCTCATGTTCTTCGATGATCTTTGTCCTGGTCCGAGCACTTGGAACGTAAGTTCTGCAGCTGTTCTTCCATTTGTTGTCTCATCCTTTCTACAGCTGCAGCGTATCTCTCCCGGATGTTCCGCTCAACTGCCGCTTCCTGTTCACACAGGGCTTGCTTTTCTTCGTTCAGAGCCTTCACATCGTTCTTGAGGTCGGTCAACGCCTCCTCTAAACGTTGTCGGTCTGACTCCAGCTCTTGCTTTTTAAGCTCGACGACTAAGTTGATGTCCTCAGTTTTGTGAGTGAGTCTGTGTCGTGACTGGCCCACTTGCAGGAGACACATATGGGTCCTTCGCATTCTGTGCAGAAGCGGACAAGTTTTTCACCCGGGTGCGTGTCACACATGTCCTGCGTCGCCTTGGTGACAGGAGCAGGAACCGGGGCCGGAGTTGGTGAAGTTGGAGTCGAAGTCCTGATGTAGAAGTTCGTCGTCAGAGCAGCCGTTCCCCCTGGTGGCAGAGTGGTGGTCTCCCAGTCATGAAGGGCAGGGGAAGGTGGCGTCTGGTTTTCCTTTCAAGGCAGATGATTCAATGCAGTGCTGACAGAAGGGAACGTGTGGAAGCATCTGCTGGCAGGAACTTTCTGGAGTTTTCTCTTTCAGAAGACCTGTCCAGGCACCAGAACGTGGGGCCATTTTTTCTGCCCCCCAGGAACTTGGGAGTTTTTGAACGTGGATCCAACGGAACCAGGGGATTACTCGCCCATTTCTTTCACTAGCATACTATCTGTCTCCATGCTGGTCGATGGTTGCTGTGCATGGTCATGTCTGGAACACACACAAACACGCACGTTAGACAATTATCCGTATCAAACTAAGTGGGAGGTGTGATGGCATGTCTCTGTGACACAAACACAAGCACGCACGTTAGACAATTATCAGTATCAAACTAAGTGAGGAGGTGATGGTATGTCTGTTACACAAACACAAACATGCACGTTAGACAATTATCCGTATCAAACTAAGTGGGAGCTGATGGCATGTCTGTAACACACACAAACACGCACATTAGACAATTATCCTTATCAAACTAAGTGGGAGGTGATGGCATTATCTGTTACACACACAAACACAAACACGCACATTAGACAATTATCCGTATCAAACTAAGTGGGAGGTGATGGTATGTCTGTTATCTGTCATACAACACAGCAAACACGCACATTAGACAATTATCCTTATCAAACTAAGTGGGAGGTGATGGCATTTGGCACTATCTGTTACACACACAAATACAAACAAACACAAGCACATTAGACAATTATCCGCTATCAAACTAAGTGGGAGGTGATGGCATTATCTGTTACACACACAAACACAAACACGCACATTAGACAATTATCTGTATTTTTAAACTAAGTGGGAGGTGATGGTATGTCTGTTAATAGACTCATTACACAAACACAAACATGCACGTTAGACAATTATCCGTTATCAAACTAAGTGGGAGGTGATGGTATGTCTGTAGCACACACAAATACAAACACGCACGTTAGACAATTGTCCTTATCAAACTAAGTGGGAGCTGATAAGTATGTCCTGAATAGTATGTCTAATACACACACACAAACACAAACACGCACGTTAGACAATTATCCTTATCAAACTAAGCAGGAGGTGATAGGGTATATCTGTTACACACACAATGTATACAAACATGCACTTAGACAATTATCCTTATCAAAATAAGTGGGAGGAGGTTCCCAAAAGGAAGGCAAGTTCTGAAACCAGAATTCTCTAAAGGTCAAAAATCTCAAATAAAAACTCGGTCTGCATACCATCCTGCTTGATCAGTCCTGACTCAGTCGGGCCCAGTCAGGTGACAGGGAATACCGAACCGAATAGGGCGGGTTCTAAATTTCACTGATCGAGTCTGAACTCGAGTCAGTCTGATCGAATGCTTGTGACCTCTTCTGTGCGGGAACAACAAAATTTGGTCTAAGTCACGACCTGATCGAGTCATATGAGGCACGGGCTAGTCGCATAGTCTCCAGTCGTCTCCTCCAGCTTTAACGACGTTTAGTTACAGTTTCGTTTGTTACAGACTCAGAACTATACCCTCCAACCTTCCTTCTCTCACTATGCAACCTGTCTATCTATACCCCCCCCCCCCCCTCACCCCACCCCTAGCTTATACATTATTCTCTTCCCCTTTCCTTTCCACGCTCTGACTTACCCACTAACACCCCGTTGCTCCTATCTGCTTTCCTTCACTCATTCAGAAGGGCCATGCATATACGTTGCAGACGAAAAGTCTTTTTAAATCGAAACGGCGAACGAGACAGCAAAGAAAAAAAATGTAATTCGAAGGGGAAAAGAAGGGAAATCCCCTTTCGTACATTTTCCTTGTTCCAACCAATCACTAGCTAATGCTTTCACTTCCTTCCAATGAAATTCTGCTTAACGTCCTCCAGTCTGGAACAGACACATATGGGACAGTTAGTAGATATAAAGATGGTGGGAACGATCCTGGAGGCAATGCCCGGAAGGCAGTGCAACACCAGGAAAGTCTCGAATTTTTTTTAACAATACAGATGTGTATCAGATGTTCTTTCCTTCTTCTTCTTCTTCTTCTTCTTTTTCGATCGCTCAGACCGTTTCCTGTCAATTATGAGCGTAGATGCGTCGTGCTGCCGTTATGCGCCTAACTAAGAAATAGTTAGGCCCAGCAAGTCAGACTTCGGCTGGAGGAAAATGTTTTTGGAAAGTGTTTTTCGTGAAAAAAGGGAAGAAAAGAAAGGAAAAAAGGGTTGTAGAATAGGAAAACATGGGGGGGGGGGGGGGGAGGAAATGTTTTTGAAAGTGTTTCGTGAAACAGGCAGGAAATGAACCGGTAGGGCAGAAAGATAGTAGATTACAGTAAGCAAAGGGAAAAGGCAGAGTCAAAGAGTGACAGATTAGAGGAAGTTACAAGCACAGAACTTTCAGAAAGGTGGCCGGGAACTATTTATACAAAAGACCCCCGGTATCCCCATGGGGGGAAATATGTTCCTTCCAATACAATATGTTCCTTCCAACCGGCCCACCCTTTTTCTACCTTCGCCGATAATTATCAAGTTGAGTCATTTGCAAGGTACACATGTTTCGTTCTTGTACAAAAAGCTGTGAACAAAATGTAATGTCATGAGAATTTGTTGCAGAGCTAGGATATCGAATACATTATTTTTCAATTAATTATAATTGTACTGTCCTTTGGACTAAGGATTTTTAATCACCTTATTTTGTTCTACAGATTTATTGTTAAAGGCAGTAATTGAAATCTTCAACTGTTTGTCCTTGTTTATACAGTGCAGTGCCTTTTTACGTTTAGAACTTTTTCCTTCGCTGGTGCTAATTTTAAAAAGTACTGACATCGCTTCATTCTTGTAGGACCAGTTTTTGTTCTATATTGGACTTGTCGAAATGTGTTTTTTTCTTTTGCTTACGAATGAGGACAGCCTTTGTGAAGGCTAAGCTTAAAGACACACTGACGCAACCACGATTAAGGTCCCTTGTTTTTTTCTGGGTAGCTGTGACCCACATACAAATGTCCCCAACTTCAAATTGCAAGAGGCTGCTCTTTAAAATGATGTTTTGTTTTCAATTTGGGGGCATTTGTATGGGGAGTAAAACCTGGTCAAAACAAGATTTCCTACCAGCTATTGGCGGTCTGCAACGAACACCTTATGCAAGAGTGAATGCCCTTGGAGGGTGGGAGAAGATGGTTCAGTACTGACCAGACAGGGAGATAACTCTCGCCAATAACCCCTATTTGATGCCACTAAATGGCTTCCTTTCGCAAGAGTGAATGCCCTTGTCAGTACTGACCAACAAAAGCATTAACTCTCACTGTCAAGGGCGTTAATAACCCTAGTTGCAAAGGCCTATAAGAGGGAAAACACATAAAACCCCGTGATTTTGACACGTGATCTGGTGGGTCTTTAAGAAATGGAAATAACATTGTCTGTATTGGCAGAAGTTGACAAACATGCTGTCCTGTTCACCGAAAGCACCGTGATTCTTTCATGCCCTTTTTACTTAACAAACTATAAATCAAGAGAATGTTAAACATTTGGTGGGGCAGAGGGTGGTAGATGCGTGAATAGACCTGGTATTTGACGTTGACAACGCCAAGTGTTTGTGAGAGGGGCTGATGACGTCACAGTTGTCAACGTCAACAAGCAATGAAGAGTTGGTTGTCGAGGACTGGGCACTTTGAAGCTGGTCGTGGAGGGAACGGCACACTGTCAGCCTTGGCTCCTAAGACTATTCTTGTTTGTGAAACGACAGGTAAGATTAAATATTTTTCTTTGATGTAGGCCTAATAACATTATATCTGTAAAAACAAAGTAATATTAAAATCTTTTCATCAACAAGAATACTTTAGAGGTACTAGCAAGAACACACTAGACTGTGATGTGTGGAGTATGTGTGGAGGAGTTGGCATATTATTGCAACTAAACTGCTGAAAATATGTACGTTCAAAAAATATTTTGGATCTGTGCGTCATTGCAATCATGATTTATAGCCCTTGTTGAAATCCCATAACCATTATAAGCAAAACATACTTAACACACTCTGATTTAAAGACCAACAGTGCAGGTGTCCGTAGTTCTCGGGTCTGGTTAATGCCGGGATATCATGAAAGGAAGCATAAAACATACAGCCCTGTCACATAATAGTTTCAGACCAATACGAATTCCATAGCATCATCGTCACCACAGTCATCCTCTCATTTCCATCAATCATAAAACGAAACCCACCCTCAAATGATGTGGCCTTGCATGCCCTGCTCTCATGGTGACATCAGTTTCGATTTCCAATCCAGTCTATTTCCTTGGTGCCTTGGGGCGTTCGGGTCAAAGTCATGGGGATCAGTGTGTTCTGGGGAGGTTGTCGGTGGACTGATCGTGGTGGCGCCCTTGGATGAGGACCTCGCTCACGCTCGCTCTGCGACTAAGACTGTTGTCGTCAGTAGGAGGCTTAGTAGGTGATGTCCTGCTTATATTGGCTCAGAACAGGCTCCCTGAACTCCACCGAAGTGACTCAGCAGCAGTAGAGAAATTCGCTGCCCATGGGACTGCTGGCTTCGGATTCTGCGACCTGACAAACGCCATCAAATGAGGGTCTGGGTATCCAGTGACATTATGTTCTTCATTTTGGGTGGTAAGAATAGGCCCTATTTTATTGGATGTCACAAAGGAATCCCAAATATTGCAAATGAAATCTTTTCTCTACCCAGGTAAGTTTCATTTAACGTTTTGGCTGACAAATGGCTGGCGTTGAAAGGGTTGAAAGAGGGGTTGCTTAAATTTTGGGCACGTGTTTAGTAATAGTGTGAGGAAAGAACATGACCAGAAACTAGTTGACAGAGCTCACAACTCAATTTTCGTTTGAATAAAAGGTCCGATAGTTGTGTGTCATGTAGCGTGAAGCGGGTTGGGAATATTGTCATGTTTGGAACAATCGTGCACTCGTGCAATCATGCACAAATCGTGACAAGTTTTTGAAATTTGGCATGGTAATAGGTATGACCGACCATAAGGATTTCATAAATCATCGAAAGCAAAGTGACCTTGACCTCTGTTGACCTGTTTTGCAATAAATCCAAAATGGCTGATAAAATAATAAAAAAAAAAAAAAAAAAAAAAACATCTAAAAGAGTCTAATGCTGGACTGTTACAGCTATGACCATATAAAATGTTTGTTATTTTACGATTCTAATATACACTATCCTAATATGATGTCACCTGTATGTTTCTGAGCTGTTTTAAGGGTCAAAGGTCACTATTTTAAGGGTATATGTTGCAGGTGATATTGAACTTTTATGACAATAGATAATTTGTTAAGTATTTAAAAGAATTATTTTAAACTGCAATGCATCGCCGAGCGGCAGACATGTCTACCACATCAGCATCACCAGACATACACAGACAGTCTCTTGTACATCATGTCTTAAATAAACCATGTCTTATTTCCTTGACACCTGCTAACCCTCAACAAATGAATATCAACAACTGTTTAAGTCTTTTGGGCTTTGAAAACTGACAGACAGACAGACAGACGAGACAAGCACAAAGATTAACAGTGCACTTTTTATCGATGTAACGTATAAAAAACCGCATATGGCACGGTAGTCATGAACGTGTCTTAATCAATTAACACGGGTAGTAACATGTCAGTTAGAACAAACTGCAGTACGGTTGGCCGTTTACCGTAATGTACCCGTGTTAACTGACCCACCAGATCACGTGTCAAAATCACGGGGTTTCGCGTGTTTTCCCTCTTATAGCTGGTAAGAAATCTTGTTTTGACCAAGTTTGACTCCCATGCAACAATTGTCCCCCAAATTCAAAACAAAACATCACTTTAAAGAGCAGCCTCTTTAAGTTGAAGTTAGGGGAATTTATATGTGGGTCATACCTACCCATGCAAAAAAACGAGGGACTTAATCGTGGTGGGTCACTGGGTTTTTAAGACGCACTGGTGAATAGCGTACCTGATAGTTGACACTGATACGGTGGGGACGACCCTACCTGTCAATGTGACTCTGGGTGTATAGTATAACCGGTATCAATGTGATTCTGGGTGCATAGTATAACCGGTATCAATGTGATTCTGGGTGTATAGTATAACCGGTATCAATGTGACTCTGGGTGTATAGTATAACCGGTATCAATGTGATTCTGGGTGTATAGTATAACCGGTATCAATGTGATTCTGGGTGTATAGTATAACCGGTATCAATGTGATTCTGGGTGCATAGTATAACTAGTATCAATGTGACTCTGGTTGTATAGTACAAACTGTATCAATGTGACTCTGGGTGTATAGTATAACCTGTCAGTGTGACTCTGGGTGTATAGTACAACCAGTTTCAATGTGACTCTGGGTGCATAGCATAACCAGTATCAATGTGACTCTGGGTGCATAGCATAACCAGTATCAATGTGATTCTGGGTGCATAGCATAACCAGTATCAATGTGACTCTGGGTGTATAGTATAACCAGTATCAATGTGATTCTGGGTGCATAGCATAACCAGTATCAATGTGACTCTGGGTGTATAGTATAACCGGTATCAATGTGACTCTGGGTGTATAGTACAACCTGTCAATGTGACTCTGGGTGTATAGTACAACCTGTCAATGTGACTCTGGGTGTATAGTACAACCGGTATCAATGTGACTCTGGGTGCATAGTACAACCTGTCAATGTGACTCTGGGTGTATAGTACAACCTGTATCAATGTGACTCTGGGTGTATAGTACAACCAGTATCAATGTGACTCTGGGTGTATAGTACAACCTGTCAATGTGACTCTGGGTGTATAGTACAACCTGTCAATTTTGACTCTGGGTGTATAGCACAACCTGTCAGTGTGACTCTGGGTGTATAGTACAACCTGTCAGTGTGACTCTGGGTGTATAGTACAACCAGTATCAATGTGACTCTGGGTGTATAGTACAACCTGTATCAATGTGACTCTGGGTGTATAGTACAACCTGTCAATGTGACTCTGGGTGTATAGTACAACCTGTCAATGTGACTCTGGGTGTATAGTACAACCTGTCAATGTGACTCTGGGTGTATAGTACAACCTGTCAATGTGACTCTGGGTGTATAGTACAACCTGTCAATGTGACTCTGGGTGTATAGTACAACCTATCAATGTGACTCTGGGTGTATAGTACAACCTGTCAATGTGACTCTGGGTGTATAGTACAACCTGTCAATGTGACTCTGGGTGTATAGTACAACCTGTCAATGTGACTCTGGGTGTATAGTACAACCTGTCAATGTGACTCTGGGTGTATAGTACAACCAGTATCAATGTGACTCTGGGTGTATAGTACAACCTGTCAATGTGACTCTGGGTGTATAGTACAACCTGTATCAATGTGACTCTGGGTGTATAGTACAACCTGTCAATGTGACTCTGGGTGTATAGTACAACCTGTATCAATGTGACTCTGGGTGTATAGTACAACCTGTCAATGTGACTCTGGGTGTATAGTACAACCTGTATCAATGTGACTCTGGGTGTATAGTACAACCAGTATCAATGTGACTCTGGGTGTATAGTACAACCAGTATCAATGTGACTCTGGGTGTATAGTACAACCTGTCAATGTGACTCTGGGTGTATAGTACAACCAGTATCAATGTGACTCTGGGTGTATAGTACAACCGGTCAATGTGACTCTGGGTGTATAGTACAACCGGTATCAATGTGACTCTGGGTGTATAGTACAACCGGTCAATGTGACTCTGGGTGTATAGTACAACCGGTATCAATGTGACTCTGGGTGTATAGTATAACCGGTATCAATGTGACTCTGGGTGTATAGTATAACCGGTATCAATGTGACTCTGGGTGTATAGTACAACCTGGTATCAATGTGACTCTGGGTGTATAGTACAACCGGTATCAATGTGACTCTGGGTGTATAGTACAACCGGTATCAATGTGACTCTGGGTGTATAGTACAACCGGTATCAATGTGACTCTGGGTGTATAGTACAACCGGTATCAATGTGACTCTGGGTGAATAGTACAACCGGTATCAATGTGACTCTGGGTGCATAGTACAACCGGTATCAATGTGACTCTGGGTGTATAGTACAACCTGTCAATGTGACTCTGGGTGTATAGTACAACCGGTATCAATGTGACTCTGGGTGTATAGTACAACCGGTATCAATGTGACTCTGGGTGTATAGTACAACCGGTATCAATGTGACTCTGGGTGTATAGTACAACCGGTATCAATGTGACTCTGGGTGTATAGTACAACCAGTATCAATGTGACTCTGGGTGTATAGTACAACCGGTATCAATGTGACTCTGGGTGTATAGTACAACCGGTATCAATGTGACTCTGGGTGTATAGTACAACCGGTATCAATGTGACTCTGGGTGTATAGTACAACCAGTATCAATGTGACTCTGGGTGTATAGTACAACCAGTATCAATGTGACTCTGGGTGTATAGTACAACCTGTCAATGTGACTCTGGGTGCATAGTACAACCGGTATCAATGTGACTCTGGGTGTATAGTACAACCTGTATCAATGTGACTCTGGGTGCATAGTACAACCGGTATCAATGTGACTCTGGGTGTATAGTACAACCTGTCAATGTGACTCTGGGTGTATAGTACAACCGGTATCAATGTGACTCTGGGTGCATAGTACAACCGGTATCAATGTGACTCTGGGTGTATAGTACAACCGGTATCAATGTGACTCTGGGTGTATAGTACAACCAGTATCAATGTGACTCTGGGTGTATAGTACAACCGGTATCAATGTGACTCTGGGTGCATAGTACAACCGGTATCAATGTGACTCTGGGTGTATAGTACAACCGGTATCAATGTGACTCTGGGTGTATAGTACAACCGGTATCACTGTGACTCTGGGTGTATAGTACAACCGGTATCAATGTGACTCTGGGTGTATAGTACAACCGGTATCAATGTGACTCTGGGTGTATAGTACAACCGGTATCAATGTGACTCTGGGTGTATAGTACAACCAGTATCAATGTGACTCTGGGTGTATAGTACAACCGGTATCAATGTGACTCTGGGTGTATAGTACAACCTGTCAATGTGACTCTGGGTGTATAGTACAACCTGTCAATGTGACTCTGGGGGTATAGTACATCCTGTCAATGTGACTCTGGTTGTATAGTACAAACTGTATCAATGTGACTCTGGGTGTATAGTACAACATGTCAATGTGACTCTGGGTGCATAGTACAACCTGTATCAATGTAACTCTGGGTGTATAGTACAACCTGTCAATGTGACTGGGTGTATAGTACAACCTGTCAATGTGACTCTGGGTGTATAGTACAACCGGTGTCAATGTGACTCTGGGTGTATAGTACAACCTGTCAATGTGACTCTGGGTGTATAGTACAACCTGTCAATGTGACTCTGGGTGTATAGTACAACCTGTCAATGTGACTCTGGGTGTATAGTACAACCTGTCAATGTGACTCTGGGTGTATAGTACAACCTGTCAATGTGACTCTGGGTGCATAGTACAACCAGTATCAATGTGACTCTGGGTGTATAGTACAACCTGTCAATGTGACTCTGGGTGTATAGTACAACCTGTCAATGTGACTCTGGGTGTATAGTACAACCTGTCAATGTGACTCTGGGTGTATAGTACAACCTGTATCAATGTGACTCTGGGTGTATAGTATAACCTGTCAATGTGACTCTGGGTGTATAGTACAACCTGTCAATGTGACTCTGGGTGTATAGTACAACCTGTCAATGTGACTCTGGGTGTATAGTACAACCTGTCAATGTGACTCTGGGTGCATAGTACAACCTGTATCAATGTGACTCTGGGTGCATAGTACAACCAGTATCAATGTGACTCTGGGTGTATAGTACAACCTGTCAATGTGACTCTGGGTGTATAGTACAACCTGTCAATGTGACTCTGGGTGTATAGTACAACCTGTCAATGTGACTCTGGGTGCATAGTACAACCTGTCAATGTGACTCTGGGTGTATAGTACAACCTGTCAATGTGACTCTGGGTGTATAGTACAACCTGTCAATGTGACTCTGGGTGCATAGTACAACCTGTATCACTGTGACTCTGGGTGTATTGTACAACCTGTCAATGTGACTATGGGTGCATAGTACAACCGGTGTCAATGTGACTCTGGGTGCATAGTACAACCGGTGTCAATGTGACTCTGGGTGTATAGTATAACCGGTATCAATGTGACTCTGGGTGTATAGTACAACCTGTCAATGTGACTCTGGGTGTATAGTACAACCTGTCAATGTGACTCTGGGTGTATAGTACAACCGGCATCAATGTGACTCTGGGTGTATAGTACAACCTGTCAATGTGACTCTGGGTGTATAGTATAACCTGTCAATGTGACTCTGGGTGTATAGTACAACCTGTATCAATGTGACTGGGTGTATAGTATAACCGGTATCAATGTGACTCTGGGTGTATAGTACAACCGGTATCAATGTGACTCTGGGTGTATAGTACAACCGGTATCAATGTGACTCTGGGTGTATAGTACAACCTGTATCAATGTGACTCTGGGTGTATAGTACAACCGGTATCAATGTGACTGTGGGTGTATAGTACAACCGGTATCAATGTGACTCTGGGTGTATAGTACAACCGGTATCAATGTGACTGTACCATAAGTAGAGACGGCTTCTTGTCTTCACTGTTCTGTGGGACAGCAATATTTTAATAATTTTGTAGGTCATATGCTTCACAGCACTTCTTCACGTAAACATCTCACTTTAAATTGCCACCGTGACTGGACACATTCTTTCTGATAGCACACACACGCGCGCGCACGTACGCACGCACACATGCACTCAAACACACACGCGCGCGTGCGCGCACGCACACGCACGCACATATATATAATTTGCTTTGATAAAACGTTTCTGTGTCCAATGTCTGTATTTGTGAACCCCAGAAACAAAACCAGTTAACGTTAACTTCATGAAATGTTCCGTGTGCAAAACACAAACAAAAAAGTGTGCTGATTTACTTTTTCTCCCAATGGGGGAGGGATATATATATATATAATTATGTGGAAGCTGATCGAAAAATTCATAAAAGTAATTTTCTTTTTCATTTTTTGTTTCTGTTTGTTTACACCGAGTAAGAAATTACAAGATCATGAACATTCCGGAGTCAGAAAGCATTACCGCTTGAGAATGCAGACTGTCATCTGACAGAGACGTAAGATTAACACACAACAATTGTCAAGGGCACAAATATGACCATTGATTTACCCTAATATATAAACGGGTTTCCGTGTGTTCATCCATTCATTAATATGTGTCAAGCAAAGTACATGCTCTCCAACATACAAAATGGAAAAGTATTGTATCAGCCTGATAAAACGCCATGTATCTTCTTTGTAAGGGGTGATTGGGGACATGATGTAGGTGAAATAAGTGTGTGTGTGTGTGTGTGTGTGTGTGTGTGTGTGTGTGTGTGTGTGTGTGCTTGTGCTTGTGTGCTTGTGTGTTACAGACACAGAACCACTATAATTACCAGCCACAATGGCGACAGGCGGTAGTGAGGAGACCATGTGTCCCCTGTGTCTGGACCCCTTCACCCTGCCCAAGTTCCTGCCCTGCTTCCACACGTTCTGTCAGCACTGCATTGAAGATCTGGTGAGAGGAAAACCAGACACCTGCTTTCCCTGCCCTTCGTGCCGTAAGACCACCACTCTGCCACCAGGGGGAGCGGCTGATCTGCAGACGAACTTCTACATTATGAACCCGAGCGCCATATCTCCTGGTACAACAGAACAGGAGATGTGTGACACTCACCCCAAGAAAGAATTGGAATTCTACTGCACTGAATGCGAGGAGGTGATTTGCCTCAACTGCAAGCTGACCAGACACGAATCCCACAAAACTGATGACATCAACTCGGCTGTCAACCTTAGAAAGCAGAGGCTACAGTCAGATCAGAGACGTCTGCAGAATGCATGTGATACAATCGAGACACAATTGAAGGCTCTGGATGAAGACAAGCATTCCCTGGACAATCACAAAGCGGCCGTGGAGCGGAGCATCCGGGAGAAACACGCTGCAGCTGTGGAAAGGATGTCACAGCACATGGAAGAACAGCTTGCAGTCCAGGTACACGGACCTGAACACGGACATTGCTGAGGACATTGAGAAATGTGAGATCAACGCAGCTGTACTCTCCAGCCTCCTCCAACAAGTCGTTGACGCCATGAACTCTGGAGCAGTCAAACACGTGTTGTCAGTTGTCGAGGTGATGAGGGGTGGGTGTGGCAGCCAATCAGCTGTTGAATCTTTGACGTCACGAGAACAAAGACCGACCCTCCGACCCGATCTTCACTCCACTGTCAGCGATGACGACATGGTTCAGACGACACGTGACTACCTGGGCACTGTCAGGGTAATGGAGATGAAGGTGACACACAAGTTCCAGTGCTCCCAGGATCCTGACACTGAGGTGTTCTCTCTGTGTCACCTTGACAGTGAACCACCTCAAATAGAGGTGTCCTATGACAGGCTGGGGAATAACGAGAACGCCCCAGTGCAAGTGTTCAGCGAGTCAGGACAGTGTGTTTGCACTCATTCCATGGTGGGTAGAATATCAAGCAAACGCTACACAAAAGGATTGAGTATGTATCCCAGTCCACACTCAGGTGTGTTGGCAGGCTTTAGCAAATCCCCTGCCTCTCTTCACTTCAAACTGGTGAACAACATGTCAGGACAGGCAGACATCAACAGAGTCACAGTCACGTCCACAGATCCATTCAAGTCAGAAAATAAAACAGAGTTCACAATCAACATCGGTCCTCACAGAGCGTTTGATGTAGACGGTAGTGAAAACTATTTCGCTGCAGTTGAGGAAGGCACAACTGACTCCTCCACGCGCAAAGTCCATCTCTACGAAAAACCCAAGAAAGACGCAGTCAGCACGTACCAGCCTCCCATGGAGAACTTCCAGCCAGCAGACGTGCTGTTCCACACCCTTGGAGGGCAGCCAGTGCTGCTCGTTGCCGATCAGCAAAACAGCACCCTCCACGTGCTCTCCTTCCAGGGGGGACAACTCAAGCTCGAGAGATATCTGTGCCAGGGTTGTCCCCTCCTGAAGGAGCCCACGGCACTGACGGTGGACCTGGAGGGTCGTGTGTGGCTGGCCTGCAAGGGAGGGAGGATTGTGACTGTGGAGGAGTTTATGTGAGGTGTGTGTGTGTGTGTGTGTGTGAGAGAGAGAGAGAGAGAGAGAGAGAGAGAGAGAGAGAGAGAGAGAGAGAGAGAGAGAGAGAGAGAGAGAGAGAGAGAGAGAGAGAGAGAGACGAGAGAGAGAGAGAGAGAGAGAGAGAGAGAGAGAGAGAGAGAGAGAGAGAGAGAGGAGAAAGACAGAGACAGAGAGAGAGAGAGCATTACAGCCGATCAGTGTATGTGTGGGCACACTTATGTACGCACTTTCGTTTGTTATCATAAAGTTACGAATTGGGAGAGGATGGTTCAAGAAGGTGACGGATAAAAGACCCACCACGTCACGTGTCAAAATCATGTTTTTTTACGTGTTTTCCCTCTTATAGCTGGTAAGAAATCTAAAGAAATCTTCCAAGCATAACAGGGAATGTGACACGTGCCGTGGGGGGTCTTTAAGATATAAATATGACAGATGTCCCATTACACAATTTTGGATGTAATTGTCTTCTTCTTCTTCTTCTTCTTCTTCTTCTTCTTCTTCTTCTTCTTCTTCCAATTGAGGATGTTTATCCTGCCTCGCGCTCACCGGTCTTCATTCAGATCATTAATATCGCACAGGATGCGTGCTATGTGAATTCGTGTCATCCATCCCACCGGCACACACGGCCTACTCGTACCGAATAGTGGGATGGGCTTTAACGTGTGCGCAAGATCTTGTGCACGCATTCGCACACTGGACCTCGGTTTTTGAAAAGTCTCATCCGAAGGACTTTTTCACCAACTGACGTCAGGTACCCATTTACACCTGGGTGGAGTGAGGAAAATAGGAGTAAAGTGCCTTTCCCAAGGACACACCACTGTGAGCCGAGCTGGAAACGAACACACGCACTCGCAAACCTGACGGATTACGAGCTAGCGACTCGGACTTGCCAACTGAGCTACAGCGGCTTCCCTGTTGGGAAGGGGAACACAATATAGGAGAGAAGGACAGGGGGTGGGAGTGGTTTGCAGAAACAAGTGCTTGGAAATTTACAGAAATACAGTACTTTAAAAAAAATATGCAACATAGGTTCGTTTGTTGTTACTATATGAACAGTGATTGACTGGCATTGTCAGAGAATCCAAAGATCTAGTCATCATCTGCAAAACATGGACATACTCAACTTAAAACGAGAGAGAGAGAGAGAGAGAGAGAGAGAGAGAGAGAGAGAGAGAGAGAGAGAGAGAGAGAGAGAGAGAGAGAGAGAGAGAGAGAGAGAGAGAGAGAGAGAGAGAGAGAGAGAGAGAGAGAGAGAGAGAGAGAGAGAGAGAGAGACACAGATAGATCCGAACCAACAATTTCAGAGCATTTAGGGGACTACCTTAATGATCTTGACGATGGTCTTGAGGAGCAGGAGGAGGAGGAAGAGATTGAGGATAATGAGGATTATGATTAGGATGGGGATGATGAGGATGAGGTGATGATGATGAGGATAATCATGAAGATGATGATGATGATGATGAAGATGATGATCATGAAGATGATGAGGATGAGGATGAAGATGATGATGATGATGTTGTTAATAATTATAATGATGTCTTTGAGGATGACGAGAAATAGGGAGGAGGAGAAGGAGAAGAAAAAGTAGGAGGAGGAGGAAGAGGGGGAGGAAGGGTTGATTTTTTCCAAAGAAAACATCCCTTGAAATTCCATGTGCTGAGAGAAGTGTTCTTTTGCTTTAAGTTTGTTTTGCTTTTTTGAAATTTAAAGTTCATTCATTCTTTAACCAATTCATTCATTCACTCATCCATTTACTTCCATTGACTAACTAATAAAAACAAAACAGCAATGCTAACAAAGATTTTGTGTTGTGTATTTTTTGTTATATATAATACTGGATGGTGAGTCTTATTACTCCAACAACATTATTGGATATTATTCTGTCTTATTAATAAGATGCTGATGCTGATAGCTTTGCCAACAGTTTATGATATGATATATGATGCGTGTAGATATGTAAATATGTAATAATCGTGATGTTTCGTTCTACCCGTAATACTGTGCTTCCGTTTGATACACTTGGTAATGGTTACATGTAGATTGATGTCATCCTTTTATCTGTTCAGCTGTTGGGTCTAACAGACTTTCGTTTTTTTCTTTTGTGTGTCGTTAAAGGGTCTGCTACACACATACGATTCGGATCTGAATGCGATGCGATTTTGATGATGGGAGTCATGATTCACGTGAAATTCATGTATTGGGTCTATTAGCGTATAGTGAGCGAAAATAGCAGATTTATTTTTAAACGGAAGTACTTCACGTGAATCATGATTCGCGTGGCCCAGTTGGATCGCATCCCCATACGAGTTTACGCGTGTGTGGCGCCGACTTAAAAGTTAGTTCCACAGTCCCAACACCAGACCTACACTTATTTCTTTTCGCACTAGAGAAAATAAGAAGAACAGACACAGACAGACAGACAGACAGACAGAGATAAAGTCATCAGGTTACGTGATTTGTTAATTACCTTTAAATTGCAGGATTTTAAAAACAAATGAGGACAATGTTATGGTGATGGTGATGATGATGGTGATGGCGGTGTTGATAATGTTGATTATCATGAACATGATCATGAGGATGCTGACAGCCCAACAATCTACTCATGTGTTTCTTTAAAGATCATCCATTTGTAAATAGGCCTACATGCTACAGCCAATAAGCAATCGTATTTGTTGAAATACATTTGTAAAAATGATAAATATTCTATCGTTTTGTTGAAATGTACTTATGGAAAGAAGTATGTTTTGCTTATGCTTATTATTATTACTACACTGTGTTGTATTTCTTACGATTATTTTGATGCTATATAAATGAATGTATGCCTATGATATAGTTTATTACTGCTTTAATAATTGGCGATTATTGTTTTGCTTTTGCCTTACAAAAATATTTGTGGTTGCAGAAAAGTGTAATTAGTGTGTGTGTCACGAAATCCCCCGCTCGATCTTGAGATCGGGAGAGGAAAATCGCGAACCCCGAGGAGAGTCTCGCACGCCCAAACAGACAAACTCACAGGAGAAGGCACACGCGCACACCAGAAATACAATACAAAACAAGACTATTTATTATAGTTAAGCAGACACACACTTACACGATTCAATACATTATGCATGGCATTCAAAAGTTTGTCCAAGGAATAAACTAAAGCCGGCAACTTAACTAATTAACTAAAAGAAAGTTTGTATGCAGAAACACAAATTGAAGAGAAGACGACGAAAGGGCAGACGAAGAAGAGATGTCCAACAAAACAAACAGCAGAGCGTCCGAAGAAGAGGAAGAAGAAGACAGGGGGGAAACTAAAGTCAGTAGAAGAACAGCTGACGCCCCTCCTAGGGCAGACTACAGCAGCTGAAACAGAAGAGGAGAAACGGCAGAGGTCGCCTCCAGACTCCTCAACAGGAACGGTCGAAGCCTGGCCCAAACCCACAGACAGGCCCACGGATCGGGCTTAACATGGGGCCAGACGGAAAGGCGGGCGGCCTCTCACAGCCGGAAACGGGGAAAAGTGGTTGACCGGGCGGTCAACCAGGCAGCAACAGGTCAGGTCGGGAACACGACCAAAGGCACCACAGGAACCCAGGAACCCAGGTACCCAGGTGCAGGTACACAGGTACAGAATCAGGTCTGTAGGAAAAAACAAAACAAAAACCTGGTTTTGAACACCCAAAGTAACCACAGTTTTGTGTTTCCCCCAAAACAACTTCCCCAGCAGTTCTCTTCAGGGATGTAAACACCCACCCTCTTTAAACTTGGTTTTCTCCAAGAACCCCAAAACAGTTTCATTTTTTTCTGGAACAAGGCTTTCATACATTTAGAAAATTCCAGCTTTTCAAATACAAAAATTAACAATTAAATTCTTCTGAAAATTTTACAGCTTTTCAGATACAAGAATGGACACTTAAATTCTTCTGAAAATATTACATAAAATTTCACCACCAAAAATATGTCTTTTCCATTCTCATTTCTTCCAGAAGGCGGATGAACTACAGAAAAGAATGTATTTCCCCAAAATAACATCCACAATGTACTTCAAAAAGTCAAAAAGCTTTGAAAACATTAATGCCACTTTCTCTCAAAAATGAAAACAGAAACGGGGATGAACGCTTTACAAAGCCCCTATCAGCATAGCTAGAAGCGCAACTGGAATAACCCTCTGTTATCCAGCTCTCCGCAGAGTCTCTTCACACCTATTTCAGCTAGGACGATGGCCGCGAGATTACACATAGGCCGCGAGGTTAAACATAGGCTGCGAGATTAAACATAGGCCGCGAGGTTAAACATAGGCTGCGAGATTAAACATAGGTCGCGAGGCCCACTATTTCCGAAACCGAACCGCGCCCCAAAATGCCCAAGAATGGAGCTCACAAGTCAAGCTCTCGGAAAAGAGCACACCCAACTTGGGTTATCTCCCGCAACAAAAAATAACGCGCGTGCACGCATTTAGGATTCTGAATCTCTGTGAGCCCAAATACACGTTTTGCACCGAAAAACGACTTGAACGGCCGGCCTAAACACACAAATGGCGAGTCAAAATATTGATTCAAAAATATGTGCCGAGTTCAAGTACCGAATTCTACAACCGGCAAAACCTATCCAACCGACAAGTCACGACCCAGCCAGCCAGTATCTTAACACCTTATGCTAAAATCATGAAAATAATAAGAAAATGAACCAAAGAAAACACACACAAATACACATGTTAGAAAACCTATAACTAGCTATTCTACATTGTTATGCGCGCGTTGTTGTACGACTTTTAACGGGATTAATACTGATTTTATGAAGCTACTGACCAACTTCCAAGTGGCGGAATGAAGAAGAAGAAATCTCCCCACAGGACGGTCGCAGCTCAGGGCAAGGGCTCAAGGAAAGCGCGAACAGGTAAAAGGGGGTTCCAGACCGGCCACAGCTTTCTTCCTGAGGACTCCAGTGAACGCCAAGGACGATGACGGGGAAGGGGGGACGATGAATAACCAAATAAAAGGGGTGAAAATGGCGATGAGGGAGAAGAGCGAAGATGATTTCAGCCGAGGCTCAACAGCCTCGCTACCCCCACGTCTAAGCCTCGTGCAGGGTAACAAGTTGACTACAGGATCCTTCACTGGCTTCAGGGACGTGGCCCTCACCACACCTCAGCGCTGGACGGCCGTAGGTGGAAACAAAATGACAAGGAGAAAGGATGAAACGATGAAACGATGTTGACTAACTTAAATTTTTGATGTGGTATATTTAGATTTTCGCAAGGCTTTTGACTCCGTCCCACACGAACGATTGCTATTAAAGCTTCAGTCTTATGGTATAGATGGGAACATATTAAGATGGATAGGAAATTTTCTTACGGGCAGAACACAAAAGGTACGAATAAATGGTAAATATTCTTCTGAAGCAGCAGTGTTGAGTGGCATTCCACAAGGTAGCATCCTAGGCCCCATTCTGTTCACAATTTTCATTAATGATCTACCGGATCAAGTAGAAAGCATATGTAATTTTTTTGCGGACAATACCTAAATATACAATACTTCAAAAAATTATAAAACAATTCAACATGACATTGACAGACTAATAAACTGGACAGAGAAATGGAATCTGTATTTTAATGATAGTAAATGTAAGGTGATGCATTTAGGAAAGAATAATCCAAGTTGCAATTATGAAATCTCACATGGTACCGACAAACATATTCTAAAAACTTGCAAAGAGCAAAAGGATCTTGGAGTCATCTTTGACTCTGGATTAGCATTTGATAACCACATTAATACGGCTATTGGTAAAGGCAACAAAATGCTGGGCCTAATTAGAAGAAGTTTTATTGGGTTAGATAATATAGTATTTTTAAAACTATATTAAAGTTTGGTCACACCTCATCTAGAGTATGGAAATCAGGCTTCGAGTCCGTTTTTAAAAAGGCAATCGGCAGCATTAGAAAGGGTCCAGAGACGAGCAACAAAATTGATTAAAGGCGTTAGTCACCTTGATTACGAACACAGACAAAGAAAGTTGAAATTACCATCTCTGAAATACAGAAGAATTCGTGGGGATCTGATAAATACATACAACATTTTTCACAGTGATAACAATACTAATAAATCTTTGTTCCAGCTAACAACTGACTCAAGAACCCGTAACAGTGATTTAAAAATACTAACCCAGTATAGCCAAACTAATATTAGAATTTTTTTATTTTCTAACAGAGTAACAAAGTTTTGGAATACTCTTCCTGAACATATTAAACGAGCACAGAATCTAACACAATTCAAAAACCTCCTTGGTGGATACACCAACATATCAAAACTACAATACGAGCATGACTAAAAAGGCAGATTTGCCGAAAACAAAATACAAAAACCTCTCAGCTGTGCAAAAGTTCAAACAAAAATGACAGGACAGTGAAGAGGCCACGAGGCCTAATATCCTAACTACCTGACCTGACCTGAAGGAAAAATATGGAGAGACGTTCGACCGGTTTAAAGCTCATGAAGTCGCAAGTTGAATGTGGAATCTCGCGAGAGGTCAGTGCTACATTCGGGTTGCACGCATTTCATGAGTAGGTTGTCTCCCTTAGGTGAGAAGAAGGAGAAAGACGTCGGGGTCATTTGTGATCGAGTGGTAGACGGTGCCTTTCTCTGTCTGTTCAGATGAGAATGTCACAAACTCGTGACAATGGTGGCGAGGAGGAGGAGGAGGAGGAGGAGGAAGAGATTGAGGATAATGAGGCTAAGGATTAGGATGGCGAGGATGAGGATGAGGTGATGATGATGATGATGATAATGATGAAGATTATGATCATGAAGGAGAAGAAGATGGTGATGATGATGATGATGATAATAATTGTTTTTGAGGATGACGAGAAATAGTGAAGGAGAACAAAAGGTAGGAGGAGGAGGGAGAGGGGGAGGAAGGGTTGATATTTTCCAAAGAAAACATCCCTTGATATTCCACGTGCTGAGATAAGGGTTCTTTTGCTTTAAGTTTGTTTTGCTTTTTTGAAATTTAAAGTTCATTCATTCTTTAACCAATTCATTCATTCACTCGTCCATTTACTTCCATTGACTAACTAATACAAACAAAACATCAATGCTAACAAAGATTTTGTGTTATGTATTTTTTGTTATTATTATACTGGATGGTGAGTCTTATTACTCCAACAAAATTATTGGATATTATTCTGTTTTATTAATAAGAAGCTGATGCTGATAGCTTTGCCAACAGTTTATGACATGATATATGATGCGTGTAGATATGTAAATATGTAATAATCGTGCTGAATCGCTCTACCCGTAATACTGTTCTTACGTTTTATACATTTGGTAATGGTTACATGTAGATTGATGTCATCCTTTTATCTGTTGAGCTGTTGGCTGTAACAGTCTTTCGGGGGTTTTCTATTGTGTGTCGTTAAAGGGTCTGCTACACACATACGATTCGGATCTGAATG
>CM065702.1:45933905-45966405 GCA_017654935.2 Phymorhynchus buccinoides | reverse complement strand
TGTCATAATTCATGACTGCAGGATTGTGATCTCTGTTTTCAATGCTTGATAAATGCTCGCTATAACATCAGTAGAACATTGTTATTCCCCTTTTGTTTATTATTAAACGGGGGCTTGACCTGATTGGATGAAACATGGGAATCAGTCTGTGTCTGCTTCTGTCAGTGAGTGAGTTGCTGTGTGCGTCTGTTTCTCTGTCTGTCTCTCTGTCCCACTGTCTGTCTCTTCTACCTGTCTGTCTGTCTGTCTAACTTGCTTCTTCTTGTGTCTCAAATTCTCTGAAGCTCTCACAATCATCCTTACCCTTTCTCTCTCTGTGTGTTTCAATCTCTGTCTGTCTGACTCTCTCTCTCTTTCTCCCTCTCCCCCCCCCCCTCTCTCTCTCCCCCTCTCCCCCCCCCCCCCCCCTTTGTCTCTCTTTCTCTCACTTTTTTCGTCTGCCCGGTACGTGTGTATATGCGTGTGTGTTTGCATGCATGCATGTATATGTACGTAGGTGTGTGTGTTTTGTTTGTGGGCACGTAGGTACTATGTTTCGGTGAAAAAAAGATAAAGAAGATAAATGCATAAACAGACTTTGACATACCTCATCATTATTATCGCAGACTATTACCAGGTTGTTACAAGTTAACAATGACGAACAGAAGCAAATGGAAAACAATGATATTTGAAACACGATAAACGTAGTTATTATGTCTCAAACAAACACACAGACACACACAGACACACAGACACACACATATATATATATATATATATATATATATATATATATATATATATATATATATATATATATATATATATATATATATATATATATACACTACTCACAAAAAGTTAAGGATCACTATGAGAAAACAGGTGCGCAAGAAACTCCGTTCGCTCCTGTTATTTTTTTCTCAGTCAAGCCAAATTGTTATGAATTCTTGTTCAGCTGTAAGTGGGCGATGTTGTGTTAGTGGAAACATTGCACGTGATTCTCTATTACTGAGCTTGGCAGCAAAAGAAAAAGCGGAAACTTGCGAAAAAGGACCTTGTTTTGGATCGTTCTGCATGAACACATTGCACAAGCCAGATGGAAAAACCATTATGCACGTGCAAGCACTGCTGTTTATGTGTGAGATGCTGTCTCTTGCTTGGCTTTATAAGAAGACATACCACCAGTATTAGGCCTGATTTGACAATGCCTCCACGACGAAAATTGAGCGAGTTGGATAGGGGACGAGCTGTTGCATGGTTCCAAGATGGTGTTCCCAAGCGAGAAGTGGCCAGGCGACTTCAGGTGTCCATCTCGGTCATTGTCAGACTGATTCAACGCTTCACAGCCACTGGGAGGGTCCATGAAAGACGCAGATCTGGTCGACCGAAGAAGACAACTCCACGTGAAGATCGTCTCATTGAACGACAAGCCCTGCAGACAAGAACAGCCTCTTCCAGCATCATTCGAAGGCAGCTGAGGGTGGCTACTAACATCAACATCAGCCAGCAGACCATACGGAACCGCCTTCATGGGTTTAACCTCCGTTCTCGTCGCCCAGCTGTACGGCCACGCTTAACTCCAGCCCATAGGGCAGCACGCCGCGCCTTCTGCAGACGTCACGTGAGGTGGACACGTCAGCAATGGTCCCAGGTCCTGTTCAGTGATGAATCACGCTTCACCCTGAACCACAACGACGGCCGACTGAGGGTCTGGAGGCGCCCAGGGGAACGCTTTATTGACGCCACTGTCCAAGAAAAGGTGGCCTTTGGTGGAGGTTCTGTAATGGTCTGGGGGGCCTTCAGCCTTCACCACAGAACACCCTTGTATCATGTACAGGGTAACCTGACTGGCCTCCGATACCGGGATGAGATCCTTCGACCGCTGGCTGTGCCTACACTGCAGCAGATGGGACCGCCGGCTGTCTACCAGGATGACAACGCTCGCCCCCACAGGGCAAGGGTGGTCAACGACTTCCTGCAGCAGTCTGGAGTCAACAGAATGGAGTGGCCAGCATGCAGTCCCGATCTCAACCCGATTGAGAACCTCTGGGATGAGCTGGATCGCAAAGTGAGGAGCAACCACCCCCCTCCCAGGGATGCCCAGCACCTCTACCAGATGCTGCAGGCTGAGTGGCAGGCGCTTCCACAGAGGATCTTCACCACCCTGGTCAACTCCATGAGGACTCGCTGCGTCGAGTGCCAGAACAGCCATGGCGGATACACGCATTACTGAACTTTTGGGAGCATCAGAATGCCCTGTCTTGTGATTTCAATGACTTTGGGAAATCAAATTTCGATACGTACCCACTTTGATCAAATGTACAGACCAAACGATTGCTCGAAATTGAAGGCAATTGTGTATCGTTATCACTAAAGCATTGAATTAAATGTTGGCCAAAATTCAACGCATTGGCTTTCTTATTTGGAAAGTTATGAATTAGTTTGCAAGTGATCCTTAACTTTTTGTGGATAGCTTATATATATATATATATATATATATATATATATATATATATATATATATATATTATACATCTGAAGAAAAAAAAAAAAAATCCTTTGTAAGTTCTAATTTTTTATCCAAGCTTTCGAGGGGGTAACCCCTCTTTTTCAAGGTACAGAACTGACAAAGGTAGAAACACCACGTAAAAAAGACTTATGACGTAGAACGATGACATTCCATAGAAACTAAGCCAACTAAAATGACGTATCCTTAAACTTTATCATTGCCTTGTCAACACTCCCCCCCCCCCCCCCCCCCCCACCACACACATATCACCCTCTCCCTACCCTCTCTCCTCTCACTATAAAAAGTGAAAATGTAGGATAAGTCAATACAATTATGAAAAATGAAGTGACAATTAAAAGAAATGTTTCTTCTAAATTAAAACCAATAATTATGCTAAAACTAAAGACACGATTTGTTTATCAACAAAAGGTATTATTAGGACTGAGCAAAAAGTCTATGACTCTAGTGAATGGAGTGACGTAGAAAAGCAATGAATGGATGACGCAAGTTTTGAATGACGTGATGGTATGACGAAATAGGCGGCACACTTGTTCTGAATGAAACGACGTACATGATCTATCTTTTTATCTCTTCACCATCTTCTTCCCTATCCCCTACTCCTCAAATATCCTCCCCCACTACCATCCTCACTCCCACCCTCACCCTCCAACCTTCTCTCAACCCTCCCCTCCCCCTATCCTGCCCCCCCCCCCCCCCCCCACACACACACACACACACACAACCCCCTTATGTTTCCGTGTTCGCCTTTTGGGGCCTTTTTTAAAATATATATACAGACACATGCACGTACACAGACAGACATACGCACGCACACACATCTTAAAAGTATAAAGAAGTTAGTCACCACCACATAAAAGGGTCATAGGTCAGTCACTGGAGCCGTAAATGCTGCTTGTACATTCTCATTGTAATAATTGAGACATTTTAGCCAAAGTTTGAACCCCTCGATTTCACACAGCCGTTATCAGCAGATATCCACCTGCTTGCATGTTATACTATTGTGTGGGTGAAGACTGACCAGGTACATATATCGGACTCACCAAGTTCTGTTGTGTTAACGGCTGAGGGTGCCATATGTCCCTAAAAACGACATGTACGTTACTTCTTCTTTTTCCAATTACTGGACTGGGCCCTATCGCGGGCGTTTGAAGTCCAACCAACCGGTCACATTTGGCAGGCGGCATTGAAACAGGATTTTAAAACAGTGCAGTAAGTACTGCACTAAAAAGTCTTGCGCTAAAACTATTTACAGTTCTGCATGTATTGTTTTAGCAGAAAGAGGCCCGTGGCTGGTGGTGATGCCTACCGAGGCCGGCCCTGAAAACTTCTGGACTGATGGTGTCTGTCATGGCTGTAGGGAATGTTACTTTCAACATCCATTAACCCTTTCACCGCCAATGTCGCATTTATGCACCACAATGGTTTAACACCCATGTCACTAAAAGGCATCAAACCAGGGCCTGTTATCCAAAGACCCTATTTTCTTTACTTTCGGAGGTAAGGATAGGCCTAATGTTAAATATGTCACAGAGGAATTCCCAATAATAATTATTGCAGATAGTTTTTTTTTCTTCTCAGATAAGCTTAATGGTATTTTTTTTGCTGAAAAATGGCTGGCGGCGAAAGGGTTAAAAAATACTAAAAGATCATGA
Source organism: Phymorhynchus buccinoides (assembly GCA_017654935.2). Taxonomy (NCBI): domain Eukaryota; kingdom Metazoa; phylum Mollusca; class Gastropoda; order Neogastropoda; family Raphitomidae; genus Phymorhynchus; species Phymorhynchus buccinoides. The sequence goes on along the minus strand of CM065702.1, from coordinate 45,962,241 downwards.
TATGACCAAAAAAAAACATTTTTAGAATTTGCTTTGATCTGCTTCACTTTTACACCTGAATTTCGTCAAAGCTGTTTGGTTTGAAACATATGATTGTGTTCTACGCATTTGTTCACTATATGTCCGTGCAAAACGCATGCCCCACTTCTTAGCCCAGTCTTCCGGATTTGTATATCTGCCTGCAGGGTCAGGTGTGTCGCATGAAAAAAGGTAGCTCGTAAAAATAAGTAGCTCGCTACTATGAGAGTCTGTATTTGCGACAACCACAAATTTCACTTTTTCTGTACTTTAACCATTTACCGGTAAAGGTAAAGATGTGCCACCCCCCATGCATTTCTCGGTTAATTGTATTTTTGCGTTTTTGCCTTTCTTACCATACATAAAGCTGTATTTTAGGAACATTTTTAGCTAATTACCTTTTTGGAATACTAACCCTAACCCTAACCCTAGCCCTAAACCTAACCCTACCCCCCACTATGTACTGCAGTACACCGCGATTTGTCACAGTTGTGGTTCGTTGCGTTTTTCCGTCTTATACGGTGGGGGGTATGGTTAGGGTTAGGGCTAGGGTTAGGATTAGGGTTAGTATTCCAAAAAGGTTATTAGCTAAAAATGTTCCTAAAATACAGCTTTATGTATGGTAAGAAAGGCAATAACGGAAAAATACAATTAACCGAGATAACCCTAACCCTAGAAAAAAGTGAAATTTGTGGTTCATGCTCAATGTCGCAAATACACACTGTCATAGGTAGCGAGCTACTTATTTTTACGAGCTACTTTTTTCATGCGACAAGGTGGTCTAGGAAGCTGCGAAAGTCCCGGTATAACCCCCTTGCATTTCTCGGTTAATTCCATTTTCCCGTTTTTGCCTTTCTTACCATGCATAAAGCTGTATTTTATTAACCTTTTTAGCTAATAACCTTTTTGGAATACTAACCCTATCCCTAACCCTAGGCCATTATCTAATAGGAACACCCCCCCCCCCCCCCCCCCCCCCCCCCCCCTATGTACTGCAGTACACAGCGCCATTTGTCGCAGTCGTGGTTCATTGCGTTTTCCCGTCTTATGGGGGGGGGGGGGGGGGGGGGGGGGGGGGGGGGGGGGGGGGGGGGGGGGGGGGGGGGTTAGGTTAGGCTTAAAGCTAGTGTTAGGGTTAGGGTTAGTATTCGAAAAAAGATTATTAGCTAAAAAGGTTAATAGAATACAGCTTTATGTTTGGTAAGAAAGGCAAAAACGGAAAATTGCAATTAACCGAGAAATGAAGGGGGGGTGGCACATCTTTACCTTTACCGGTTTGTTTTCATAGTTACTAGTCTAGTACCGGTAACGCCTAGTAACGGTAACGCCAAGTTCTGGTAACACTGAGTACAGCAAATTTGAAGCGATTCGGTAAGGAAAAGGCGGAGTTATAAGGCCCCATTTCCCGTTGGCGCTGCTCTGAGAATGATGCGCTCTCCCTAGTAACGGTAACGCCTAGTAATGGTAACGCCAAGTACTGGTAACGCTGAGTACAGCAAATTTGAAGCAATTCGGTTAAGAAACGGCGGAGTTATAAGGCCCCGTTTCCCGTTGGCGCTGCTCTCAGAGTGACGCACTCTCTCGATTCTCTTCAAATTTGCTGCCAGGTTTTGCGCCGACAACAGCAAGCATGACAGCAAATTTGAAGCGATTTGGTTAAGAAACGGCGGAGTTATTAGTGAAAAGGTGAAGCGGCGTATATCGCGCGCATTTCTGAATCGATTCGCTTCCGGTTTTGCACATCGATAGTCACCGTCCCCGGTCATCTACCTGCCAAATGCGAAGGCAATCGGTCCAGAAATACCGGAGATACTGGCGCCGAGAGGCCGGCGGATACGCGTTTCGCGCATTTGCCAAACCGCGCAAATGACACGGCTGCCTCGGTTGCCGTTGCCATCGTCCCGTTAGGGTTCACAGCAAATTTGAAGCTATTCGGTCGAAAAACGGCGGAGTTATAAGGCCCGTGTTGTGTTTCACACACACAGACACACACACACTTGGCTTTTAATATAAAGATTTGGAAATCCTTGTGATAATTGGACACAACTCTCTGGTCAAAGTTTTCCAGTGTCCAGTCTCCCTCTCTCGTGTGTGTGTGTCAAAATGACCTCTGGTCAGTATGTCTCACCATTAGTCAGTATCAGTTTAACATTTTAGTTACAAGTAATGCAAACTAATAGTCATACTTGCCAACAAACACTAATACACTCTCTGTCTCTGTCTCTCTTTCTCTCTCATACACAATTCTTCATGATCCACAATTCTTTATTATCTTCATCATGTGAACAGCACAGTGTAAAAATTGAGAGAAGCATTAAAGTAAACAGAGAAGTAAAAGTACAAACATAAAAAGACAAACAACCCCAAACGGATGGATGAAAAATGACGACATGTTTCAACTAAGGTCAAATATAAAGATAAGAAAACAGCAAAAACGTTATGCATGCTACATAGAATGTTGTATTCTGTGTTTTCAGTGGTCAGTGACACTGACCACTGGTCAACGACATCAAAATTTGTTCATTTGAACTCCTAATACACTAATTTGCAGTCACACAGTGAAAATAGGCCAAAATGACAACTGGTCAGTGACACTGACCACTAGTCAACCACATCAACAATTGTTCATTTGAACTCCTAATACACTAATTTGCAGTCAAACAGTGAAAATAGGCCAAAGTGACCACTGGTCCGTGACACTGACCACTGGTCAACCACATCAACAATTGTTCATATGATCTCCTAATACACTAATTAGCATTCAAACGGTAAAATTAGGCCAAAGTGACCAGTGTCAATGGTCAGCTTGTATTCATTTTATTTAACAAAGATTTTTTTTTAAATGAGAACTTGTCAAGAATGAGTTTTTGTTTGTGGCTCAAGCCACAAACCTATAACCCACTTTGTCGGTCGGTCTGTCGGTCGGTCCAAAATTGTCGCACATATTTACAAAATTGTCGCACTTCAAATCGAGGACGAAAATGTTGTTTTACGTCCTCTTGGTCTGAATCAGACACATATGGGACATTTGTAAATACAAATATGGTGGGAACAATACTGGAGGCAATGCCCGGAGGGAAACTTCAAATCGAGGCTACACTTCAAATTGAGGCCGCTCTTTAAAATGATGTATTTTAAAAGCGTACAAAAGAATAAACATACGTAATACAGACACTACAACAGACACGACGAGTATGCGGTGCTTCTTTTGATGAGCATAAGTAGGATACATAGTTTTAAATGTTTTCCAAAAGATATAAAAAGTTACGAAATGGTGCAGAGATAACATTCTGGCTTACAGATTAAAATTATTGAAAAGCCAGGGGAGGTGACTCATGATTGGAGTGGTAAAAATAGACCACGTGCCACAAACTATTGCGATTTCGCGCTTGTTATAGCTCCAACTTTCATTTGGACAAAACGGCGGTTCAAAATCGGGCGCCGTTTTTGTCAACCCGCCGTTTTTTTATTTTTATTTTTTTCTTCTATTATTCACACATCTTGGTCACCATGTCTGAGTTTATGTCCTAATTGTTTCTTGTCTTGTTTCATATGTCAATATTTGTTAATGGAGATCAGTTAATTAGCCGTTTAAAAAAAAAAGGATTCATATGTGCAATTCCAGCAACTGTGTTGTGCATGTATATGTATATGTGTGTGTGTGTGTGTGTGTGTGTGTGTGTGTGTGTGTGTGTGTGTGTGTGTGTGTGTGTGTGTGTGTGTGGGTGGGTGTATGAAGCTGTATCTGTGCATGATGGTATAATGTGCCTGTCTATATGGTGATGAGTACTGTTAAAAAAAAAGTGTTTTTGTTGGTTTTTGTTGTTGTTTTTGTTTGGAGCCTATGTAATACTATGCTGATGTGTACTGTTATGGGGTCTTTTGGGCTGTTGTTTGTAATGTTTGATGCCGCAGGTGTGAATGGTACGTGTATGCATTTTCTTGTGCCCCCAGGGGTTTTTGAAATAAAAGTTGATTTGATTTGATTTGATTTGATTTGATTTTGTCTATAGACAAAACGGCGGATTGTTGAACCGCCGTTTTGTCCAAATTATAATAGAAAATTTGGACAAAACGGCGGATCTAACCCCGCCGTTTTGTCTATAGACAAAACGGCGGTTAACATCACCATCACCATCATAATTGCATCTTCATCAACAATCGTTACAATCTAAGGATCAGTCACAAACACCAGTATCATAATCATCACCATATCTTCTGATTTCATTATTAATAATTATGCATCATTTTCAAAACAACCACCATCTAATCATCATCACGATAACCACCACCATCACCATCACGTCATCATCATAATCATATTAGAAGGCATACATTTTCCCCCTCCTCTTCCCGCTTCCTACATGATAATGCATTATTGTAATAAGTTTATTTATAATTTAAAAAAAGGCACAGTTTTCATAAAGAACCAAATCTGCAAACCATTCCTCAAAGTATTTGAAAATCTACAAATGAAGTATGTTTCTCAGTTCTAAAAACAGGGATTTAAAAAAAAATTAAAGTCAATTTTTTTTATACACGACTACACTTCTTTTTGGATATAGTATCACCCCTCCATCAAACTTCTAAAAATACATGATTTGACAACTTCAAAACACATCCAAAACTAGACACAGACACAAAGAAACATATACTCACAGGTATGCACGCAGTGCTGACACGCTTAAATACATACCCCCCAAACACATATTACACTCATGTCTCCAGTATCCCAGTATCCCCTTCAATTTACTGTAAGTGCTCTATGGTCAAAATTTCCCCTCCCTTGCAGGCCACCCACACACGGTTACGCACATCCACCGTCAGTGCAGTGGGCTGGTCTAGTAAAAAACAATCCTGGCACAAGTACCGCTCGAATTCCAGTAGTCCCCCCTGGTAGGAGACCACATGGAGGGCGCTGTTCAGCTGGTCGGCAACGATCAGAACTGGCTGCCCTCCAAGTCTGTAGAAGAGCACATCTGCTGGCTGGAAGTTCTCCACAGGAGGCTGATAGGTGTGGATGGCTCTTTCCCTTGATCTTTTATAGAGACGGACTTGACTTGAAGAGTAGTCATCGTCAGCTTCCTCCACTACAGCAAAGTACTTCTTTGAACAGTCAGCATCAAAGGATCTGTGCCGACCAACTTGGATTGTAAACATGATTTCATGTTCACATTGGAATGGCTCACTGGATGTGACTGTGATTATCTTAATCTTGGCCTTTCCCATTAAATAATTCTCTAGTCTGAAGTGTGGTGAAGCAGGTGACTTTCCGTAAGTGTAGATTATTTCTGGTTCTTGTGGAGCAAGCATGCACCATCCTTCAGCGAACCGTGTGTAGCATACTCTGCCTACCTCGTCACCATCACAAGTGCGCACACACTGCCCTGACTCTGTGAACTCTTGCACTGGTGCGTTCTCATCCCCCCCCAGCCTGTCATAGGACACGATTAAACGAGGTGGATCCCCGTCCTCGTGACACAGTGAGAACACCTCAGTGTCTGGATCCTGTGAACACTCAAAGCGTTTCATCACCTTCATCTCCATCTCCAGGCAATGGCTCGCTATCATGCAGAAATGACCCAGGAAGTCGCGGTTGGTTTCAGCCATGGTGCTGAAGTTGATGGTGGGTCGGATGTCAGGAACACCCACTGATATTTCCTCCTCCACCATCAAAGCTTCCACCGACTCCTGGCTGCCCAAGGTTCTCACTTCGTCAATGACAGAAAACACTTTAGTTGTTTTAGAGTCCAGGGCGCTGTCAATTTTACAAAGGAGAGTGGACATGGGTTCTGAGTTAACCTCAAGTTTGTTCATTTTCACCAAGAGTTCCTTGTCCAGGTCTGAGCATGACGATATTAGATAAGCCTGCTGTTGTTCCTTGTGTTTAGCAGATGCTTGAACAACCTGATCATGGCGTTCCTGAATGTTCTGTTCCGCTGTTTTTCTCTGTTTCCTCAGGGTCTCTCTCTGGTTCTGCAGTGACTCTACGTTGGCCCTGATGTCTTCTAAGGCCTTCTGCAGCCGCTCTTTATCTGGCTGCAGATCCTGTTTTCTGCGTTTCACTGCGAAGCAAAGGTCTTCCGTTTTGTGCGATTCATGAGAGGTCAATTTACAGTCGATACAAATGGGGGCATCACAATCTGCGCAGAATGACTCCAGTTCCTTTTCAGGGTGGGACCTGCACAACTCCTGAACTTTGGCGGCATCGTCAACAGTCTTTATGTAATAGTTCACTTGAAGTTCACCGGCTCCACCTTCAGGTATGGTGGTGGTCTTGCGGCACACAGGGCAAGGGAGGCCACTGATCCCCATCCTCACAACAGCTAGCTGGTCGATGCACCGCTCACAGACCGTGTGGTAACACGACAGGAACTTGGGCTTCTTGTCCTTGGTGAAAAAGTCCAGACACACCGGACATTTGGTGAAGTCGTCTTCCTCGCTTGATGCCATCGTCAGTTTGGGTGGCTGCAACACAGACACACACAGTTACTTACTGTCAATACAAAATAAACAAACAACAGATACAGTATCATCTGAAGTAACTCTGACTCAGTTTGTGTGGGGTAAAAAGAACAGTTTTAACCTCCCGCATCTCTTCTCCTCCCCTTACACCTTCTCTTCAGGGCCCATGGTCAATACACTGACCGTTTTCTGGCTCCTTTGCAGGGGGGGGGGGGGGGGGGGGAATGACTGAAAAAAATGGGGGCCTGTCTCGTTCTTCACTTCGAGCACATTTCTTTATGTTAGAGTCTGTCAATTTTTCCGTAACTGAGTGGCGCCTGAGGTAGGGCCCATAACTGCAGCCTGTGCCTGTTTGCCAGTTTGTAATGATTTACAAGGACTACATTAGGATTGGTTTAATGAAACAGTTATTCCTTCTCCTTCCCTTTGGGCCCCATGATCACTCAGTAATCATTATGACACTCTCAAGAAATAAAAATACTGAGAGAAAAAAATCAAGGTAAAGATAATAATTCAAGATTATATCCAAGACGGCAAACACCTTATAAGCGTACTCCCAGTTCAGTCTTTTCTTGCTTTCACTTCATTTTTGGCCCTTTCAAAGACTAGCCTCAATAGAGTAGTTATGAGTACAATTTCCCACCCCCATCCACTTATGCGCTCATTCTCATATCTCCCCTCCCCTACTTTCCTTTAGCTGCCTATACTATTGACCCTACAGCATTGGGCCACCAGCGTAAACACCGATTCACCCACCACACCACACACACCCTACTCACAGAGACAGAGACAAATAGAGGCAATTAAGCATACTATGTTGGCCCAGTCTATTTCCTGAAGGGGTCAAAGGTTGCATTGAGTGTAATTAAGTCAGGTCAGGTCAGATCTTCAGGGCAGCCAGGCTTCGCAGTCTCTTGATGCGCCCTTTCTTTGTATTGTTTGTTTTAGTGATTTAGCTTAGCAATTAGATTGGCATAGCTGTGACGCTTTTTGAGCAATCATTGTTGTCTTAATCATAATTGTATTTCAATACATCAATTTTGGGATCACTATCTAGGTGGTTTTTGAAATGGTTAATGTTGGAAGCAAGTTTAGTTTGTGCAGGGAGATTGTTCCAGTAAGGAGTGACTGTTAGAAAAGAAATTTTTCCTCATGTTAGTTCTACAATATTGGGTTAGTATTTTCAGTTCACTGTTACAGGTTCTCAAATCATTAGAGAATTGAAACAAATGTTTGTTAGTTTTGTCAGGGTTGTTAACATTTTTATAAACATTTATAATCTCCCTTAAGGATGTTAATCTTCTGAATTTAAAGGATGGTAGACTTAACTTATTAAGTCTGTGACCATATTCCAAATTTTTTCATTGATTTTATTAATTTGGTTGCTCGCCTTTGTACCCTTTCAATTGCTGTATATTGTCTTTTAAGAAAACGGTTCCAAATTAGATGTCCATACTCAAACTGAGGTCTTACTAAACTTTTATATAGGTTCAAAAAGACTTCTGTATTTAATTCAATAAAACTTCTAATTAAACCCAATATTCTATTGGCCTTGTTTATTGCTGTTGTGATGTGTTTAGTTTAGAATCAAATATGACTCCTAAGTCTTTTTCATCAGAACAGGTTTCCAAAACATGTTTGGCTGAACTGGGAGGGGTGACAGGTAAAACAAACATTTTGATTGTTATAACCCACATGCATGACTTTGCACTTTCTTGCACATTAAAATAGAGATTCCACTTTTCTGACCATTCTATAAGTTTATTTATGTCCTTTTGTATTATGTCTGAATGCTTAGAACAGAATTTGTAAAGTTTGGTATCGTCTGTGAATATCTTACAGACACTTTGTATTTCCTCTAGATCATTGATAAAAATTGTAAAGAGCATTGGCCCCAGGATATTACCCTGGGGGGTGCCACTTAAGACGTCAATGTTAGATGATAGTTTTGCCCCAGGCCGCACCTTTATTGACCTGCCTTTTAGAAAATTTCTTACCCACAGTAGTATATTTCCAGTTATGCCATAGGCCTGTAGTTTTAGGAGAAGTCTCTCGTGCGGCACAGAATCAAAGGTCTTCCTAAAATCTAAGTAGACAATCATCTCCCTTGTCAATGGAGTCAATGTTTTTATCATTGGGTCATAGTTTTTTTGTGCTAAAAAGTTCTCGTATCTGTATGATAATGCTGAGAAATTAAATACTTTACAAAAAGATAAGTTGTTAGGTGACACCTGTTCACTGTACCTACTTTGGCTTAAATCTAGCCAGTAACTTTGAAATAGTTGGCATCATCTTAATTTTTTTTTTTTTTTTATTGATATGGCTTGTTGTTCTGTGAATCTGACATAGTGTGCAGCATCTGTACCAAATTTCATAAAGATCGGTTCAGTGGTTCAGGCACTATGGGCTGGCACACATTTAGGTCACAGACACACATATGATAATTATGATCTATAAAATCTGAAAACAACCCCTGTTCCTGAGCTGATCATCTGGGCAGCAATCACTTCTACAGACTGAATTATTTTCTGGAAACCCCCATTTGTACAACATTAGAATCATTACTATGCTGACGGAGGATATTCAAAGCAAGACAAAGAATTTCACACTGGGAAATGCCAGACTCTGCCAATCACACGCTGCAGGAAGCTCTCACACTCCCCGTACCAGCTGCATGGACACACTCTGGACACCGTTCAAACAGCTAAATACTTGGGTGTCATTCTGCAGGCAACTGGCAGCTGGGATGTCCATATCAATACCATCACAGCAAAGGCTAGCAAGATCCTGGGATTTCTATGCAGGAACCTCAAGATAGCCTCCACGGAGTTGAGAGAAAAGGCCTACATGGCCTTTGTCAGGCCATTCCTTGTATCCATTTCACCCAGAAGAATATTGACAAGGTCGAGGCGATCTAGCGCAGAGCTGCCAGGTTTGTCCTCAATCGCTACCACAGGACAGCCAGCGTCACCGACATGCTTCAACGACTTGGATGGAGCTCTCTGCAAAAGCAACGGCAGGCTACCAGACTCACCATGCTCTACAAAACACTCAGTGGCATGGTGAGCATCAGCAGGAGTAAGCTGGTACCTCAGTCACAATGACAACGTAGAGGTCACCCCCAACAGCTCCTTGTCCCCCAGTGCCGAACTCAATATCGCCAGAGCGCATTTGTCCCCAGAACAATAAAGGAGTGGAATGAACTACCAACAGTGGAAGCAAAAACCCCAGAGTGTTTCACAGCCAGGGTCTGGGAGCATCTGCTTGGACACCCGCCCGCTGCCACCTCCATCTCCGTTGGTCCCATTCTGGGGTCAACGGACTAACTATCTGACAACCAGCTTCTCTCTCTCTCTCTCTCTCTCTCTCTCTCTCTCTCTCTCTCTCTCTCTCTCTCTCTCTCTCAATAATTTCTTCTCAGGCCTACTTGAGGCCCTTTCTTCCGGCAAGAGTGGTTGAGCCTCCCCGGTTCCGTGGTAAAATAATCAATGTGATGATTGTGGCCACACACAGCAAAGAAGAAGAGGAATCTGATGACGAAAAGAGCCACATGTTTTGCTATTTTCTGTCATCAATTCAATTGAAATAATCATGTCAATTGATGAATTGTCAAATGATCTCCCTTGGGGCAAAATGTGGATATAACCAAATTGATAAACAATGTGTTCCTTGAATCTTCTGGAAATATCTACCTGCCGTTTACCGGTGTCCCGTAGTGGAGGTAGGGCTACACGTGGCGTGCGAGTGACACTTCAGTCACCAAGTCGGTGACAAAGTGAAACTGAACATTTTGCCATTTTTGGGAAGAAAAAGCAACGTTTTTTAGCATTTACCTTACAACAGGATACGCTGGTCAACTGTTCTCTGCCGTGATGGTCCTTTGACAAACGTCTTCCACTTATGGCTAAGATTGTCTGGTAAGTAATATACTAGTCTAAAATTAATCATCCACGTCAGAATTCCTTCAAGCCAAGACCGTGAACACGTCAACCGCCATGTACAACTTCCTGTGTTTGACTTTCGCGGTAAAGAGACAAAAAGGTTGGAAGTTGAAAACGAGGCTGCTCTCTCTGGTCATAGACCATAGATGCTGAAGAGTCTGAAACGCGTTGCTCATTTCGAATTACTTTTCAGTTTTAGAACTACATCTCTGGATTTACGCACCATTGCTTAAAAGATTAATGTATAATGTGAGGTAAAGGTTTTAACTGGATCAAGAGTTTCCTTGCAGATAGACGACAGGCAGTTGTTGTGGAGAGAGCCCGATCAGCATTCGCTTGGGTTAAGTCAGGCGTTCCCCAGGGATCAGTGCTCGGCCCCTGCCTATTCCTTGTCTAGATAAATGATCTACCTGAGAAAGTGACCTCACCAGCGCAACTTTTTGCTGACGACATAGCCCTGTACAGAACCATCATATCCCAACAAGATCAAAATCAACTATAGCAAGATCTCCAACACCTTGCTGAATGGGAAAAGAGCTGGGATATGCAATTCCATCCAGGAAAATGTACAGTCCTGCCTGTGTCCAGAAACAGAACACCTCTTCACCATAGCTACCACCTGCATGGTCACACTCTGGACATCAGTGAAATACCTTGGAATCACCATCCAGAAGGACATCAACTGGGATGGTCACATAGATAACATCACTGCCAAGGCGAACAGAATGCTGGGGTTCCTGCGGCGAAACCTCAAGATCTGCTCGACAGAACTGAGAAGAAGAGCGTATCTTACTCTTGTCAGACCCCTGCTATAGTCTGCCAGTTCTGTCTGGGACCCGTACACTCGGAGGAATGTGAACAAAATCGAGGCTATACAGAGAAGGGCGGCTCGCTTCCTACTCAACCACTACCACAACACCTCCAGTGTCACTGATATGATATCTCAGTTAAGGTGGCCCACACTTGAGCAGCGCAGGAAAACCAGCAGGCTGACAATGCTTTATAAAATCCAGCAAGGCATTGTCCAGGTTGACAACACCAGGCTCATCCCAGCACCGAGCCACCAGAGAAGAGGACATGAACAACAACTGTCATCCACCCACTGTCGAACTGAATACAGACGAAATTCATTTTTCCCTCGAACCATCCGCGACTGGAATGGGCTACCTGAGGTGGCTGTGTCTGCCACCTGTGCCAGCACCTTCCAGGCATCCATCAAACAACAATAGATTTTTTTGTTTTTTTGTGTAAGGTGTTCCTGTTTTGACATGGCATCATGTTGGGGATCCACAGGGAGAACCAGCTGGCTGGGTCATTGTAGGGTTTTCTCTTTTTCCTTTGCTCTCTCTCTTTGTTTTCTTTTTTTTCTGTTACTATATTATTTTATTATTTTGTTTCTCCAACTTCGGACCTCGACCGAAATAGTGCCATAAAAATCAAATTGTTGATTGTTGGCACTTAACCGGAAGAAGAAGAAGAAGGTTACCTATAAAGATCCTCACAATGCTCCATCCAATGATTTTCAAAACAGATTGCAGGCACTGACAGTTCAAGGGAAGTTATTACGTCATTAACAATCTATTTTTTCAAATTTAAGAAAGTTATCTCCCTTTGGTCTAGGCAATTTGTCGTCGCTAACCGTGTCTAAAACATTTGACAAAAATAGATTTTTTACTGAAACTCCTTCCAGTGACCTCACGCAGGTCTTCTATAAATATCTTGTGTCTGTGACCAATGAAAATGCTCAAATTTGTCACATGATACCACGGAAATAATCGTGTATGTGGCGGGTTGTTGCTGGTTTTGACGCGATAAGCGTGTAACTGGTCACGCTAATCGTGTAACTGCCGGCAGCTGTCGTTTTTCCCATTGTGAGAACAATGCACTAACTTTGTGACTAACCGTGTAACTGAATTATCACGAAACTTTTGGGTGTTAATGCAACTTTTATTGTGTCACATGTTTACTCATCGGTAAAGAAGAAGGGTCAAGCGTATATCAAATGGGGATTGACTTTGTAGCAGGCGACAATATGTTTTTTGATGCTCCTGTAAAATCACTGATTGTGTAAATACACGGTTAGCGTCGGACAGCGACGTTGTGCTTGTGCACAAGTGTGTATGTGCTAGCATTGTTTATGAAGTGTAAAGAGTAAAGAAAGTGATTTGTTGCATTGTCTGTTTATAAAGAAGAGAGAAAGTAAAAGATAAAATCCAGCCCAGTATTCCAAAATAGCAATTCCCTCCTTGACTTGCCTGCTATTTGGAGGTAACAGTATTAATCAGGCACAACTCTCTCTCTCTCTCTGATGTTAGGTATTATGTACTTTATAGTCACAGAGGTGTCTGTGAAATTCAGGTTGCTTCCACCTGGAGAGTGCGTCGCAGCCAGAGGCCCAAATGTTTGCATGCGATTTTTGTGTGACTGATGAGGAAGGAAAGGGAGGGAGGGGGGGTACATTCTGACCAAATGACAACTTTTTCGTTGCCACATGGTTTTAACGTGTGCTAAGTGCATGGGCACACAGACCTTGGTTTATCGTCTCATCCGAAAGACTCCACGTTCAGACCGTAAGACCTAGTGCAAAGTGAGAGGAAAAATCCCCTGTACCCTGTACTCTCTCTCTCTCTCTCTCTCTCTCTCTCTCACACACACACACACACACAGGATTCTTCAAGATCCACAAGTCTTTTTATTAATATTGAGTGGTACAGAAATCTGCTGTTAAGCATGCACACAACAGCACAGCATTAAGAAAACAAAGGATAAAAAACCAGCACAGCATAAAACTATAGAAAAACATCAGTAAACTGAGAAGCAAAATTACAAAGACAGGAAGCCGCAAAAACAATAAGACACTACATAGACACTCTCTCTCCCTCTTCTAACTTTGCCTCTTTCACAGTCTCTTTCGCACGCGCGCACACACATCTATATAACCAGCATGAAACAAGCAGAGAGTAAATAAAACTAGTTAAAAACAGTAGAAATGTAAGAGATCAGTTAAAATGTGTGGCTACATAAAACTTTTAAAAAACCCTTGACTGCCTGAGAAAATTAAAGAAATCATAGGGTAAATCATGACATGAAAAAGACAATATGAGAAAATGGTCCGGGGATGTTAGTATTGTTACTCTCTTGATTATGTTAGAGCAAAAGCCAGCATATCAGGGTTATTCCTCTTCATCTGATGATGTTATCAGTGATATCATCAGGTCAGTACGTAATATGTTGGTAGCAGTCAAGAGGTTAAAACTAGCCATCTAAACATTATGCAGCTGGCTGGTAATCTGTGGTTTCATTGTTCCAATTTAATCTGATCAGTTTGCTCTCTCTCTCTCTCTCTCTCTCTCTCTCTCTCTCTCTCTCTCTCTCTCTCTCTCTCTCTCTCTCACACACACACACACACACACACATTCAGCAGAAAATATGCATCAAAGGAGAAAATCTCTCCTTACACCGTACACTATATAAGTTTGTCTGGTCAGAAAGTCAGCTGGAAGGAAAACATCATTATCATCATCACCACCACCACCACCAAAAGAGTAACACATTATACATGGAACTTAATGTACCTAAAAAATATAAAAATGACGGCAGATTCCATTGAGGCTTTATACTGAAAATTCTCTGCCCCTGTCTCGTACCCTGAGATGCAAACGCCACCTACTTAAGATTATCGCCCTTGCCTGGTCAGGAACAAGTAGTTTATAGTCACAGAATATTATCTGCTCCTGACTCGTCACCAGGGGGCATCGGCAGTTTGGGCCTAAAATGATCGCCCTTTCGTGTCAGCAAGGAGTAGCATAAAGCCTCATTCTGACGCCTGCATATTACCTTCATTATGAATTAATCAGTCTACTACACAACAGCAATCATTGTCATCATCATCATGATCACCATCATAATCAACAACAATAGCAACAACACCACAAGAACAACATGAAACATGATCGGTAAGTGTAATGCACACCCAGTATGTGTCATTTAATAAGGACCCAGTTAAACATATACATGTATCCGCCTTGGCATAAGGCTGTGTCAGACCAACTGACATAAGCTAGAACACCAAGGCTACATCAAAATGTTGCTATGTTCTGCATAATTATGTAGGGATTGTCTTTCGCCATGTCAAGCTCCTAGTATAACATAATCAGTCCCAAGTCCTCCAAATTGGAGGATCAGTTGGCCTTTGGGGACCTTCCCCGGCTGTACTGTACTTAAGTCCTCTTGGTCAGAAGAGTGGAGATGTTCCCTGGGCAGGGTTTCTGTACTTTAAACAAATTCCAGCCCAACTCTCCAAAGCAGCAGTCGCCTCCTCTGCTACCTGGAAGTCAGAGTGGGTCACAGCTGACTGGATCTCTCACACACACACACACACACACATACACACACACACACATCCTTTTCATCATTGACCCAGCACCATGAAAGGGACATTAAGTCGCTGGGCTAGTTTCTCGTAACAAGCTTGCAAAGTCAAAAATATCATTTGTGTCAATTTTGAGGTATGGGTGTTTTCGTGTTCTCTAACATCTTATGTTTCATATTTATAAAGGACAATCTTTAATATGTTCTCTAAATGGTCTTATAAGTGTTTTAAAATGAGTAGGTCAATGCATTTTCTTCAGCTAGGCTAGACTTTAAACTGTGTTATCTCAAAATGGCAGACGCTCACCCTACTAACTTTAAATGCTCATAAATCTGGAACAGAAAAAGATACAAGAATGGTTCTTGTATCAGTAGAAAGCGACTTGTCTGAAGTTTTCAAACGTATAATTCTTTCAGAGAATGGTCAGTTTGACACTTAATGTCTTTTTCGTGGTGCTGGGTCACACATCAGCAGTCATCATTGATCAACATCATCATCATTACCATCCCCCTCAACATGTTGATTCTTTCACATGTGTGTAATCATCAACAAATATCTTCATCAAAATCAGGCACAAGTGTATGATCAACAAAAATCATAATCATCATCACATCTTCATCATATTCATGAATCTTTCATAGTCTAAGGCACAGTCAAAATCGCTTTCACCATAAAGTGACATCATCATAATTATCTTCATGATCATCTTAATAATGCATCATTTTCAAAACAACAAACAGAATCATGAATCTAACATCATAGTGATAACCATCACCACCACCATCCTCACATAATTCTCATGAAGACTTCATGTTTTTAAGACGTACCTTTTCCCTCTCCTCTTATTGCTTCCAACATAATAGCATCAACACTCGTATTACCGGTAAACTAAGGCACACTCAAAGTTTTCACAAAGGACCCAACGTACAAATCATCCTAGTTCTTCAAACTCTTATTTCAAACTCTGCAAATTACAGTTTAGTTAGATATTATTCAGTTTAATCAACATGGATTAAAAATAAATAATGTCAATCTTTTTATCCATGCACACACCTACGCCTCTCCTTGCAGTTCGTATTATCATCCCATCCGCCCAAATACTACAGTACAAAGTCAGGGCTCCCAAGGACCCCCATTTGGGGGTCTATGAAGCACTAAAATTCCAAAGGACCCTCTAAAAGAATGTGCAGGGGGTCCCAGGGATGCACTAGAAAAAGTCTTGTTACTAATGTTAGCATGCGCAATACCACTGGGATCCTCTATCCCTCCTCTAGGACCCCCTATACTGTAAGTGAAGGAGTCCCTGGGACCCCTTGTTTTGCGGGACGATTGGGAGCACTGAAAGTATTTAATAAAACTAAAAAAATGTAGTGTCACAATCTTTGCCTACCTTGTGACCAGACTCACTTTTTCGACTCCCACGACAGTGGAGGTTTTAATTAAGAAACTGGCAGGGCTGCTTTGAGAAAAGGAATTGGGAGAAACGTAAAATCTGTGCTAGTGTGGATGCCTTTCTGAGCTGCATTCTGCGAGTGTAGACATGCATCGTATGTAATCGTCTGGTTGGCTGGGTTGAGCTAATCGTTTTTCAACTACGTAATAATCTAACACATAGCATGGCACCTTCATCATTGCAATCCCTACCCAGACCTGTTTACTCTGAAGTCAGTCTTGGTGTATTCAAAATCCAAACTAAAAGTATTTTTCACAAAATATGAGTACTCCAACAGAAAACTTTGAAAATCGGAGTGCAAAAATGCATACATTTGTATAACATCTAAAGAAATACTATGCCCAAAGTATCACCCATTGAAATTTACAACACACATACACACAATTTTCCCGAATCAGGCAATATACAGATATGATAGTCAAAAACATTTTCACCATATTTTTCCCCATGTACCATACTTCTGTCAAATATGTGTACAAAAACAAGTGCGGATTCGCAATCGTTTGTGGCGTGCGACAATGTATTGAAAACGAAACACCATTTTAAAGAGCAGCCTCGATTTGAAGTGCAGCCTCGATTGAAAGTGCAACAATTTTGTCAGCCTCGATTTGAAGTGCGACAATTTTGTCAGCCTCGATTTGAAGTGCGACAATTTTGGACCGACCGACCGACAACAAAGTGAGTTATAGATTTGTGGCTTGTGCCACAAACAATAAGGCAAAATCATCAGGGTAAACAGGTCTGCAAACCCAATGAAGTTAGACTGTGAGGGGAAAAACAGGCATCCACACGTTTGCCTGCACAGTGAGGAAGCCACACCCACCCACACACATGAATTCATGTGACATTATCCAACCAACCAGGCATCAGAATAGTCAGAAGTCCAAATCTCTGAGGACCGCTGTTAACCCTTTCACCGCCAATGTCGCATTTAAGCACCACAGTGATTTAACACCTATGTCACTAAAACTAGTAAAAGGCATCAAATTGGGGTCTATTATCCAAAGACCCTATTGTCTTAGTTTGGGGAAGTAAGGATAGACCTTATTTTATATATGCCACAGAAGAATCCCCAATACTGCAGATAGATTTTGTTCTCTACCCTGGTCATTGTAATGGAAATGTTTGGCTGAAATATGGCTGGCAGTGAAAGGGTTAAAGGGCCATCCAGGCTCTGGACTACAGAGAGAAAACACCGACATCATTTCGCAACATGACCAAAAAGGCTTTACGCTGTCAGAAATGTTATTTTTAACAGAAAAGATAACAATCAATTTAAAGTCTAAACCTCTAACAGTAGAACTAGAAGCCAAAACTGTTGTCAGAAATTCTTAAAATCATGTGAAATAATTTGCAAATCCTCTGAATATTCTGATGCCTGTTTACCGCACCCAGCCCTTTCCAAATTACACCTGCACCCCCTCCCCCCCCCCCCTTCCCCTCACTGTAGTTTACTTGAAGTTTTCTATGGTCAGAATTCTCCCTTCCTTACAGGCCAGCCACAGACGACCTTCCACATCCACCGTCAGTGCTGAGGGCTGCTGCAGCAGGGGACAGCCAGCGCACAGAAAACACTGGAACTCCAGTTGTCCCCCCTGGAAGGAGAGCACGTGGAGGGCGCTGTTCAGCTGGTCGGCAACGAGCAGCACTGGCTGCCCTCCAAGGGTGTGGAACAGCACGTCTGTTGGCTGGAAGTTCTCCATGGGAGGGTCGTATGTGCTGACTGCTTCTTTCTTGGGTTTTTCGTAGAGATGGACTTGACGCGTGGAGGAGTCAGTTTTGCCTTCCTCAACTACAGCAAAATAGTTTTCGCTACCGTCTACATCAAACGCTCTGTGACGACCGATGTTGATTGTGAACTCTGTTTTGTCTTCTGCCTTGAGTGGATCCATGGATGTGACTGTGATTCTGTTGATGTTTGCCTGTCCTGACATGTTGTTTTTTAGTTCGAAGTGAAGAGAGGCAGGGGATTTGTTACAGGTTGCAAACAGACCTGATGTTGTAGGGTGATGCATGCCCCGTCCTTTTGTGTGGCGTCTGCAAGACATTCTACCCACACCAAAATGAGTGCGAAAACACAGTCCTGACTCTCTGAACAGTTGCACTGGGGCGTTCTCGTTCTTCCCCAGCCTGTCAAAGGACACATAGAGACCAGGTGGATCATAGTCAACATGACACAGAGAGAACACCTCAGTGTCAGGATCCTGGGAACACTGGAACTTGTGTGTCACCTTCATCTCCAACATACACACAGTGCCCAGATAGTCACGTGTCGTCTGAACCATGTCGTCATGGCTGACAGTGGAGAGAAGATCGGGTCGGAGGGTCGGTCTTTGTTCTCGTGACGCCAAAGATTCAACAGCTGACTGACTGCCACGCCCACTTTTTGCAAACGACAAAATGTCTTTGGCCGTTCCTGAACTAAGGACGTCATCAACATGTTGTAGGAGAGTGGAGAGCTTTGCTGTGTTGACCTCACGTTCTTTGATGATCTTGTCAACATCTGTGTCCTGGTCCGAGCACTTGGAACGTAAGTTCTGCAGCTGTTCTTCCATGTGTTGTCTCATTCTTTCCACAGCTGCAGCGTGTCTCTCCCGGATGCTCCGCTCCACTGCCGCTTCCTGTTTACGCAGGGCTTGCTTTTTTTCTTTCAGAGCCTTCACGTCATTTTTTATGTCGATCACCGCCTTCTCTAAACGTTGTCGGTCTGACTCCATCTCTTGCTTTTTAAGCATGACCACTAAGTTGATGTCCTCAGTTTTGTGAGTGTCATGACTGGCCCACTTGCAGGTGACACACATAGGTCCTTCGCATTCTGTGCAGAAGCGGACAAGTTTTTCATCCGGGTGCGTGTCACACATGTCCTGCGCCACCTCAGTGACAGGAGCAGGAACCTGGGCCGGAGTTGGTGAACTTGGAGTCGAAGTCCTGATGTAGAAGTTCGTCCTCAGAGCAGCCGCTCCCCCTGGTGGCAGAGTGGTGGTCTCACGGCATGAAGGGCAGGGGAAGGTGATGTCTGTTTTTCCTTTCAGCAGACCTTCAATGCAGTGCTGACAGAACGTGTGGAAGCAGGGCAGGAACTTGGGAGTTTTGAAGATGTCCAGGCACAGGGGACACTCGTTTTCTTCACTAGCATCTGTCGCCATGCTGGTCGATGGTTGCTGATGGCATGTCTGTAACACACACAAACACAAACACGCACGTTACACAATCCTTATCAAACTAAGCGGGAGCTGATGGTACATCTGTAACACACACAAACACGCACGTTAGACAATTATCTTTATCAAACTAAGTGGGAGGTGGTGGTATATCTGTAACACACACAAATACAAACATGCACTTAGACAATTATCCTTATCAATTTAAGTGGGAGGTGATGGGGTATATCTGTTACACACACAAATACAAACATGCACTTAGACAATTATCCTTATCAAACTAAGTGGGAGGTGATGGTATGTCTGTAACACACACAGACACAAACACGTACGTTACACAATTATCCTTATCAAACTAAGTGGGAGGTGATGGGGTATATCTGTTACACACACAATGCATACAAACATGCACTTAGACAATTATCCTTATCAAACTAAGCGGGAGGTGATGGGGTATATCTGTTACACACACAATGCATACAAACACGCACGTTACACAATTATCCTTATCAAACTAAGTGGGAGGAGGTCCCCCCAGCCTGAAACCAGAATTCCCTAAAGGTCAAAAACCTAAAATAAAAACTCGGGAAAATTAAAAAACCTGAAAGAGAAACTGACCTTGATCAGTTGATGACAAATTCTGAGACTTGTGACATGATTCTTTACGTCAGTGTGTTTTGAACACCCCACCTCCACCCCATCAATAAATTCAAATGCTTTTATGAGCTGAATGCTACATCCAGGCGCATTCTAAAAATCAGAAGCCACATTTCGAGGGCATTCCATAAACTGGAAGCCACATTTTGTGGGCATTCCATAAACTGGAAGCCACATTTTGGGGCACTTAAATAAATTTAAAAAACAACTGTCAGTGTCACGCACACGCACCCATAGACATGGGGTGTGTGTGTGTGTGGGGGGGGGGACACCCCTACAAGTGTATTTCAATACTTTGTCATTCTTCTATCATTGTTCTATTGTAAAATAAAAATGGCAACACCATATTAGTCCCAGGTACCAGCAACCCAAAAAAAAAAGGCAACACTATATAAACGTAGTCCCAGTTACCAGCAACACACACACACACACACACACCACATTCAAACACACACAAAGTTCTAGGTAAACAGGAGTAAAGTGTCTTTCCCAAGGACACAACAACGCGGACAGAGCTGGGTTCGAACCAGCGCTCTCGTAACCCATTAGATTATGAGCCGGCGACTCTAACCAAGTTACCAACGGAACCGTGTCTGAGTGTGAGTGTGAGTGTGTGTGCAGTAGCAGATTGGAGGGGGGGGGGGGGGGGGGGGGGGGGGGGGGGGGGGGGGGGGGGGGGGGGGGGGGGGGGGGGGGGGGGGGGGGGGGGGGGGTGGGGGGGGGGGGGGGGGGGGGGGGGGGGGGGGGGGGGGGGGGGGGGGGGGGGGGGGGGGGGGGGGGGGGGGGGGGATGTTTATACTTAGTTCTGGACCAAATCCCTTCCCCAAAAAAATAAACAAAGAACTGTAATTTCATGCCATATATATACTTTTAGCCCATCCTCCCAGGAGAGGCCTTCATTGCATTTTGAACGGTGTCAAGGCCCTTGGAAGCAAACATGACATGGCCCGGCGATGCAAGCACATCTCACACATCCCGTAGTTTGGGGGAAACTACGAGGGATGGAATTTTAGCTTATTCTCACAGGAGAGGCCTTCATTACAATTTTTACTTTCAAATTACAGGCATGGTAATGGAGGAAAAGCATTTATCTCTGAAAATATTATAGGGTTTCAGAAGTTGTCTCTTGGTAATCTAAAGATTAAAGCCCTTAATGGTGAAAAGGGGACAATTGCTTTTGAAGATGAATATGTTAAAACTGTTCAAACTCCTCATCTCCTCAAGCTTAAAACCCCTTCTGACGTTTGATTTTCTACATTCACTTTTCTATGAATTCAGAGAATTCTCTGAAAATTATCATCATATTGATGCCTGAATTATCTATCCTCAGCTTTTTTTGCTTTTTTTTTTTTTGGGGGGGGCAAGAAAATAGAGATAGAGCTGATCTCTCCAAACACATTTTCCAAAAGGAGGTTTGTGTTCATGAGCAATCGGGGCCAAACAGTAAGCATGACGCAGATCAACTGAGGCCATGTAACAGCCACCTCTCATCATCTTTGGGGCAGTGTACATTTTCCATTTTGAAATGTTGGTACTCCACATGCTCGTTGAACTTTTTCTAAAAAGAAGCAGGGTTCATAGCCAAACAGCATCATAATTTTCCCAAACTTTTCACAAACTTTCAAAGCCCAACTTTAGGGTTTTCCCACATCAAAGGTTTTTTGGCAAGCCGCACAATATACTGAGCGCTTGTTGGTTGCATCCTTTCGCAGCCATACTTTATATGCAGAATTTTCGAGCCAAAGCTCACTGAAGACACATTTGCCCGGCATTTTGCGCGGTACGCGTAAAGACCCGGATGTCTTTAAAGGGAAGCAACTCGCGTCAATTCCGGTTAAAAATCGAAAGTAAGTCGCACCGATTGTATGCATCAAAATATTTATTTTAGTTCATAATTTATTTCTTTTTCTTGATTCAAAATTATGGTCCTGGGTGATTTGGGGGGCAGATTGATGAAGATTTGACAGTAGCTCAAAATTCACAAACTTTCAAAGACACTATTCTTGGATTTTCATTTTTCACAAACTTTCAAGGGCCTTGAAAATGAAGTCTATTTTCCCCAAACCTTCCCAACTGCTATGAACCCTGAAGAAGGTCATTAGACTATTATGAGCCATCAGATTTGGGCACCATGAAAACAGGCGATATGATTGGTTTAGCTTCATGCCCTGATTTTTCAGTCACCTTCATTTCTAAAAGTTTACCAATTGCTATTTCTTTAAATAAGTTTCCTTGAACTTGATTGCTTGGTGGAACTTTGGACTCTTTCTCACAAAACAGAGGGACTTTTACATCTTGAACCATACTGTATAAACATACCTGATATATGTCAACTTTTTTCTCCATGCCGGTAGAAATTGTTTTCAATTGACCAGAGCAAGGCATATCACTCTCAGGCATAGAACATCATGGGCCATTTCTCACCTTTGTTTGGTCCTGGGGTGTTGACGTGCCTGCTCGTGGTGGTAGGCCTTCTGCTTGGCGTAGACATGGCCCTGTCTTGTTGTCGGCGTCTGACGAATGGTCCAGCCTCGGCCTCTTCGCCTCACGTTGGTCCGCCATTTTTTTTAATGGTAGTAGTGCCCCCTGTGAACAAAATGTGCATGTTTGTTAGTATGGAACACAGCCTGTTCCAATTTATTGGCAGAGTCAATGGCCGAAAGCGCCCCTTTCAGATCATCACCAAACAGAGATCCTGTCACAGGTAAATCTTTGGAGGCTGGCTTGGCATATTTTTTGTTCACTTTGGGGGAACTGACAATTTTTTGCTTTCTGTCTATCGAAATATCAGAGCTTGTGGGGTGTGGGGTGTGGGGTGTGTGTGTGTGTGTGGGGGGGGGTGCGTGTGTAGCAACATTTTTTTAACGGAATACACACGTTCTAGGCATAACTGAAAGCAGTAGGCGAAGGCCAAAGAGCCTATTGGTCTTTTCCAGGAATTTTGAGGAGGGGAACAACTCTCAATGTCTCATGTCTTTACCTATTTGCAGACGATCAACACAAGTTTTGGTTCTGTTCATTCAATCATTGTTAATAAAAGAAATAATACTTGAAAAACGAAAATGCCACCCAAAAAGAAGCCTCGACCAAACAAAGTTTGTCCAAACAAGAAACCACTGCCGCATGCCATTTTCATGAAAACTAGCAAAAACTGTATCCCTGGATGGTGTACGAGAACATAAAAATGTTTTGCACTGGGAGCCATTTGACCTTGAGACTGTTATATAAAAAAAATAGTTGCAGACCACTTAAATATATTCGCGAACAGCATTACTTGGGGGATACAGTGGAAGACATTTTTTTTCTTCTTCCCCAAATCAAATCTTCAAGTACCAAACTAACTTCCTTCAGTTTTGAATCTCATTAATATATTTCTACATAGTAAACTGTGTATCTGTAAATATTTCAATTATTTCCTGACTATCTTGCAATCATTTCTTTCTTTTCCCCCATAATGTTATCATTTCGCTTTGTACTCTATCTTATGCTATAATTTATCTCTTTGTACTAGTACTACTACCCCCTAAAATGCAGCAGAATCTTCAACGTGATGAAGTTGGCTGCCAAAATGTATAGGCCTCTCACTAGTCTCAGCCCTTCTTCTGGTTAGGTTAGGTTAGGTATTAGGGACAGGCTTTCTCAGCCTAGGACTCGCAGCCTATAATCTGTGGGGGTATGTCTATTCACCGGAAAATGCTGAAAGGTGAATGCTGGATCGTCATGACACCATATGGTGGAGCTGATTTATGATCTTAAAAACAGGCAATCTTTTAAAAATAACACACGGCCCAGGCCTAGGTCGCTACGTGCCCGGTGACAATCTCAGCCTGTGAGAACGGTGTGTGATGTCACACACATACAAAAATTTGACATCTACTCATTGAGTTCTTTGATTTATGTTGAGCGCTGATGTGTTTGTAATTGTATTTGTTTGTAAGGTTTCTGTAGAATGTTTTCATAATTCAACCCTACCATTCTGCATTCTGATCATTCTGCCTTCACCAATCGGCATTTTTCGGTATATTTTGACCATTCTGCATTCATTTTCCGACCATTCTGCATTCATTTTCCGGTATCTTCCGGCATATTCTGGTGCGTAGACATAGCGTTCTGTGGTGGTGGCCAGCTTCTTTTTTATAGAAGTAAATACACTTCTCAATGAATTTGACTTGACAAATTGATAAACAATGTGCTCATTGAATCTTCTGGAAATATCCACCTGCCGTTTACTGGTGTCCCGTAGTGGAGGTAGGCCATTGTGGTGTGCGAGTGACTTCACAGTCACAGGGCTGCCAACCCTCTGTTGCAGTTTCCAGGGACAAACTACAGAAAAAAACCAGGGACACAGACTTATTTCCAGGGACAAACATCGCAATGTCATGCATCAGGGTCAAAACGAGCATCAACTTCCAATTATTGCATGATCTAGCAACATTTCTGTGACCGTTTTTTCTGTATTCTTGATGTTTTTTGGTGCCAATGTGCTTCAATATTCAAGGTCCCTTGGTGTTCAGTAACCTATGTGTAACATGCATGTTAGGAAACATTTTAAGTGTTGTGTTGGGTGTTCCCGTGTTCAATCAGACCAACCATATCCTGAAAGAAGAACACGGATTCAGGAAGGGCCGATCGTGTGAGAGCCAGCTCCTCGGTCTTGTGGACGAGTTATCGCACTCCATGGAGAGGGACAGACCCTCTGATGTCTTGGTGATGGATTTCTCCAAAGCCTTTGACAAAGTCTGCCACTCCCTCCTGATCCACAAGCTCTGCCACTATGGGATCACTGGGCACATCAACACCTGGATCCAAAACTTCCTGAAGGACAGGCAGCAAGCTGTTGTGGTGGAGGGCGCCAAGTCAGAGGCTGTTGGTGTAGAGTCAGGAGTACCCCAAGGATCAGTCCTGGGCCCAGCCTTGTTTCCTTTCTACATCAATGACATGCCTGACAATCTGTCCTCCACCTCTCAGCTCTTTGCAGATGATACCCTCTGCCACAGAAGTGTCGCATCTCAGAAAGAACAAGAGGCGCTTCAGCAAGATCTGGACAATATGGCAGTGTGGGAAAAGAAATGGAAAATGGAGTTCCACCCAGGAAAGTGTCAGACCCTGCACATGACCAGAAAAAATAACCCACAACCTGGCTCCTACCATCTTCATGGCCAGACGTTGCAGGCAGTAAAAGAGGCAAAATACCTTGGTGTCACTATCCAACAAGACCTGTTGTGGGATGGCCACATAAATAACAGTAAACAAGGCCAACAAAACCCTTGGATTCCTACGAAGGAATCTCAAAGTAGGCTCCATCGCTGTGAAAGAGACAGCCTACAAGGCCCTAGTACGACCCACACTTGAGTACGCAGCGCCTGTCTGGGACCCGCACACTGCCAAGAACATCGGCAAGTTGGAAAAGGTCCAACGATGTGCAGCCCGATGGGTCGTCAACCGCCACCATCAAACATCTAGTGTGGACAACATGTTGACGGATCTGCACTGGCCTCTGCTGAAGGACAGACGAAGAACGGCAAGGCTGGCCACATTCTTCAAATACCACCATGGAGAGGTGACCATCAATATTCAGCATAGGCCTGTCCCTCACCCACCAACCAGACAGATGAGACAGTCGCACTCAGCAGCGTACCTAGTACCTGCTTCCTGCTACCAAGACAAACTACAGGAAGTTCTCTTTCTTCCCAAGAGCCGTGTGCGAATGGAACAGTTTCCACCTGAGGCAATTTCATCAGCCTCGGTGGAGGTCTTCAAAACCCAGATCTACCCCCCCCCCTCCTCCCCCTTGCCCCTGAGCTCCTGCCGACACCCCACCCCCCACCCCCACTGGCCCCCTGGACCTCTCTTTACACCCTCTACCCTACCTACTCTCCCCCCCCCCCCCCTGAGCTGATCATCTGGGCAGCTGTTCTTTTCCCACAGTACAAGTGTGTTTATAGAGAATACCGGATATCATAGTCGTCAACAAGCTGAAGGAGGATGTATGGTATCATGTAAATGTGAAGAAGAAGAATAGCAAGGCCAGCAAACAAGACAAGTGATTGTTCTACAATTTTTTTTATTCTACTCAGTTTCCAGGGACACCAGACAAGAAAAGTGGATTCCAGGGGCAGGGTGCCATTTTTGACTGTTTCCAGGGACAAATACCCCTTAGGGGGGACGTTTGGCAATGTCGCGGCAGCCCTGCAGTCACCAAGACAATGACTGAAACTGAACGTTTTGGGAAAGAAAAAACAGCAACGTTTTAGCATTTACCTTACAACAGGAAACACTGGTCAACTGTTCTCTGCCGTGATGGTCCTTTGACAAACGTCTTCCACTTATGGCTAAGATTGTCTGGTAAGTAGCCAAAAATTAATCATCTACGTCAGAATTCCTTCAAGCCAAGACGCCAAGACTTGTCTTCTTGGCAAGAGACAAAAAGTTTGGAAGTTGGAACCGAGGCTGTTATCTCTGGTCATAGACCATAGATGCTAAAGAGCCTGAAAGTACTGAAACGCTTTGCTCATTTCGATTTACTTTTCTGTTTTCTAATTTTCTGGATTTAGCTTAGAAAATTAATGAATAATCATGATGTGAGGTGAAGAAAAATGTGGGTATAGGCTATAGCCAAATTGATTTAAACAATCTGCTCATTGAATCTTCTGGAAATATCCACCTGCCGGGTTTAATTAGAAGAAGTTTTATGGAATTAAATACAGAAGTTTTTTTGAACCTATATAAAAGTTTAGTAAGACCTCATCTTGAGTATGGAAATCTAATTTGGAACCCTTTTCTTAAAAGACAATCTACACAGATTGAAAGGGTACAAAGGCGAGCAACCAAATTAATAAAATCAATACAAAATTTGGAATATGTGGACAGACTTCATAAGTTAAGTTTACCATCCTTAAAATTTAGAAGAGTAAGGGGAGATTTGATAACTGTATATAAAATTTTGAATAACCCTGACAAAACTAACAAGCATTTGTTTCAATTGTCTAACGATTTGAGAACCCGTAACAGTGATCTAAAAATACTAACCCAATACAGTAGAACTAATATGAGAAAAAACTTCTTTTCTAATAGAGTCACCCAGCACTGGAACAATCTCCCTGCACAAACTAAACTTGCTTCCAACATTAACCATTTCAAAAACCTCCTAGATAGTGACCCCAAAATTAATGTTTTTAAATACAATTATGATTAAGACGACAATGATAGTTCAAAAAGCGCCACAGCGGTGCCAATCTGATTAATGAACAAAGCCACAATAACAAACAATCAAAAGATAGGGCACATCAAGAGGCCGGGAGGCCTGGCTGCCCTGAAGATCTGACCTGACCTGACCTGACCTGCCGTTAACCGGTGTCCCGTAGTGTAGTGGAGGTAGGGCTACACGTGGCGTGCGACTGCCAGTGACACTTGTGACTTCACAGTCACCAAGACAGTGACACTGACTGAACGTTTTTTGGAAGAAAAAACAGAAACGTTTTAGCATTTACCTTACAGCAGGATACACTGGTCAACTGTTCTCTGCGGTGATGGTCCTTTGACAAACGTCTTCCACTTAGGACTAAGATTAAAATTGTCTGGTAAGTAGAATAATGCTAGCCTAAAAGTAATCATCTACGTCCAGCCAAGACGTCAATCGCCATGTGCAACTTCCTGCGTTTGACGTCCGCGGTAAAGAGACAAAAGGTTTGGAAGTTGAAAACGAGGCTGCAATCTTTGGTCATAGACCATAGATGCTAAAGAGTCTGAAAGGCGTTGCTCATTAAATTTTGGATTTACTTTTCAGTTTTCGACATCTCTGGATTTACGCACACCATTGCTTAAAACTAGCTTAAAAGATTAATGTATAATGTGACGTAAAGGTTACCTATGAAGATATTTCATCCACATAATGCTCCATTCAATGATTTTCTAAACAGATTGCAGGCACAGCCAGTCCAAGGGAAATGATTACGTCCTTAACAATCTATTTTTTCATTTAAGAAAGTTGCCTCCCTTGGTCTTAGCAATTTGTGCTTGTGCACAAGTGTGTGTGCGTGTGCGTGCGCACGTGTGTGTGTGTGTGTGTGTGTGTGTGTGTGTGTGTGTGTGTGTGTGTTTGCGTGTGCGTGTGCGTGTGCGTGTGCGAGCATTGTCTGTTTATGAAGTGTAAAGAGTAAGGAAAGTGATGTGTTGCATTGTCTGTTATAAAGAGTAAAGGATAGACAAAGTGATGTGTTGCATTGTCTGTTTATAAAGAGTAAAGAAAGTAATGTTATATTGTCTGTTC
>CM065702.1:45918905-45921405 GCA_017654935.2 Phymorhynchus buccinoides | reverse complement strand
GCTGCTCTTTAAAATGATGTTTCGTTTTGAATTTGGGGGACAATTGTTGCATGGGAGTCAAACTTGGTCAAAACAAGATTTCTTACCAGCTATAAGAGGGAAAACACGTGAAATCCGTGATTTTTACGTGATCTGGTGGGTCTTTAAACAGTTAACACGGGTACATTACGGTAAACGGCCAACCGTACTGCAGTTTGTTCTAACTGACATGTTACTACCCGTGTTAATTGATTAAGACACGTTCATGACTACGTGCCATATGCGGTGTTTTTTTTTTAATTTTACGTTACATCAAGAAAAGGTGCACTGTTATAGTGTTAATCTTTGTGCTTGTCTGTCTGTCTGTCTGTCTGTCTGTCTGTCTGTCTGTCTGTCTGTCTGTCTGTAAGTTTTCAAAGCCCAAAAGACTTTATAACAGTTGTTGATATTCATTTGTTGAGGGTTAGCAGGTGTCAAGGGAATAAGACATGGTTTATTTAAGACATGATGTACAAGAGACTGTCTGTGTATGTCTGGTGATGCTGATGTGGTAGACATGTCTGCCGCTCAGCAATGTATTGTAGATTAAGATGATTTTTTGTTTAATACTTAACAAATAATTAACTATTGTCATAAAGTTCAAGATCACCTGCAAAACATACCATAGGAAAAAAAATATAGACGTATAACATTCTATCTGTTTAAAGAGATTTCAGTTAAAGGTTTCTATCATTTTGGAGTGAAATGACCTTGAAATACTGACCGTTGACCCTGGAAACAACCAAAACACATACAGGTGACATGATATTAGGATAGTGTATATTAAAAACGTAAACTAACAAACATTTTATATGGTCATAGCTGTAACAGTCCAGCATTAGACTCTTTTAGAGGCAGCCATTTTGGATTTATTGCAAAACAGGTCAACAGAGGTCAAGGTCACTTTGCTTTCGATGATTTATGAAATCCTTATGGTCGGTCATACCTATTACCATGCCAAATTTCACAAACTTGTCACGATTTGTGCACGATTGCACGATTGTTCCAAACATGACAATATTCCCAACCCGCTTCACGCTACATGACACACAACTATCGGACCTTTTAGTCAAACGAAAGTTGAGTTGTGAGCTCTGTCGACTAGTTCTGGTCATGTTCTTTCCTCACACTATTACTAAACACGTGCCAAAAAGTTAAGCAACCCCTCTTTCAACCCTTTCAACGCCAGCCATTTGTCAGCCAAAACGTTAATTAAACTTACCTGGGTAGAGAAAAGATTTCATCTGCAATATTTGGGATTCCATAAAATAGGGCCTATTCTTACCACCCAAAATGAAGAACATAAGGTCACTGGATACCAGACCCTCATTTGATGCCTTTCAGTGACATGGGTGTTCAATCATTGTGGTGCCAAGAGGCGACAGTGGCGATGAAAGGGTTTTAAATTAAGTCCACAACAGAAAGTTTGATAATTCATAAAACGAAAGTGAACTACAAAAATCATTTCATTCTTTCTCAGTTACACTAAGACGAGTCTCGGTTATGTGCTGAATACAAAAAGTACCCAAAATGTCAAATCAAAGTAACCAATTTCGTTCTGCAAAGATGGTGACTGATTTTCACCATTTCACTTCTTCTGAACAAGTTTGACTTTGGAAGCCCACAGAGAACAACATGGAGATGTGTTGCCGATGTTTTCACTGAGATAAGTAAAACAAGCTCTTCTCTTTCAGTTTTGCCCATATCGTGTCACTTATGTTGCGCTATGTGCTGTTAGTAATGAACGTAACTTCCCCGTACCTAAATCGCCTTTTGGCGCCATTTTACATGCAGCAAATAGGCTTTTATTGCTCCAAATTGTTCCATCCTTCTTGCACAGCATTTGCGAACTAAACAACTTTGTTTGGAGTGGTTATTTGACCAGGATGGCTCTCTACAACATCTCCCTTAAATGTTCAGTCACTTTGAGATCCGTAGATGGTGCTGGCTTGTATTCACAGACAATAATGCTCGCGTTTCTTAATGCCAGCTCTATGGTTGCAGTGTTATGGACTGTTGAGCACTTGAAAGAGCCCGTCTCACACAGTATCATTGACTGACTTTCTCGCGTTGTCGTTACAAAACGAGCAGTCCATGCCTGGACGCAACCCACTCTTTCCACCTCTGTATCACTTCTTCCTGGTTCTGATATGTCTGATGTGATGACGTAGCAGCCTTGAACATGTGCATCAAACTTAAACATTTTACAAAGGGTACCATAACATTAGTGTGGGCTTCATCCACAACGTAATTTGCATGTACACAAAATGAAATTATGCATGCAGGTCGGTAAGTAAATAGGATAAATTTGTACTGATTTACAAAAGATGTGCCAATCACACAGATAAATATTGTGCCTTGTTTTGCAAAAGGTTGCTTAACTTTTTGGCTCCAGTTTAGAAGTAGTAACCATTGGCTGTTTTTCCACAACTGCGCTGCCTGAGTGATCAGGTTTTTTAAGGCTTCCACCGTGGCGGATGAC
>CM065702.1:45906405-45908905 GCA_017654935.2 Phymorhynchus buccinoides | reverse complement strand
ACAGACAGGTAGAAGAGACAGACAGTGGGACAGACAGACAAACAGAGAAACAGACGCACACAGCAACACACTCACTGACAGAAGCAGACACAGACTGATTCCCATGTTTCATCCAATCAGGTCAAGCCCCCATTTAATAATAAACAAAAGGGAATAACAATGTTCTACAGATGTTAGGGTGAGCGTCAATCAAGCATTGAAACAAGACATCACATTCCACTGGAGTCATGCGTTTTGACATAAATCGTCATGAAAACAATGTGTCAACACTGAAACACTTTACAGCCAGAAAACACCGACACAGTTCAAATCTCCGTGAGGGAAACAACGCGGGCTGGTATGTAGGCTACAACAAGTCTGTTCAGCAATAGAAGAATTGTTTCCCCTGAATGAAGCAAGTATCGACTCAACACTTAAACGGGTTGTTATTGGTATGACACACTGACTGTTTGGAAAATGTCATCACAGTGCTTTCTCAAGTTTAAGAGAAGCCCAGTTAGATAAGAAAATAGACCTATTAACAATGACATATTGCTTAATCCTTAAATCTGCACATTTGACCAAAAATAAATTTACCAACAATGAAATAGTATGTTCACAGGTTGATACCCGAACCCAGCTTGATATTATTAAATGGACTGTATCTGAATTATAATACAGATTAACCCAAAAGGGTGTGAAATAATCTTTGGGTAATTTGATAAATCAATCCTCTTTGAAGTTTTATCAAAATACGTTAGTAAGTTTGAAGGAAACACAGCGCATTAATTGTTGTAAAGAACATCAGCTAGAAGAAATAAAATGTTTGTGCCTGAGCTGCAATTTGAATTAACTCCAATTTGAAATGGAATGTGCTTTGGGTGTTAGCTTAATTAACACTCTTTAAAAAGTTTTTTCTTAACATTATGATGATACATATTTGAGTAAAGTTGAAAACAAAAACTGAAGCAAACCAAGTCAGAAACATTGCCGTTTTAGCGTAAATAAACGGAGCCTGAATGGTGGCTAACATGCATAGAGAACTGGAGTACATCATTTGAAGCAACTAGAAAACATTAAGCTAAAAGTACACATGGATTTTCATAGAACCATTTTTGGTAAAGGTCAAGATATATTTTTTATAAGCGAATCTCTCTTCCTCCCCTTGTCACACACACACACACACACACACACACACACACACACACACACACACACACAGGCCACTTTTCCAAAACTACAGTTAGTTGGTTTTAGTCTATTATAGTCCCGTCAACAGCTGTAGTCATCTGAGGACTGTCACCACGTAAAGTTTGATCAAGTATTACAAAACACCCATCAATGATCTTAACGACTCCACATTTTGTAGTTTATTACTTCTTTAAACCTGACAATCATTGTTCAGCTTTTGCTCTACAATATAACATCCACAACTACATAATAATGTTATATTGTAGAGCAAAAGCTAAATAATGATTGCCAATTATAAAGCAGTAATAAACTATATCACGCAAAATAAGGCTTTACGCCCTCTTCGGCCTTTCGGGCATGTGGGGCAGAAAATGAACTATATCAAAGGCACACATTCATTTATATAGCATCAAAATTATCGTAAGAAATATAACACAGTGTAGTAGTAATAATAATAGGCATACACAAAACATACTTCTTTCCATAAGTACATTTTAACAAAACGATAGAATATGTATCATTTTTACAAAAATATTTCAACAAACACGAATGCTTATTGATTGTAGACATGTAGGCCTATTTGCAAATGGATGATCTTAAAGAAACACATGGGTAGATTGTTGGGCTGTCAGCATCCTCATGGTCATGTTCATGATAATCAACATTATCAACACCACCATCACCATCGTCATCACCATAACATTATCCTCATTTTTTTACAATCCTGCAATTTAAAGGTAATTAAAAAATCACGTAATCTGATGACTTTATCTCTGTCTGTCTGTCTGTCTGTGTCTGTTGTTCTCCTTTTCTCTAGTGCAAAAAGAAATAAGTGTAGGTCTGGTGTTGGGACTGTGGAACTAACTTTTAAGCAGGCGCCGTGTAAAATCGTATGAGGGTGCGATCCGACTGGGCCACGCGAATCATGATACACGTGGAATACTTCTGCTTAAAAATAATTCTGCTGTTTTCGCTCACTATACGCTAATAGACCCAATACATGAATTTCACGTGAATCATGACTCACATCGTCAAAATCGCATCGCAGTCAGATCCGAATCGTATGTGTGTAGCAGACCCGTTAACGACACACAAAAAACACACCTAAAGTCTGTTAGACCCAACAGCTCAACAGATAAAAGGATGACATCAATCTACATGCAACCATTACCAGGTGCATAAAACGTAAGTACAGTATTACGGGTAGAACGATTCAGCACGATTATTACGTATTTACATATCTACACGCATCATATATTATATAATAAACTGTTGGCAAAGCTATCATCATCAGCATCTTATTAATAAGACCAATAATTTTGTTGGAGTA
>CM065702.1:45898905-45903905 GCA_017654935.2 Phymorhynchus buccinoides | reverse complement strand
GGTGGATCATGGTCAACATGGCACAGAGAGAACACCTCAGTGTCAGGATCCTGGGAGCACTGGAACTTGTGTGTCACCTTCATCTCCAACATACACACAGTGCCCAGGCAGTCACATGTCGTCTGACTCATGTCGTCATCGCTGACAGTGGAGTGAAGAGCGGGTCGGAGGGTCGGTCTTTGTTCTCGTGACGTCAAAGATTCAACAGCTGACTGCCTGCCACGCCCACCCCTCATCACCTGGACAACGGACAACACGTCCTTGGCTGTTCCTGAATTGCTAGCGACATCGATTTGTTGGAGGAGATAGGAGAGCTTTTTTTTGTTGGTTTTACGCTGTTTGATGATTTTTTTGATTTTCTTGTCCTGGTCTGTGTGCTTGATCTTTAGTGATTTCAGTTCCTTCTCCATGTGTTTTTTAGATGCTGTGACTATTGCAGCATGTCGTTCCCTGATCCTCTTCCCCACGTTTGCTGTCTGATTGGACAGTGAGGTTCTCTCTCTTTCTAAGCCATCCACGTAGGCCTGGATGTCAGAAAGTGCTTTCTGCAGACGCTGTCGGTCTGACTGCAGGTCCTGCTTTTTGCTGTCAACTGCTGAATCCAAGTCGTCAGTTTTATGAGTGCCATGTTTGGTCAGCTTGCAACTGATGCAGATGGGTGCTTCGCATTTGGTGCAGTAGAATTCCAGTTCTTTTCGGGGATGACGGCTACACATAATCTGTGCTCTGGTAGTGGTGTATGGAGTCTTAATGTAGAAGTTTGTTTGCAGCTCAGCTGCTCCACCTTCTGGTAGAATGGTGGGTGAACGACAAGATGGACAGAGGAATGTCCTGTCGGGCTTTAGGCGAGCTAGTTCATCAATGCACCGTTCACAGAAGGTGTGGTGACAGGGCAGGAATTTGGGCTTATTGGATTCGGCGAACCTATCCAGGCACACGGGGCATGCGTTCTCATCGATGCCTCCTGTTGCCATGATGTCTGATGATTACTAACACTCTGTAACACGCTGTAACAAAGAGAAAGAGAGAGAGAGAGAGAGAGAGAGAGAGAGAGAGAGAGAGAGAGAGAGAGAGAGAGAGAGAGAGAGAGAGAGAGAGAGAGAGAGAGAGAGAGAGAGAGAGAGAGAGAGAGAGAGAGAGAGATGATCATTAGCTACATCTCTAAAATCAACAAATAAAATCTAACGATCGATGTTTGTCCTTTTCTCCATTCTTTATTAGCCCTGAAGGCAAACCAGAGGCTATTCGTAGCCTACTGTTATATGCAGCACCTTTCCATTTTCGTGATTGTTCAAAGCATGTGCATTTCAACAAATGCTTACACAAAATGCCGTTCACTGCATAATCTTCTGAATAATTTATAATGATCGTATTTTCCTCCTTCAACAAAACTGATTAGGTTCTTGACGTGGCATTGCATGACATTCTATTATCTGTATGCTTTGCATAACATAATGTGAATGGATGCACCTTGATCTACATATCAACAAGAAATAAAATGCACATGCAACAACCAAACTGATCGTCTTTTTATAGCCAAAGGCACGGTTGCCAACTTGTATAGGTCGTTCTTTCAAGCAATCTTTTAAGTGCCAAAATAATCCAACAAGATGTCACAAACAATAAAACAAACATGGCACCAACGAAACAGTATTATCTTAGAAGCAATTTAAGCATATTGGGTTAATCAAACCAAAAACCAACTCTCCTAGCTAGCTGTGACGTCATTAGTACGTCATTAGCCCCACCCTCAATTATTGGCGTTGCCAACATATACAAAATGTATTCGTACACCCCACCTACCTTTCACCCCCTCCCACCTCTTCCCCCACCTCTTTACCACTTTCCTCTATCCGCCCAATAGCTAAAAAGGTTTGAAAGGGACCGCATACTTTTGAATATAAAGGATCATTGCCAGCACAAACGGGGCACACTGTTCCCAAAATGTGATGGTTTTGGAACCTGATGGACAAAAGTGCCAATCTTTCTGTAGTGATTATTTACAACCCACTGATGAAATATGTTGTTGGTCCCAACAAATCAGTGGCCATTATTTATACATATAGTAATCATAGTGCAATGCACCCCAAAGAGAATACGTCAATAAGATTTATAATTATTTGACCACTCATAAATTATGTTTCTATATAAGAACCACAGCACACCGTCCATGGGGATAGTTGGAATGGATTTTAAATAGTCCCCCCGCCTTCTGGTAGTCTTGTGCTGGCAGCTGAGCCTCTGTCACTCTCTTTGACTCTACCTTTCCTTTTCCTACTGTCACCTCGTATGTTCTGTCTGTTTGTCTCTTTCTTTTGTAGTATTATATTCTAGATACTCTTCAAATACAAATAGTTCCCCTGCCTTCTGGAAGTTTTATGCTAACAACGTCCTGTATCATTTTATTTGACTTTGTCTTTCTTTTCTCTACTGTCATCTAGTATTTTCTGCCCTTTTGTTGGCCATGTACAGTGTCACACCTGTTCAATGCGCCGAAACTCAAAGCAACAAGGACTTTCTTCATATCACTTTCATTATCAGAGTTTCTTGTTAAAAAACACCTACCTGGACTAAGTATTATGTTACTAAAATAATATAAAAACATTAATGGTGACGCAAAGACAGTAAAAATATAACTCTAACGAGAATACAATGAATTTGGAGTGAATCCAGTGGCCTAAAACTATTTTAACTCGTGAGCCATTGTAGAAGTGCAAAGTGTTTTTCTTAAAACTGTTCTC
This sequence comes from Phymorhynchus buccinoides, assembly GCA_017654935.2. Taxonomy (NCBI): domain Eukaryota; kingdom Metazoa; phylum Mollusca; class Gastropoda; order Neogastropoda; family Raphitomidae; genus Phymorhynchus; species Phymorhynchus buccinoides. The sequence continues at coordinate 45,901,164 of CM065702.1, read as the reverse complement.
AGACAAGAATGTTTTTCTCGTTTTAAGGCAAAAATCTATGTCTGACTGGACTGTTGATATTTGCCTTTGAGTCAGTATCTGTCACTCTGGTATTGGGCCTCTTTTAATTTCATTTCACGTCATTTGAAAGAAAAACAAAATGGATCTGCCCAGTAATGGTGGCAACGAGATGCTTACCCCAAAGGGTGCAGTGAAGCATGTGACCTACACGCATTATTTGCAATTTTTGTTCACAAAGGCAACGCATACAGTACACTCGTTGCACAGGTCACCTTGACAGTTTGGACAGTCTAATCTTTCCGAGCTAGTTTACCAGACGCGTGGGCTATGCATTTGTTTGTTTCGCCAAAGCTGCTTGTTTGTTATGGTGTTTGTTTATTTATTAATTATGTCACAAACATTTTGTTTCTGTTTAGTCTTTCGATTGTCAGTCTGTTTTTCTGTGAAAATCACTTGAAAAGCACAAAGAGACTGAAGCTGTCGGATGCTATTAAATGTTTGTGGATACTTAAGATATTCTTTGAAATGTTAACGTGACACTACACTCTTCGTTGAGATAAAAACTATTGATCAAAATTATTGCTTTGTGTTACCTTGTAGAATGGTTGTGAATGTTATGAAGTTCTTACTACAAAATGTTATACGAGCTGGAGTACAAGACTCGAAATCTCGATGAGCTGATAGCTGCTCAATTCTATCTCTTCCTGCAATGATCACCTTAACAAGATTTTACCATTTCTTCTCCAAAAACAAAAAAAATAGTAACGATAACAAAGGTATTAAATATACAAACAAGGAGATAAACCAATAGTACAAACATATAACCTGTTTGGTGGAGTTAAAAAGAAATATATTTAATTCTTGTACAAACAAAAACACACAAAAACAATATAATAAACACATAACCTTTCATCAGTGCTTAATTAAGACATTAATCTTTTTGGTGGGATTTACAGAATATATTATTACAGTACAGTTTACTCCTTGTCTTAGTCAGCCATGTTGAAAACGGTGGCCTTTCAAATATATATATATAAAATCACTTTAGTGAGTTGAATGGGCTTTGTGCCTTTTTCAATACATGTAATCCCAAGTGATCTCCTGCTTTGCTATAAGCATGGTAAGATAATAGCCAAGATGAGTAGACAGTCACTGTTACTAGACAGGCACACCCACATTCTTTTTCCTTTTAAATGGTTTCAAAATGGTGTATTTGTATTGATATGAACAAACGCATTTAAAAACAAATTCACATTATTTGGCTATGAAAGAACTCATAGTCCTTTGATGTGATATGCATATTTTGTGATTACTTTCAATGAACTGCATTCGGCCTTCTCATACCCACGTTCACAATCAGCGTACAGGCCATTTCACAGCACTGAAACGGCACTGTTGAAAGTAACTAATGACATTCTCTTAGCTCTTGACTCTGGTGACGCATCTATATTAACTCTTTTGGATCTTTCAGCTGCTTTTGATACTATTGACCACCATATACTCCTTAAGAGGCTTCAAATCACCTATGGAATATCAAGCACTGCTCTGTCATGGTTCTCGTCTAACCTTTCTGGTCGAACTCAGTCTGTCTCCATCAATGACTCATCTTCTGCAATGGTTGGCCTCACATGTGGGGTTCCTCAAGGCTCAGTACTTGGACCAGTCCTCTTCATCATGTACACTAAACCCCTGTCCGAGTTGATCACTTCTCATTCAGTTGATTCTCAGTCTTTTGCTGATGATACACAACTCCACAAGCCTGTATCCCCATCTACCATTCTTCCTTCTATATCTTCACTTGAATTCTGCATTCGCAACATCAAATCATGGATGCTACAAAACAAACTGAAGCTGAATGACGACAAAACGGAGGCCTTGTTCATCCACTCTCCATCTAGAAAACTTTCGTACCCAAAGCCTGATTCCATCTCTGTCTGTGACACTCGAATACCTTTTTCTCCTTCTGCTAGAAATCTTGGCTTCCACATCTCTCAAGATATGAGTGTTGACTCACAAGTTCAAACTATCTGTCGGTCAGCATACTGTGAGCTGCGTCGCATTGGTACGATTCGCCATCTCCTGTCTATAGATACTACTAAAATACTAGTCTGCGCTTTTGTTCTCTCTAAACTAGATTATTGTAATTCACTCTTGTATGGCTGCCCCCAACACCTCATTGACAAGCTTCAAAAAGTCCAGAACTCTGCTGCCAGACTTGTCCTCAAGGTCTCTAAGTATCATCATGTTCAACCACTCCTG
>CM065702.1:45886405-45893905 GCA_017654935.2 Phymorhynchus buccinoides | reverse complement strand
TATGACAGTTGAATAAAACTGTGTATGTACATCAACATTAACATATTATGATAAATAGGGAGACAAACCAACAGACCAAAAAGCAAGAGCATTTCAGAAAAGTAATGAAGCAGTTGGAAAGAGAAAAAACCCATTACAACAAAAACATCTTCATGGTTAGGGGAAGACGGGGTAAAAAGCCCATGGGTGGGTAAGAAGCCCATGCCAATTATCTCATGAAATAAAGCAAATTTCAGTCACATTTTGCCCATGAGACGAATTAACACTCGTCTCATGTGCAACACTCGTCTGATGGGCAAAATGTGACTGAAATTTGCATTATTCCATGAGATAATTGGCATGGGCTTCTTACCCGCCCATGGGCTTTTTACCCTGTCTTCACCTCTAATTGTTGCTAGCACTAAAAAACAAACAAAGTAAAAACAAAAGTAAAAAGCAAAGACTTAACTGCCGATTGTTAGGATGGCTTCTAAAACGAGAGCAGTGTGCTAAGTGTGTGTTTGTGTGTTGCTTTTAACAAACCCTGCACAAAACGCATGTAGGTCACATGCTTCATTGCACTTCTTTAAACGTTTAGTTCCATACATATCCGGGTGTGTTAGAATCAAAATGAGAGCCTGTGACCTTCTTTTGTCTCTTTCTATATCTCTGTCTGTCTCTGTCTGCCCCTGTCTCCCCTCTCTCTTTCTCTTTCTTTCTGTCTCCGTCTGCCTCTCTCTTTAACTGTGTGTTGTGTATGTATGTGCGAGCGCGGGTGCGTATGTGTGTGTGCATTAGTTTGTTTGTGTGTGTGTGTGTGTGTGTGTGTGTGTGTGTGTGTGTGTGTGTGTGTGTGTGTGTGTGTGTGTGTGTGTGTGTGTGTGTGTGTGTGTGTGTGTTTGAGAGATGATGACTAGGTTTATCGTGTTTCAAATATAATTGTTTTCCATTTGCCTCTGTTCACCATTGCTAACCTGTAACACCCTGTTGATAGTCAGCGATAATGATAATGAGGTATGTCAATGTCTGTTCATGCATTTATCTTCTTTATCTTTTTTCACCGAAACATACCTACGTACGCACAAACAAAACACACACACACATGTGTACACACACTTGCATGCATACAAACACACACGCATAGACACACGTACCAGGCAGACAGAAAATGTGAGAGAAAGAGAAGAGAGAGAGAGAGAGAGAGAGAGAGAGAGAGAGAGAGAGAGAGAGAGAGAGAGAGAGAGAGAGAGAGAGAGAGAGAGAGAGAGTCAGACAGACATGCAGACAGAGATTGAAACACAGAGAGAGCTTGAGAGAATCTGAGAGACACAAAAAGAAGCAAGGCAGACAGACAGACAGACAGACAGTAGAGACAGACAGTGGGACAGAGAGACAGACAGAGAAACAGACGCACTCAGCAACACACTCACTGACAGAAGCAGACACAGACTGATTCCCATGTTTCATCCAACCAGGTCAAGCCCCCGTTTAATAATAAACAAAGGGGAATAACAATGTTCTACAGAGGTTAGGGTGAGCATTAATCAAGCATTGAAAGAAGACATTACAATCCACTGCAGTCATGAATTATGACATAAATCAGCATGGAAACAATGTGTCAACACTGATAGACTTTACAGGCAGAAAACACAGACACAATTCAAACCTCCGTGAAGGAAACAGCGCGGGCTGGTATGTAAGCTACAACAAGTCTGTTCAGCAATAGAAGAATTGTTTCCCCTAAATGAAGCCAGTATTGATTCAACACTTAAATGGGTTATTATTGGTAAGACACACTGACTGTTTGGAAAATGTCATCACAGAGCTTTCTCAATTTTAAGAGAAGCCCAGTTAGATACGAATATAGACCTATTAAAAACATCAAAAGAATGTTGTTAATCCTCAATCTGGATTGCACTTTTGATAAAATTTAATTTAACTAAAATGAAATGGTTCACTGGGTGATACCTGAACCCAGCTTGATAAAAAAATATATATCATGAGATTTTTTAATTTATTGTATCTGATTTATAAACAGATTAACTCCAAAAGAGAATGAAATAATTTTGGGGTGATTTTTCAACCCTGCTCTTTGACGTTTTATCAAAATACGTTCGAAAGTTTAATGGAAACACAGCCCCTTCTTTAAAAGAATATCAATTAGAAGAAATAGATTTTTGTGTGTCGGAGTTGCGATTTGAATTAACTCCAATTTCAGATGGAATGTCCTTTGGGTGTTAGTTTAATTAACCCTCTTTAAAAAGTTGTGTTTTCTTAACATGATGATGCTAAATATCTGAGTAAAGTTGAAGACAAAAACTGAAACAAACCACGTCAGAAACTTTGCCGTTTTAGCGTAAATAAACGGAGCCTGCATGGTGGTTAACATGCATAGAGAACTGCTGTATGTCATTTGAAGCAACTAGAAAACATTAAGCTAAAGAACACATGGATTTCCATAGAACCATTTTTGGTAAAGGTCAAGATATATTTTTTATAAGCGAATCTCTCTTCCTCCCCTTGTCACACACACACACACACACACACACACACACACACACACACACACACACACACACACACACCACTTTCCACAACTACAGTTAGTTAGTTTTAGTCTGTTATAGTCCCGTCAACAGCTGTGGTCATCTCAGGACTGTCACCACGTAACACACATCAATGTATCTTAACGACTCCACATTTCATAGTTTATTACTGCTTTAAAACTGACAATCATTGTTCAGCTTTTGCTCTACAATATAACATCCACAACTACAAAATAATGTTATAGCGTAGAGCAAAAGCTAAATAATGATTGCCAATTATAAAGTAGTAATAAACTATATGATAGGCACATTATATTCATTTATATAGCAACAAAATCATCGTAAGTAATATAACACAGTGTAGTAATAATAATCAGCATAAACAAAACACAATACTTCTTTCCATAAGTACATTTTAACAAAACGATAGAATATTTATCATTTTTACAAAAGTATTTCAACAAATACGATCGCTTATTGGCTGTAGCATGTAGGCCTGTTTACAAATGGATGATCTTTAAAGAAACACCTGAGTAGATTGTTGGGCTGTCAGCATCCTCATGATCATGATCATGATAATCAACATTATCAACACCACCATCACTACCACCATCATCATCACCATAACATTATCCTCATTGTTTTACAATCCTGCAATTTAAAGGTAATTAAAAATCACATTTCTGATGACTTTATCTATGTCTGTCTGTCTCTCTGTCTGTCTCTCTGTGTCTGTCTGTGTCTGTTCTTCTCTTTTTCTCTAGTTCGAAAAGAAATAAGTGTAGGCTTGGTGTTGGGACTGTGGAACTAACTTTTTCGAGTCGAAGGTGTGTGGCCGTGGGCTTTTTACAATGCGTGACAAAAAGTAAACCCCGCAGGGGTTCTTCACACATGCACAGTCCTCTAGTATACCGTTTGTAGGATATTCTGCCCACCTGGTCATCATCATAAGTGAGCACGCACTGTCCAGACTCTATGAACTTTTGCACTGGGGCGTTCTCGTTCCTCCCCAGCCAGACATAGGACAAGAAAAGAGTTGCTGGATCTTCATCAACATGACACAGAGAGAACACCAGTGTGTCTGGATCCTTTGAACAACTAAACCTTTATGTCACCTTCATCGCCATCATAGAGACATGACCCATATAGTCACGGTTCATCAGAATCATGTCGTCAACGCTGGCAGTGGAGTGAAGTTCGGGTAGGAGGGTCGGTCGTTCCTGTCCTGCCTTGCCACCACACCCACGTCCTTTCTCCTCAGCAAACGACAACACGTCTTGTGAGGTTCCGACAGTGAGGACGGAACCAACTTTCTGAAGGAGAATGGAGAGCTCTGCTGTATCAGCGTCACACTGTTTGATGTCCTTCAGAATCGCCTTGTCCTGCTCTAAGCACGCGGAGTGCAGAGACATCAGTTGTTGTTCTGTGCATTTACGAGATGCCTCCACAACAGCAGTGAATCTTTTTCGGATAGCGTTCTCCACAGCTGTTTTCTGCCTACATAGGGCGTCTCTTTCTCCGATCAAGCCATTCACCTGGGTCTTCAGCTCAGAGAAGACCTTCTGCAGATGCAGTTGATCTTCTTTCATTTCTTGTCTTTTGTGGTCTACCACTGGCATCAGTTTTTTGGATTTGTGCGTGTCATGATCGTTCTCCTTGCATTTGGAGCATATCGCCATGTTACACACTACGCAGTGACGTTTCAATTTCTTTTTTGGATGAGTGGTGCACATTTCCCGGACCACCATTACGGCAGGGGACGGAACCTGGGCCGGAGTTACTGTTCCTGGAGATGACTGGTGGATGTAGAAGTTGGTCTGCAGACAAGCCGCTCCCCCTGGTGGCAGAGTGGTGGTCTTACGGCACTCAGGGCAGGGGAAGGAGGTGTCTGGTTTTCCTTTCACCAGATCTTCAATGCAGTGCTGACAGAACGTGTGGAAGCAGGGCAGGAACTTGGGCAAGGTGAAATGGTCAAGGCACAGTGAACACAGCCTCACCTCATTGCCCCTGCCTGTTGACATTGTGACTGGTCATTACGATGGTTCTGAGTCTGTAACACACCAGCACACACACACACACACACAGACACACACACACACACACACACATATATATACACACACACACACACACACACACACACACACACACACACACACACACACACACACACACACACACACACACACACACACACTTATTTCACCTACATCATGTCCCCAATCACCCCTTACAAAGATGATGCATAGTATTCTGTCAGGCTGATACAATACTCTCCCATTTTGTATGTTGGAGAGCATGTACTTTGCTTGACACGCATTAATGAATGGATGAGCACACGAAAACCCGTTTATATATTAGGGTAAATCAATGGTCATATTTGTGCCCTTGACAATTGTTGTGTGTTAATCTTATGTCTCTGTCAGATGACAGTCTGCATTCTCAAGCGGTAATGATCTCTGACTCCGGAATGTTCATCATCTTATCATTTCGTACTCGGTGTAAAAAAGAAAAAACAACAAGAAAATTACTTTTAGGAATGTTTTGATCAGCTTTATACATGTGTGTGTGTGTGTGTGTGTGTGTGTGTGTGTGTGTGTGTGTGTGTGTGTGTGTGTGTGTGTGTGTGTGTGTGTTGTGTGTGTGTTTTGTGTGTGTGCGTGCATATGCGCGAGCGCATATTAGGCAAAATATTGTGTGTATGTGTTTGTGTGTGTGTGTGTGTGTGTGTGTGTGTGTGTGTGTGTGTGTGTGTGTGTGTGTGTGTGTGTGTGTGTGTGTGTGCGTGCGTGCGTGCGTGCGTGTGCGTGTGTGTGCGTGTGTGCGTGCGCGTGTGTGTGTGCGCGCGTGTGTGTGCTTGTGAAATAACCCTTGGCGGAGGTATTGTGTCAGAAAGAATGTGTCCAGTCACGGTGGCAATGTAAAGTGAGATGTCTACGTGAAGAAGTGCAGTGAAGCATATGACCTACAAAATGTTAAAACATTGCTGTCCCAAAGAACAAGGAAGACAAGAAGCCGTCTCCACTTATGGTACAGTCACATTGACACCGGTTATACTATACACCCAGAGTCACATTGATACTGGTTATGCTATATACCCCCAGTCACATTGACAGGTTGTACTATACACCCAGAGTCACAGTGACAGGTTGTACTATACACCCAGAGTCACATTGATACTGGTTATACTATACACCCAGAGTCACATTGATACTGGTTATGCTATATACCCCCAGTCACATTGATACTGGCTATAATATACACACAGAGTCACATTGACAGGTTGTATTATACACCCAGAGTCACATTGATACCGGTTGTACTATGCACCCAGAGTCACATTGATACTGGTTATACTATACACCCAGAGTCACATTGAAACCGGTTGTACTATACACCCAGAGTCACATTGACAGGTTGTACTATACACCCAGAGTCACATTGACAGGTTGTACTATACACCCAGAGTCACAATCTCACATTGATACTGGTTGTACTATACACCTAGAGTCACATTGATACAGGTTGTACTATACACCCAGAGTCACATTGATACAGGTTGTACTATACACCCAGAGTCACATTGACAGGTTGTACTATACACCCAGAGTCACATTGACAGGTTGTACTATACACCCAGAGTCACATTGACAGGTTGTACTATACACCCAGAGTCACATTGATACAGGTTGTACTATACACCCAGAGTCACATTGACAGGTTGTACTATACACCCAGAGTCACATTGACAGGTTATACTATACACCCAGACCCACAATGATACTGGTTGTACTATGCACCCAGAGTCACATTGACAGGTTGTACTATACACCCAGAGTCACATTGACAGGTTGTACTATACACCCAGAGTCACATTAACAGGTTGTACTATGCACCCAGAGTCACATTGACAGGTTGTACTATACACCCAGAGTCACATTGATACCGGTTGTACTATACACCCAGAGTCACATCGATACTGGTTGTACTATACACCCAGAGTCACATTGATACCGGTTGTACTATACACCCAGAGTCACATTGATACCGGTTGTACAATACACCCAGAGTTACATTGATACCGGTTGTACTATTCACCCAGAGTCACATTGATACCGGTTGTACTATACACCCAGAGTCACATTGACAGGTTGTACTATACACCCAGAGTCACATTGATACTGGTTGCATTATACACCCAGAGTCACATTGATACCGGTTGTACTATACACCCAGAGTCACATTGATAGCGGTTATACTATACACCCAGAGTCACATTGATACCGGTTGTACTATGCACCCAGAGTCACATTGACAAGTTGTACTATACACCCAGAGTCACATTGACAGGTTGTACTATACACCCAGAGTCATATTGATACAGGTTGTACTATACACCCAGAGTCACATTTATACTGGTTGCACTATACACCCAGAGTCACATTGATACCGGTTGTACTATACACCCAGAGTCACATTGATACTGGTTGTACTATGCACCCAGTGTCACATTGATACCGGTTGTACTATACACCTAGAGTCACATTGACAGGTTGTACTATAAACCCAGAGTCACATTGACAGGTTATACTATACACCCAGAGTCACATTGACAGGTTGTACTATACACCCAGTCACATTGATACAGGTTGTACTATACACCCAGAGTCACATTGACAGGTTGTACTATACACCCAGAGTCACATTGATATCGGTTGTACTATACACCCAGAGTCACATTGATACTGGTTGTACTATACACCCAGAGTCACATTGATACCGGTTGTACTATACACCCAGAGTCACATTGACAGGTTGTACTATACACCCAGAGTCACATTGACAGGTTGTACTATACACCTAGAGTCACATTGATACAGGTTGTACTATACACCCAGAGTCACATTGATACCGGTTGTACTATTCACCTAGAGTCACATTGATACTGGTAGTACTATACACCCAGAGTCACATT
>CM065702.1:45878905-45881405 GCA_017654935.2 Phymorhynchus buccinoides | reverse complement strand
CCACAATCGGGATGACTGCAGGAAACTTGCTTACAAGCGGCAAAATGTTGCAACTATGCAAGTCGTCTCGACTTCGCAGAACTGCACCAACCCCTCCCCAATCCAGTGTCCAGGCACACCGTCAGTCGTTGGACAGGCGACTGTCAACAACATCCCTGTTCAGTGTCTCTATGACACTGGACTGTCATGCGACGCCATCGTCTGCGGATCCTTAGTCCCCGCGTCAGCATACACGGGAGACTTCATCTCTCTGCAAGGCCCTGATGCTTCAATCCCCCCATCCACTTTGCCAGTCGCCATAATCAATGTCGACACCAGATTTGCTAAGGGACCCATCAAGGCAGTGATCATGGACAGTCCTGTCTATGACCTCATACTGGGATCACAGTATGTGTTTTTAGGGCACCCCTCTCAACCTGCCATAGTTTCAGCAGCATTCCCTTCTCCCCAAGCAACAAACCAACTCCCTCCCTCCTTCCCAAAGAGCAAATCTCCCTCAGAGGGGAAGAAACCACTCAACGCGGCAAACCAAATTGCCGCGCAAGCCAATCCAGATTGTTCCAAGTCCCCAAGTCTGCCACAACTTGGAAAGTCCTTCCCAAGGAATGTCCGCCACATGACCCAAGACCACTCGCCACCGGTACCTCAGGTGAAAGGCAGCACTGGACCCGCAAACACCCATCGAAGGTACTATCGGGACAGGCCGCCACACATCCAGCCGTCACCTACCCCTCCCTTTCAGCGAGTGGCAGTCGACTTGGTCGGGCCTCTACCTCAACGGAAGAAGAAATTCCGGTACATAGTCACCGTGGTCGACATATGTACCATGCAGTGCGATGCCGCCCCAATCTCCTCACTTGATGCTAGCCAGGTAGCTGCGGCACTCAAAGCCATTTTCACCCGAATCGGCCTACCAAACCACATCATCAGCAATGATGAGTCCAGGCTAAAGGGGAAACTCAGGTAAGAGGTGTTTGCTATTCTGCAATCAACCTTGGGACAACTCAACACAGGATTGCCGCAACAACCTCAGTCGGAATCCATTCCACTGATCTCCAACCCACCTGCTCCTTTGAACTCTGTGCTGCGACCAGATGTTCCACCATTCCAGCCGACCCAGTCTCACCACTAATTTGTCCCTGTCACCCAAGTCGAAAGTGGAGTCGGTGTTCCACAGGAAGATTCCGGGACCAGAATCTTTTCTTCGGGGGGCCTCTGTGACGTAAGTGTCCCGCACGACCCGCTTTCTTTGTTTCTTATCTACAACCCCACCCCCCCCCCACCCTTTCTTTTCTCGGGACGCCACTTTAATTGCCAGGCGGCTTCAAACAGACGCCGATTAAGGCATTTGTCTCTTTGAAGCCTGATCTACCTCCCCATCACGAGAAAGTGACCCCCACAGTCGGCGCCCTTTTGAACCCTTCCTTTCTAATCACAAGAAGGATAGGAATGTCGGCATGTGATAAGGATGTAACCGGCGTGTGATTATTCTGTACTACTATGCATAATATTATAGCATCATCTTGTGACGCGTCGACTGCTATAAACCAATCCCAGGCTTTCATTGTTTGAAAGTGAAGGCTATAATTTGAGTAGTGAGAAAAAGTTAGCTTACACATACTTTTCACACAAGACGCTGAAACCTGGCTAGAGCAACATTGCAGACTCAACCTCTCTCCCAGCCAGACATAATAGCCCAACTAGTGAGCATTATTGATGGCTGGTGATTGAGACTTGTTGTTTGTTTGATCCTATTTTTGATCTAGATCCTATGTTCAATGATGAATAAGGAGTAGATAGATATGTTATTGAAAAGAAGTGGTAAACATTCTGTTCTATTTATGTGCACTGATTATTTGTGTGTGTGTGTGTTTTTTTACTTTAACTCTTTTGGTACCAGAACCGGATTTTATGCCTACTAACCCTTTTGTCTATTTTTAGTAGGAAGCCTGTGGGTTGCAATCTTGCACTTTATGATACCATTCCTTTCCAGGTGTTGGATGGAGAGTGATGTTGGCTTGATCACCTTTTATGTTTTACTGATCTCAGTTTGTTAACTGAAATTCAGTTTATTTATTAACTAGTGCTATTGTACAAGGGCAGCCTTCTAGCCGGTTGGGATCCACTAATTCCCTGCCGACTGAAGCCCCTTGTCTCTAAGCCATAGAGACCTACATCCACCTTCTCCTGTGATTATCAGCAGGGCATCGTGGGCAGGACGATCATCCCTGACTCACAAGCACCAAGACGGGAACGCCGCCAAGACGCCCCGCACCCAGAATCCGCGAGGAGACCACGCCTGAACCATGCCATCCCGCGAAGCCGTAACCGGAACGACTGGGAGCTACTCTCACCTGACGAGCAAGCCCAGCCACCCCAGCACTCGCCGATCACTACGGAGGAACTTGACAATAGCTAAGTCCCCAGGACCGCGCCAATCATTTGAACTTTCCCCCTGGCACTGAAGACACTTAGTGACCCTTCCTGTTTGGGGCTAACC
>CM065702.1:45871405-45873905 GCA_017654935.2 Phymorhynchus buccinoides | reverse complement strand
AGTGATAGGGACAGAAAGAATAGAATGAAAGTTAAACACAAAGGCGACAGTCATTGGTTTTCAATGGTAAAGACATTATTTCTATTGTAACCCTTGACTAAAATTCACGAAATCTGCTTTTATGACAGTTGAATAAAACTGTGTATGTACATCAACATTAACATATTATGATAAATAGGGAGACAAACCAACAGACCAAAAAGCAAGAGCATTTCAGAAAAGTAATGAAGCAGTTGGAAAGAGAAAAAACCCATTAAAACAAAAACATCTTCATGGTTAGGGGAAGACGGGGTAAAAATCCCATGGGTGGGTAAGAAGCCCATGCCAATTATCTCATGAAATAAAGCAAATTTCAGTCACATTTTGCCCATGAGACGAATTAATACTCGTCTCATGGGCAACACTCGTCTCATGGGCAAAATGTGACTGAAATTTGCATTATTTCATGAGATAATTGGCATGGGCTTCTTACCCGCCCATGGGCTTTTTTGCCCTGTCTTCACCTCTAATTGTTGCTGGCACTAAAAAAACAAAATTAAAAAAAAGTAAAAAGCAAAGACTTAACTGCCGATTGTCAGGATGGCTTCTAAAACGAGAGCAGTGTGCTAAGTGTGTGTTTGTTTGTTGCTTTTAACAAACCCTGCACAAAACGCATGTAGGTCACATGCTTCACTGCGCTGCTTTAGGTACGAAACTCATTACCACCACCATGACTGGGCAGATCCTTTCTGTATCGTGTCAAATAACGTGAAAGAAAATAAAGGAGGAGAGGGAATACTTTACTGCGTTTACCCCCCCCCCCCCCCCCCCCCCCCCCTTTTCCTTCCCCCCCCCGTCACTGTCTAAACCTTTGCTCGTCTCGCACTGTTCTGTACCCAGCTCATTTTCTTCTTCTTCTCATCTTTAGATATTGTAATGTGTGGGCCTCTTAGTCTGTGTACTTTTCCTTCTCTTTGGTGAAATACCCAGAAACGATAAAGTGAAACGAGATTTATATTTATCTGAAATAAGCGTGCACGAACAAGCCCCGCAAACAGTTTGTATCAGCAAAAAAAACCAACAACTAAACTTTTAGTTCCATACATATCCGGGTGTGTTAGAATCAAAATGAGAGCCTGTGACCTTCTTTTGTCTCTTTCTATAAGTCTGTCTGTCTCTGTCTGTCTCTGTCTCCCTCTGTTTCTTTCTGTGTGTCCGTCTGCCTCTCTCTTTAACTGTGTGTTGTGTATGTATGTGCGAGCGCGGGTGCGTATGTGTGTGTGCATTAGTTTGTGTGTGTGTGTGTGTGTGTGTGTGTGTGTGTGTGTGGGTGTGTGTGAGAGTAGAAGAATGATGACTAGGTTTATCGTGTTTTAAATATAATTGTTTTCCATTTGCCTCTGTTCACCATTGCTAACCTGTAACACCCTGTTGATAGTCAGCGATAATGATAATGAGGTATGTCAATGTCTGTTCATGCATTTATCTTCTTTATCTTTTTTCACCGAAACATACCTACGTACGCACAAACAAAACACACACACATGTGTACACACACTTGCATGCATACAAACACACACGCATAGACACACGTACCAGGAAGACAGAAAAAGTGAGAGAGAAGAGAGAGAGAGAGAGAGAGAGAGAGAGAGAGAGAGAGAGAGAGAGAGAGAGAGAGAGAGAGAGAGAGAAGAGATTGAGAGAGAGAGAGAGAGAGAAGAGAGAGAGAGAGAGAGACGGAGAGAGAGAGAGAGAGATTGAAACACACAGAGAGCGAAAGATAGAAAGAAAGTGGGGTTGTGGTTAAGGATGATTGTAAGAGCTTCAGAGAATTTGAGAGACACAAGAATAAGCAAGGACAGACAGACAGACAAGTAGAAGAGGCAGACAGTGGGACAGAGAGACAGACAGAGAAACAGACGCACTCAGCAACACAACTCACTTGACAGAAGCAGACACAGACTGATTCCCATGTTTCATCCAATTGTTTAATAATAAACAATGCTCGACTGATGTCTACTGTTACGATAAGCATTAATCAAGCATTGAAGCAGACATCACAATCCACTGCAGTCATGAATTATGACATAAATCATCATTGAAACACTTTGTCAACACTGAAAGACTTTACAGTCAGAAAACACCGACACAGTTCAAACCTCCGTGAGGGAAACAACGCGGGCTGGTATGTAGGCTACAACAAGTCTGTTCAGCAATAGAAGAATTGTTTCCCCTAAATGAAGCCAGTATTGATTCAACACTTAAATGGGTTATTATTGGTAAGACACACTGACTGTTTGGAAAATGTCATCACAGAGCTTTCTCAATTTTAAGAGAAGCCCAGTTAGATAAGAAAACAGACCTATTAAAAATGACAAAATAATTTTTTTAATCCTCAATCTGGATTGCACTTTTGATAAAATTTAATTTAACTAAAATGAAATGGTTCACTGGGTGATACCTGAACCCAGCTTGATAAGAAAAAAAATATGATGAGATTTTTAATTTATTGTATTGATTT
>CM065702.1:45852282-45870905 GCA_017654935.2 Phymorhynchus buccinoides | reverse complement strand
TTCTCACTCCTGATTATGGTGTATAGTCTATAACCGGTATCAATGTGACTCTGGGTTATGGGTGTATAGTACAAACCGGTATCAATGGACTCTGGGTTGCATGTAGTACACCGTATCAATGTGACTCTGGGTGTTGTTGTATATAGTGACAAACATGTCAATGTGACTTGACTCTGGGGTGTTATAGTTACAACCGGTATCAATGGACTCTGGGGTGTATAGTACAACCAGTATCCAATGTGACTAGGGGTATTATTATAACTGTCAATTGTGACTCTGGGTTGATAGTACAACCTTGAGTCAATGTGACTCTTGGGTGTATAGTACAACCTTGTCAACGCACTCTGGTGTATAGTACAAACCTGTCAATGTGACTATGGGTGTATTAGTAACAACCTGTCAATGTGATAGCTTCTTGACACTGATAGGGTGGGGACGACCCTACCTGCCAATGGACTGGGTGTTATATATAGTATAACCTGGATCCAAGGTGACTCTGGGTGTATAGTTACTATACAACCTTATATCAATGGACTCTAAGGTGCCATAGTACAAAGTATCAATGTGACTCTGGGGTATCGTACAACCGTATCAATGTATGCCTATGGGGGCAAGTACAACCGGTATCAATGTGATCCTAGGTGCATACATACTACAAAACCAGTATCAAAGTGACTCGGGTGTATATATAGTACAACCGGTATCCAATGTGACTCTGGGTGCATAGTACAACCATGGTATCAAGGATCTGTGAGTCTAGTTAGTAAACCGGTATCAATGTGACTCTGGGTTGGCATAGTACAACCGGTATCAATGTGATCTAGGTTGCATAGTACAAACCAGTCTCAATGTGACTCTGGGGGATAGTACAACCTTGTCAATGTGACTCTAGGTGTATAGTACAACTGTCAATGTGACTATGGGTGTATAGTACAACCGGTTTATAGCAATGTGACTCTTGGGTTGTCTAGTACAACCGGTATCGATGTGACTCTGGGTTGCATAGTACAACAGTATCAAATGTGACTCTGGTGTGGTGGATAGTACAACCGGTATCAATTATCCAATGTGACTCTGGGGTTGTGTATAGTTTTGCAACCAGTATAAATGTGGGAGACTCTGGGTGTTTTTGTATAGGGTGCAACCAGTATCAATGTGATCTGGGTGTATAGTACAACCCAGTATTCAATGTGACTCTAGGTGTATAAGTATAACCGGTATCAATGGGACTCTGGGTGTGGGTGCATATTACATACCTGTCAATGTGACTCTGGGTGTATAGTACTTACCAGTATCCATGTGACTTAGGGGAATAGTACAACCCGGCATCAATGTGATTGGCGTTGTGGTGGTAATAGTACAACCGGAATCAATGTGACTTAGGTGTTATTAGTACAACATGTCAAGTGGACTCTGGGTTGTATAGTACAACCTGTCAATGTGGAACTCTAGGTGTATAAGTACATCCGGTGTCGATTGTGGACCTCGGGTGCATAGTACAACCAGTATCAATGTGACTCTAGGTGTATAGTACAACCAGTATCAATGTGACTCTAGGTGTATAGTACAACCGGTATCAATGTGACTCTGGGTGTATAATGCAACCAGTATCAATGTGACTCTGGGTGCATAGTACAACCGGTATCAATGTGACTCTGGTGTATAGTAAAAACTGTCAATGTGACTAGGTGCCATAGTACAACCTGTTATGTGACTATGGGTGCATAGTACAACCTGTCAATGTGACTCTGGGTGTATAGTACAACCTGTCAATGTGACTCTGGGTGTATAGTACAACCTGTATCAATGTGACTCTGGGTGTATAGTACAACCGGTATCAATGTGACTCTGGGTGTATAGTACAACCTGTATCAATGTGACTCTGGGTGTATAGTACAACCTGTATCAATGTGACTCTGGGTGTATAGTACAACCGGTATCAATGTGACTCTGGGTGTATAGTACAACCTGTCAATGTGACTCTGGGTGTATAGTACAACCTGTCAATGTGACTCTGGGTGTATAGTACAACCGGTGTCAATGTGACTCTGGGTGTATAGTACAACCAGTATCAATGTGACTCTGGGTGTATAGTACAACCAACCGGTATCAATGTGACTCTAGGTGTATAGTACAACCGGTATCAATGTGACTCTGGGTGTATAGTATAACCTGTCAATGTGACTCTGGGTGTATAGTACAACCTGTCAATGTGACTCTGGGTGTATAGTACAACCTGTCAATGTGACTCTGGGTGTATAGTACACCCTGTCAATGTGACTCTGGGTATAGTACAACCTGTCAATGTGACTCTGGGTGTATAGTACAACCTGTCAATGTGACTCTGGGTGTATAGTACAACCTGTCAATGTGACTCTGGGTGTATAGTACAACCTGTATCAATGTGACTCTGGGTGTATAGTACAACCTGTCAATGTGACTCTGGGTGTATAGTACAACTCTGGGTGTATAGTACAACCAGTATCAATGTGAGATTGTGACTCTGGGTGTATAGTATCAATGTCAATGTGACTCTGGGTGTATAGTATAGTATCAATGTGAGATTGTGACTCTGGGTGTATAGTACAACCTGTCAATGTGACTCTGGGTGTATAGTGTCAATGTGACTCTGTGTGTATAGTACAATCAATGTGACTCTGGGTGTATAGTACAACCAGTATCAATGTGACTCTGGGTGTATGTACAACCGGTATCAATGTGACTCTGGGTGTATAGTGTCAATGTGACTGGGGGTATATAGCATAACCAGTATCAATGTGACTCTGGGTGTATAGCATAACCAGTATCAATGTGACTCTGGGTGTATAGCATAACCAGTATCAATGTGACTCTGGGTGTATAGCATAACCAGTATCAATGTGACTCTGGGTGCATAGCATAACCAGTATCAATGTGACTCTGGGTGTATAGCATAACCAGTATCAATGTGACTCTGGGTGTATAGTATAACCGGTGTCAATGTGACTGTACCATAAGTGGAGACGGCTTCTTGTCTTCCTTGTTCTTTGGGACAGCAATGTTTTAACATTTTGTAGGTCATATGCTTCACTGCACTTCTTCACGTAGACATCTCACTTTACATTGCCACCGTGACTGGACACATTCTTTCTGACACAATACCTCCGCCAAGGGTTATTTCACAAGCACACACACGCGCGCACACACACACGCGCACGCACACACGCACACACACGCACACACGCACGCACACAAATGTACACGCACACACACACACACACACACACACACACACACACACCACACACACACACACACACACCACACACACACACACACAAACACATACACACACAATATTTTGCCTAATATGCGCTCGCGCATATGCACGCACACACACAACAAAACACACAACAACACACACACACACACACACACACACACACACCACACACACACACACACACACACACACACACACACACATGTATAAAGCTGATCAAAACATTCCTAAAAGTAATTTTCTTGTTGTTTTTTCTTTTTTACACCGAGTACGAAATGATAAGATGATGAACATTCCGGAGTCAGAGATCATTACCGCTTGAGAATGCAGACTGTCATCTGACAGAGACATAAGATTAACACACAACAATTGTCAAGGGCACAAATATGACCATTGATTTACCCTAATATATAAACGGGTTTTCGTGTGCTCATCCATTCATTAATGCGTGTCAAGCAAAGTACATGCTCTCCAACATACAAAATGGGAGAGTATTGTATCAGCCTGACAGAATACTATGCATCATCTTTGTAAGGGGTGATTGGGGACATGATGTAGGTGAAATAATGTGTGTGTGTGTGTGTGTGTGTGTGTGTGTGTGTGTGTGTGTGTGTGTGTGTGTGTGTGTGTGTGTGTGTGTGTGTGTATATATATGTGTGTGTGTGTGTTTGTGTGTCTGTGTGTCTGTGTGTGTGTGCTGGTGTGTTACAGACTCAGAACCATCGTAATGACCAGTCACAATGTCAACAGGCAGGGGCAATGAGGTGAGGCTGTGTTCACTGTGCCTTGACCATTTCACCTTGCCCAAGTTCCTGCCCTGCTTCCACACGTTCTGTCAGCACTGCATTGAAGATCTGGTGAAAGGAAAACCAGACACCTCCTTCCCCTGCCCTGAGTGCCGTAAGACCACCACTCTGCCACCAGGGGGAGCGGCTTGTCTGCAGACCAACTTCTACATCCACCAGTCATCTCCAGGAACAGTAACTCCGGCCCAGGTTCCGTCCCCTGCCGTAATGGTGGTCCGGGAAATGTGCACCACTCATCCAAAAAAGAAATTGAAACGTCACTGCGTAGTGTGTAACATGGCGATATGCTCCAAATGCAAGGAGAACGATCATGACACGCACAAATCCAAAAAACTGATGCCAGTGGTAGACCACAAAAGACAAGAAATGAAAGAAGATCAACTGCATCTGCAGAAGGTCTTCTCTGAGCTGAAGACCCAGGTGAATGGCTTGATCGGAGAAAGAGACGCCCTATGTAGGCAGAAAACAGCTGTGGAGAACGCTATCCGAAAAAGATTCACTGCTGTTGTGGAGGCATCTCGTAAATGCACAGAACAACAACTGATGTCTCTGCACTCCGCGTGCTTAGAGCAGGACAAGGCGATTCTGAAGGACATCAAACAGTGTGACGCTGATACAGCAGAGCTCTCCATTCTCCTTCAGAAAGTTGGTTCCGTCCTCACTGTCGGAACCTCACAAGACGTGTTGTCGTTTGCTGAGGAGAAAGGACGTGGGTGTGGTGGCAAGGCAGGACAGGAACGACCGACCCTCCTACCCGAACTTCACTCCACTGCCAGCGTTGACGACATGATTCTGATGAACCGTGACTATATGGGTCATGTCTCTATGATGGCGATGAAGGTGACATAAAGGTTTAGTTGTTCAAAGGATCCAGACACACTGGTGTTCTCTCTGTGTCATGTTGATGAAGATCCAGCAACTCTTTTCTTGTCCTATGTCTGGCTGGGGAGGAACGAGAACGCCCCAGTGCAAAAGTTCATAGAGTCTGGACAGTGCGTGCTCACTTATGATGATGACCAGGTGGGCAGAATATCCTACAAACGGTATACTAGAGGACTGTGCATGTGTGAAGAACCCCTGCGGGGTTTACTTTTTGTCACGCATTGTAAAAAGCCCACGGCCACACACCTTCGACTCGAAAAAGTTAGTTCCACAGTCCCAACACCAAGCCTACACTTATTTCTTTTCGAACTAGAGAAAAAGAGAAGAACAGACACAGACAGACACAGAGAGACAGACAGAGAGACAGACAGACAGAGAGATATAAAGTCATCAGAAATGTGATTTTTTAATTACCTTTAAATTGCAGGATTGTAAAACAATGAGGATAATGTTTATGGTGATGATGATGGTGGTAGTGATGGTGGTGTTGATAATGTTGATTATCATGATCATGATCATGAGGATGCTGACAGCCCAACAATCTACTCAGGTGTTTCTTTAAAGATCATCCATTTGTAAACAGGCCTACATGCTACAGCCAATAAGCGATCGTATTTGTTGAAATACTTTTGTAAAAATGATAAATATTCTATCGTTTTGTTAAAATGTACTTATGGAAAGAAGTATTGTGTTTTGTTTATGCTGATTATTATTACTACACTGTGTTATATTACTTACGATGATTTTGTTGCTATATAAATGAATATAATGTGCCTATCATATAGTTTATTACTACTTTATAATTGGCAATCATTATTTAGCTTTTGCTCTACGCTATAACATTATTTTGTAGTTGTGGATGTTATATTGTAGAGCAAAAGCTGAACAATGATTGTCAGTTTTAAAGCAGTAATAAACTATGAAATGTGGAGTCGTTAAGATACATTGATGTGTGTTACGTGGTGACAGTCCTGAGATGACCACAGCTGTTGACGGGACTATAACAGACTAAAACTAACTAACTGTAGTTGTGGAAAAGTGGTGTGTGTGTGTGTGTGTGTGTGTGTGTGTATGTGTGTGTGTGTGTGTGTGTGTGTGTGTGTGACAAGGGGAGGAAGAGAGATTCGCTTATAAAAAATATATCTTGACCTTTACCAAAAATGGTTCTATGGAAATCCATGTGTTCTTTAGCTTAATGTTTTCTAGTTGCTTCAAATGACATACAGCAGTTCTCTATGCATGTTAACCACCATGCAGGCTCCGTTTATTTACGCTAAAACGGCAAAGTTTCTGACGTGGTTTGTTTCAGTTTTTGTCTTCAACTTTACTCAGATATTTAGCATCATCATGTTAAGAAAACACAACTTTTTAAAGAGGGTTAATTAAACTAACACCCAAAGGACATTCCATCTGAAATTGGAGTTAATTCAAATCGCAACTCCGACACACAAAAATCTATTTCTTCTAATTGATATTCTTTTAAAGAAGGGGCTGTGTTTCCATTAAACTTTCGAACGTATTTTGATAAAACGTCAAAGAGCAGGGTTGAAAAATCACCCCAAAATTATTTCATTCTCTTTTGGAGTTAATCTGTTTATAAATCAGATACAATAAATTAAAAAATCTCATGATATATATTTTTTTATCAAGCTGGGTTCAGGTATCACCCAGTGAACCATTTCATTTTAGTTAAATTAAATTTTATCAAAAGTGCAATCCAGATTGAGGATTAACAACATTCTTTTGATGTTTTTAATAGGTCTATATTCGTATCTAACTGGGCTTCTCTTAAAATTGAGAAAGCTCTGTGATGACATTTTCCAAACAGTCAGTGTGTCTTACCAATAATAACCCATTTAAGTGTTGAATCAATACTGGCTTCATTTAGGGGAAACAATTCTTCTATTGCTGAACAGACTTGTTGTAGCTTACATACCAGCCCGCGCTGTTTCCTTCACGGAGGTTTGAATTGTGTCTGTGTTTTCTGCCTGTAAAGTCTATCAGTGTTGACACATTGTTTCCATGCTGATTTATGTCATAATTCATGACTGCAGTGGATTGTAATGTCTTCTTTCAATGCTTGATTAATGCTCACCCTAACCTCTGTAGAACATTGTTATTCCCCTTTGTTTATTATTAAACGGGGGCTTGACCTGGTTGGATGAAACATGGGAATCAGTCTGTGTCTGCTTCTGTCAGTGAGTGTGTTGCTGAGTGCGTCTGTTTCTCTGTCTGTCTCTCTGTCCCACTGTCTGTCTCTACTGTCTGTCTGTCTGTCTGTCTGCCTTGCTTCTTTTTGTGTCTCTCAGATTCTCTCAAGCTCTCTCTGTGTTTCAATCTCTGTCTGCATGTCTGTCTGACTCTCTCTCTCTCTCTCTCTCTCTCCTCTCTCTCTCTCTCTCTCTCTCTCTCTCTCTCTCTCTCTCTCTCTCTCTCTCTTTCTCTTTCTCTCACATTTTCTGTCTGCCTGGTACGTGTGTCTATGCGTGTGTGTTTGTATGCATGCAAGTGTGTGTACACATGTGTGTGTGTGTTTTGTTTGTGCGTACGTAGGTATGTTTCGGTGAAAAAAGATAAAGAAGATAAATGCATGAACAGACATTGACATACCTCATTATCATTATCGCTGACTATCAACAGGGTGTTACAGGTTAGCAATGGTGAACAGAGGCAAATGGAAAACAATTATATTTGAAACACGATAAACCTAGTCATCATCTCTCAACACACACACACACACACACACACACACACACACACACACACACACACACACACACACACACAACACACACACACACACACACACACACACACACACACAAACAAACTAATGCACACACACATACGCACCCGCGCTCGCACATACATACACAACACACAGTTAAAGAGAGAGGCAGACGGAGACAGAAAGAAAGAGAAAGAGAGAGGGAGACAGGGGCAGACAGAGACAGACAGAGATATAGAAAGAGACAAAAGAAGGTCACAGGCTCTCATTTTGATTCTAACACACCCGGATATGTATGGAACTAAACGTTTAAAGAAGTGCAATGAAGCATGTGACCTACATGCGTTTTGTGCAGGGTTTGTTAAAAGCAACACACAAACACACACTTAGCACACTGCTCTCGTTTTAGAAGCCATCCTAACAATCGGCAGTTAAGTCTTTGCTTTTTACTTTTGTTTTTACTTTGTTTGTTTTTTAGTGCTAGCAACAATTAGAGGTGAAGACAGGGTAAAAAGCCCATGGGCGGGTAAGAAGCCCATGCCAATTATCTCATGGAATAATGCAAATTTCAGTCACATTTTGCCCATGAGACGAGTGTTGCACATGAGACGAGTGTTAATTCGTCTCATGGGCAAAATGTGACTGAAATTTGCTTTATTCCATGAGATAATTGGCATGGGCTTCTTACCCACCCATGGCTTTTTACCCCGTCTTCCCCTAACCATGAAGATGTTTTTGTTGTAATGGGTTTTTTCTCTTTCCAACTGCTTCATTACTTTTCTGAAATGCTCTTGCTTTTTGGTCTGTTGGTTTGTCTCCCTATTTATCATAATATGTTAATGTTGATGTACATACACAGTTTTATTCAACTGTCATAAAAGCAGATTTCGTGAATTTTAGTCAAGGGTTACAATAGAAATAGTGTCTTTACCATTGAAAACCAATGACTGTCGCCTTTGTGTTTAACTTTCATTCTATTCTTTTTGTCCCTATCACTATGACCCCCACCCCCACCATCAGCCCCCTTTTAACCTGTAGTTTCGCTGAAATACCCAACACGCAATATTTATATTCTGCGCAGTAGATAAAGAGTCTTTTAAAATCAAAATGGTATAGGAATCTGAAAAGAAAAGAATACAGTTTAATGTAGAAAAGAAGGGGACTCCCCTTTAGGAACTTCCTTCTTTCTTCAGCCAATCACTGACAGGTGCTATGCAACCAACAGCCATGGAATAGAGAGGGGGGAGCGGGGTGGGGTGGGGGAGGGGGGCTTGGCCATTACATTTTCTCTACATTCATTTACCCTGTACCCCACCTAAACACGCACATACACATATCAACGTCTCTTCATCATTACAACTCATTTTCCCGGTAAAGGTCTTGACTTCCCAGAAATCTGAAAAGAATTAAATGAAATGGGGGACGGGTGGATGGGTGGCTATGGGTTGTGTGTAAAGAGGGACCAGGCCCTGTAACCTGCTTAAACAAATATTATCGACAACGCCCATCGTTTGAGCGAGGCTAATGACGTCACAGCCAACAGACAGCAGCAGTTGGGTGGCGAGGATGTGCCACTTGAGGGGTGATTGTGGATGGAAGAACACGCGTTGTATAATACTGCCTCAACATCTTATTCTGTCCAGTTTTATTGTGTGTATACTCTAAGTGAGAAACCTCAGGTAAGGCTGCATGTATGGCTGATTTTGTTGCTCCCTGTTTCAGTTTTGTTCCTCGTGAACAACATAAATTACGGCTCTGAGAAATGGACTCCCGGTTTAGTCGAAATCTATTGAAATAAAACGACTCAGTCTTGAAATGATTTAAATTGAAACAAACAATAATGACAAAATTCTGTTAGGTTTTTAAAACATTTAACTTGGTGCAACATATGGCAGCTTCAAGATCACAGGGACAAAACCAGCATGACAAATGCACCAGCTCCTTCATTTCAAGGAAAAAAGTACCATGCGTTCTGCTCCCAGTATGTGTGTGTGGGAATACAGATACAAATAAACAAAACATAATTTAAAGAAGAGGTGCTTAGATTTCATCTTATCTGTAAAAATGCGGTAAGAATTCCGTAGAAGATGAGAATCCTTTTATAATATAACAACATACTCGTTTTTCTTCTGTTATTCATGACATATTACTAAATAGGTTATTGCAATCTAATTCCATGTTCTCGCTTTGTACATGGTTTTCATCAGAAAACATTTGTTTTACAAAAAAATAATAAACTGATTAAAGCGCATCACATGGTATATAATTTGTGATTTATATTAACTGCTGCGTTGTAATTTTAGATATTCCTGTACAATCAGTTGCTTGTTATTGGAGTTCCCCATTTCTTAACAGAAGCTGAAAACACATTGATATCTTAAACCTCGAATCTTGAAATAAAAATAAATGTCTGTGTACAGTAAGCTTAAACATAGACTAACTATACCTCGGTATTGCATAAATACAGAAAACATTTGTTCCTTGTTTGCAGTGTGTATTATATTAGCACAGGTCAGACCTGGTATTGCAGTACCTCCAGGATCTGATCAGAGCATTGGATGATGGTTGGTTGATGGTTCGTCCCGTATGTGCTGCTTTGCTGCCGAGTGGACGTAAAACCTACCTTAATTATATAGGGGAGTGTGGCTGTAAGTGGTAGCACGTATGTCAAGCTACTATCTAATGAAAACCTTACTAATACTACTAACCCATGAAAAGACTACTATTATTTTCAGCAGTTAGTAGTATTACTACTAACTGATGAAAATAATAGTAGTCTTTTCATGGGTTAGTAGTAAGGTTTTCATCATATAGTAGCTTGGCTTTACGACTATCTAGTGAAATGATTCCTGTGGGAAATGATGTCCTCTCTCTCTCTCTCTCTCTCTCTCTCTCTCTCTCTCTCTCTCTCTCTCTCTCTCTCTCTCTCTCTCTCTCTCTCTCTCTCTCTCCCTCACTCCCTCCCTCTCTCTCTCTCTCTCCCCCCCGCTCTCTCTCTCTCTCTCTCTCTCTCTCTCTCTCTCTCTCTCTCTCTCTCTCTCTCTCTCTCTCTCTCTCTCTCTCTCTCTCTCTCTCTCTCTCTCTCTCTCTCTCTGTCTAACCTCTGACACTGGTTACTTTGGCCTAATTTTACTGTTCGAATGCTAATTAGTGTATTAGGAGCTCATTTGAACAATTGTTGATGTGGTTGACCAGTGGTCAGTGTCCAGTGGTCACTTTGGCCTATTTTCACTCTTTGACTGCAAATTAGTGTATTAGGAGTTCAAATGAACAATTTTTGATGTGGCTGACCAGTGGTCAGTGTCACTGTCCAGTGGTCAATTTGGCCTATTTTCACTGTTTGACTGCAAATTAGTGCATTAGGAGTTCAAATGAACACATTTTGATGTGGTTGGCCAGTGGTCAGTGTCACTGACCAGTGGTCACTTTGGCCTATTTTCACTGTTTGACTGCAAATTAGTGTATTTTTTTCACAGAGAGAGAGAGAGAGAGAGAGAGAGAGAGAGAGAGAGAGAGAGAGAGAGAGAGAGAGTTCATAATTTCCAACAGGAATCATTTCACTAGATAGTCGTAAAGCCAAGCTACTATCTGCTGAAAACCTTAGTATTACTACTAACCCATGAAAAGACTACTATTTTTTTCATCAGTTAGTAGTAACTTGACAAGCTACTATCTGCTGAAAACCTTAGTATTACTACTAACCCATGAAAAGACTACTATTTTTTTCATCAGTTAGTAGTAACTTGACAAGCTACTATCTGCTGAAAACCTTAGTATTACTACTAACCCATGAAAAGACTACTATTTTTTTCAGCAGTTAGTAGTAACTTGACAAGCTACTATCTGCTGAAAACCTTAGTATTACTACTAACCCATGAAAAGACTACTATTTTTTTCAGCAGTTAGTAGTAACTTGACAAGCTACTATCTGCTGAAAACCTTAGTATTACTACTAACCCATGAAAAGACTACTATTTTTTTCATCAGTTAGTAGTAACTTGACAAGCTACTATCTGAAATTATGAACTCTCTCTCTCTCTCTCTCTCTCTCTCTCTCTCTCTCTCTCTCTCTCTCTCTCTCTCTCTCTCTCTCTCTCTCTCTCTCTCTCTCTCTCTCTCTCTCTCTCTCTCTCTCTCTCTCTCTCTCTGTGACTGTCTGTCTGTCCGTCTGTCTGTCTGTCTGTCTGTCTGTCTGTCTCTCTCTCTCTCTCTCTCAACACATTTTGATGTGGTTGACCAGTGGAAAAGAGGGGCGGGTGGGTGGGGTATGGTGGTTGGAGTGTGTTTGCATGTGTGCTATGCATAATTTATTATTATACACGTACAGGGTCTGTGAGTATTAAATTTATGAATATGTACATAAATATGGTGTTTGTCTTATATATAATTGATATTTTAAACATAAGTGTGTCTTTATATTGCATTTGTGTATTCTTATGTAGAGCTGTGTACTTTTATGTCTTGTTTCATATTTAAGCATGATTTGGAAAATATTGTTTTATGTGATGTCTTTTATGTTGAAATCGCGGGTGTGGTGCAAAAAAGGAGTGAATACCCCTTCTACCTCCACATTTCTCCCCATTTTCACTGCAGTAAAATAAGATCATATTTCCAAGCCATTGCTGGTGTCTAGTCATTGTGTCTGTCTACTCATGTTGTCTGCTCGTGGAGACTGTGACTAGTCACCTTAAGCAGTGCAGTGGAGCATGTAACCTACATCCATTTTCTTCTAAGCTTGTTCATAAGGGAAGAGAAAAAAAGATAAATGGTTGTTAGCAGAATTTGAACAATAACACTCAAAGTGAAAACGGTAAGCTTACTTCACCTTATTACACAAAATGTAATAATAATAATAATAATAGTGAATCATTTATATAGCGCATTCCTCCACCAATGTGGAGCTCTATGCGCTTAACAACAACAAAAATTAAAAAGCAACAAATTCAACAACAAAACGAAATAATCGCTCACGCACATGCAACTAGGCATACACATACACACCCCACCCACACATACACGCACGTACGCACACGCACACACACACACACACACACACACACACACACACACACACACACACACACACACACACACGCGCGCGCGCGCGCGCACGCACGCACACACACACACACACACACACACACACACACACACACACACACACACACACACACACACACACACACCGTTACCATCACCACCACTCACCCCACCCAAAAAACACAATACAAAATACAATCAGTTGAACAAAGCATCAACACACACACTCACTCTCTCTCTCTCTCTCTCTCTCTCTCTCTCTCTCTCTCTCTCTCTCTCTCTCTCTCTCTCTCTCTCTCTCTCTCTCTCTCTCTCTCTCTCTCTCTCTCTCTCTCTCTCTCTCTCTCTCTCTCTCTCTCTCTCTCTCTCTCTCTCTCTCTCTCTCTCTCTCTCTCTCTCGCAACAAAGCTGACGTACACATTGCAGTCAACACACAGTGAAACTAATATGGGGGGAGGGGAGTGTGTGTGTGAGAATAGAGTCCAGAAGTAATGTGGCCTAAAGGTTGTGATGTAGCTTGAACAGGTGGGTCTTGAGAGCTGATTTGAAACATTGCAAGGACTGGATATGGCGGATTTCGCGTGGTAAGGAGTTCCAAACTGATGGGGCCGAAAAGGAAAAGGAGCGCTCACCAAACATTTTTGTTCGTGTACTAGGAACACAGAGAATTTTGGAATCTGAAGATGACCGCAATTGCCTTGATGGAGTATAGACAGAAAGCATGTCAGAAATGTAGCTAGGGGCATTTCCAGAGAAATAAGAATGACATAGAGTGGAAATTTTGTAGTCAATACGTGCTTTGATGGAAAGCCAATGAAGGGATATCAGGAGTGGTTGAACATGATGATACTTAGAGACCTTGAGGACAAGTCTGGCAGCAGAGTTCTGGACTTTTTGAAGCTTGTCAATGAGGTGTTGGGGGCAGCCATACAAGAGTGAATTACAATAATCTAGTTTAGAGAGAACAAAAGCGCAGACTAGTATTTTAGTAGTATCTATAGACAGGAGATGGCGAATCGTACCAATGCGACGCAGCTCACAGTATGCTGACCGACAGATAGTTTGAACTTGTGAGTCAACACTCATATCTTGAGAGATGTGGAAGCCAAGATTTCTAGCAGAAGGAGAAAAAGGTATTCGAGTGTCACAGACAGAGATGGAATCAGGCTTTGGGTACGAAAGTTTTCTAGATGGAGAGTGGATGAACAAGGCCTCCGTTTTGTCGTCATTCAGCTTCAGTTTGTTTTGTAGCATCCAAGATTTGATGTTGCAAATGCAGAATTCAAGTGAAGATATAGAAGGAAGAATGGTAGATGGGGATACAGGCTTGTGGAGTTGTGTATCATCAGCAAAAGACTGAGAATCAACTGAATGAGAAGTGATCAACTCGGACAGGGGTTTAGTGTACATGATGAAGAGGACTGGTCCAAGTACTGAGCCTTGAGGAACCCCACATGTGAGGCCAACCATTGCAGAAGATGAGTCATTGATGGAGACAGACTGAGTTCGACCAGAAAGGTTAGACGAGAACCATGACAGAGCAGTGCTTGATATTCCATAGGTGATTTGAAGCCTCTTAAGGAGTATATGGTGGTCAATAGTATCAAAAGCAGCTGAAAGATCCAAAAGAGTTAATATAGATGCGTCACCAGAGTCAAGAGCTAAGAGAATGTCATTAGTTACTTTCAGCAGTGCCGTTTCAGTGCTGTGAAATGGCCTGTACGCTGATTGTGAACGTGGGTATGAGAAGGCCGAATGCAGTTCATTGAAAGTAATCACAAAATATGCATATCACATCAAAGGACTATGAGTTCTTTCATAGCCAAATAATGTGAATTTGTTTTTAAATGCGTTTGTTCATATCAATACAAATACACCATTTTGAAACCATTTAAAAGGAAAAAGAATGTGGGTGTGCCTGTCTAGTAACAGTGACTGTCTACTCATCTTGGCTATTATCTTACCATGCTTATAGCAAAGCAGGAGATCACTTGGGATTACATGTATTGAAAAAGGCACAAAGCCCATTCAACTCACTAAAGTGATTTTATATATATATATTTGAAAGGCCACCGTTTTCAACATGGCTGACTAAGACAAGGAGTAAACTGTACTGTAATAATATATTCTGTAAATCCCACCAAAAAGATTAATGTCTTAATTAAGCACTGATGAAAGGTTATGTGTTTATTATATTGTTTTTGTGTGTTTTTGTTTGTACAAGAATTAAATATATTTCTTTTTAACTCCACCAAACAGGTTATATGTTTGTACTATTGGTTTATCTCCTTGTTTGTATATTTAATACCTTTGTTATCGTTACTATTTTTTTTGTTTTTGGAGAAGAAATGGTAAAATCTTGTTAAGGTGATCATTGCAGGAAGAGATAGAATTGAGCAGCTATCAGCTCATCGAGATTTCGAGTCTTGTACTCCAGCTCGTATAACATTTTGTAGTAAGAACTTCATAACATTCACAACCATTCTACAAGGTAACACAAAGCAATAATTTTGATCAATAGTTTTTATCTCAACGAAGAGTGTAGTGTCACGTTAACATTTCAAAGAATATCTTAAGTATCCACAAACATTTAATAGCATCCGACAGCTTCAGTCTCTTTGTGCTTTTCAAGTGATTTTCACAGAAAAACAGACTGACAATCGAAAGACTAAACAGAAACAAAATGTTTGTGACATAATTAATAAATAAACAAACACCATAACAAACAAGCAGCTTTGGCGAAGCAAACAAATGCATAGCCCACACGTCTGGTAAACTAGCTCGGAAAGATTAGACTGTCCAAACTGTCAAGGTGACCTGTGCAACGAGTGTACTGTATGCGTTGCCTTTGTGAACAAAAATTGCAAATAATGCGTGTAGGTCACATGCTTCACTGCACCCTTTGGGGTAAGCATCTCGTTGCCACCATTACTGGGCAGATCCATTTTGTTTTTCTTTCAAATGACGTGAAATGAAATTAAAAGAGGCCCAATACCAGAGTGACAGATACTGACTCAAAGGCAAATATCAACAGTCCAGTCAGACATAGATTTTTGCCTTAAAACGAGAAAAACATTCTTGTCTGAGAACAGTTTTAAGAAAAACACTTTGCACTTCTACAATGGCTCACGAGTTAAAATAGTTTTAGGCCACTGGATTCACTCCAAATTCATTGTATTCTCGTTAGAGTTATATTTTTACTGTCTTTGCGTCACCATTAATGTTTTTATATTATTTTAGTAACATAATACTTAGTCCAGGTAGGTGTTTTTTAACAAGAAACTCTGATAATGAAAGTGATATGAAGAAAGTCCTTGTTGCTTTGAGTTTCGGCGCATTGAACAGGTGTGACACTGTACATGGCCAACAAAAGGGCAGAAAATACTAGATGACAGTAGAGAAAAGAAAGACAAAGTCAAATAAAATGATACAGGACGTTGTTAGCAATAAACTTCCAGAAGGCAGGGGAACTATTTGTATTTGAAGAGTATCTAGAATATAATACTACAAAAGAAAGAGACAAACAGACAGAACATACGAGGTGACAGTAGGAAAAGGAAAGGTAGAGTCAAAGAGAGTGACAGAGGCTCAGCTGCCAGCACAAGACTACCAGAAGGCGGGGGGACTATTTAAAATCCATTCCAACTATCCCCATGGACGGTGTGCTGTGGTTCTTATATAGAAACATAATTTATGAGTGGTCAAATAATTATAAATCTTATTGACGTATTCTCTTTGGGGTGCATTGCACTATGATTACTATATATGTATAAATAATGGCCACTGATTTGTTGGGACCAACAACATATTTCATCAGTGGGTTGTAAATAATCACTACAGAAAGATTGGCACTTTTGTCCATCAGGTTCCAAAACCATCACATTTTGGGAACAGTGTGCCCCGTTTGTGCTGGCAATGATCCTTTATATTCAAAAGTATGCGGTCCCTTTCAAACCTTTTTAGCTATTGGGCGGATAGAGGAAAGTGGTAAAGAGGTGGGGGAAGAGGTGGGAGGGGGTGAAAGGTAGGTGGGGTGTACGAATACATTTTGTATATGTTGGCAACGCCAATAATTGAGGGTGGGGCTAATGACGTACTAATGACGTCACAGCTAGCTAGGAGAGTTGGTTTTTGGTTTGATTAACCCAATATGCTTAAATTGCTTCTAAGATAATACTGTTTCGTTGGTGCCATGTTTGTTTTATTGTTTGTGACATCTTGTTGGATTATTTTGGCACTTAAAAGATTGCTTGAAAGAACGACCTATACAAGTTGGCAACCGTGCCTTTGGCTATAAAAAGACGATCAGTTTGGTTGTTGCATGTGCATTTTATTTCTTGTTGATATGTAGATCAAGGTGCATCCATTCACATTATGTTATGCAAAGCATACAGATAATAGAATGTCATGCAATGCCACGTCAAGAACCTAATCAGTTTTGTTGAAGGAGGAAAATACGATCATTATAAATTATTCAGAAGATTATGCAGTGAACGGCATTTTGTGTAAGCATTTGTTGAAATGCACATGCTTTGAACAATCACGAAAATGGAAAGGTGCTGCATATAACAGTAGGCTACGAATAGCCTCTGGTTTGCCTTCAGGGCTAATAAAGAATGGAGAAAAGGACAAACATCGATCGTTAGATTTTATTTGTTGATTTTAGAGATGTAGCTAATGATCATCTCTCTCTCTCTCTCTCTCTCTCTCTCTCTCTCTCTCTCTCTCTCTCTCTCTCTCTCTCTCTCTCTCTCTCTCTCTCTCTCTCTCTCTCTCTCTCTCTCTCTCTCTCTCTCTCTCTCTTTCTCTTTGTTACAGCGTGTTACAGAGTGTTAGTAATCATCAGACATCATGGCAACAGGAGGCATCGATGAGAACGCATGCCCCGTGTGCCTGGATAGGTTCGCCGAATCCAATAAGCCCAAATTCCTGCCCTGTCACCACACCTTCTGTGAACGGTGCATTGATGAACTAGCTCGCCTAAAGCCCGACAGGACATTCCTCTGTCCATCTTGTCGTTCACCCACCATTCTACCAGAAGGTGGAGCAGCTGAGCTGCAAACAAACTTCTACATTAAGACTCCATACACCACTACCAGAGCACAGATTATGTGTAGCCGTCATCCCCGAAAAGAACTGGAATTCTACTGCACCAAATGCGAAGCACCCATCTGCATCAGTTGCAAGCTGACCAAACATGGCACTCATAAAACTGACGACTTGGATTCAGCAGTTGACAGCAAAAAGCAGGACCTGCAGTCAGACCGACAGCGTCTGCAGAAAGCACTTTCTGACATCCAGGCCTACGTGGATGGCTTAGAAAGAGAGAGAACCTCACTGTCCAATCAGACAGCAAACGTGGGGAAGAGGATCAGGGAACGACATGCTGCAATAGTCACAGCATCTAAAAAACACATGGAGAAGGAACTGAAATCACTAAAGATCAAGCACACAGACCAGGACAAGAAAATCAAAAAAATCATCAAACAGCGTAAAACCAACAAAAAAAAGCTCTCCTATCTCCTCCAACAAATCGATGTCGCTAGCAATTCAGGAACAGCCAAGGACGTGTTGTCCGTTGTCCAGGTGATGAGGGGTGGGCGTGGCAGGCAGTCAGCTGTTGAATCTTTGACGTCACGAGAACAAAGACCGACCCTCCGACCCGCTCTTCACTCCACTGTCAGCGATGACGACATGAGTCAGACGACATGTGACTGCCTGGGCACTGTGTGTATGTTGGAGATGAAGGTGACACACAAGTTCCAGTGCTCCCAGGATCCTGACACTGAGGTGTTCTCTCTGTGCCATGTTGACCATGATCCACCTTGTCTCTATGTGTCCTATGACAGGCTGGGGAAGAACGAGAACGCCCCAGTGCAAAAGTTCAGAGAATCAGGACAGTGTG
>CM065702.1:45847282-45849782 GCA_017654935.2 Phymorhynchus buccinoides | reverse complement strand
AATACGTAATAATCGTGCTGAATCGTTCTACCCGTAATACTGTACTTACGTTTTATGCACCTGGTAATGGTTGCATGTAGATTGATGTCATCCTTTTATCTGTTGAGCTGTTGGGTCTAACAGACTTTAGGTGTGTTTTTTGTGTGTCGTTAAAGGGTCTGCTACACACATACGATTCGGATCTGACTGCGATGCGATTTTGACGATGTGAGTCATGATTCACGTGAAATTCATGTATTGGGTCTATTAGCGTATAGTGAGCGAAAACAGCAGAATTATTTTTAAGCAGAAGTATTCCACGTGTATCATGATTCGCGTGGCCCAGTCGGATCGCACCCTCATACGATTTTACGCGTGTGTGGCGCCTGCTTAAAAGTTAGTTCCACAGTCCCAACACCAGACCTACACTTATTTCTTTTTGCACTAGAGAAAAGGAGAACAACAGACACAGACAGACAGACAGACAGAGATAAAGTCATCAGATTACGTGATTTTTTAATTACCTTTAAATTGCAGGATTGTAAAAAAATGAGGATAATGTTATGGTGATGACGATGGTGATGGTGGTGTTGATAATGTTGATTATCATGAACATGACCATGAGGATGCTGACAGCCCAACAATCTACCCATGTGTTTCTTTAAGATCATCCATTTGCAAATAGGCCTACATGTCTACAATCAATAAGCATTCGTGTTTGTTGAAATATTTTTGTAAAAATGATACATATTCTATCGTTTTGTTAAAATGTACTTATGGAAAGAAGTATGTTTTGTGTATGCCTATTATTATTACTACTACACTGTGTTATATTTCTTACGATAATTTTGATGCTATATAAATGAATGTGTGCCTTTGATATAGTTCATTTTCTGCCCCACATGCCCGAAAGGCCGAAGAGGGCGTAAAGCCTTATTTTGCGTGATATAGTTTATTACTGCTTTATAATTGGCAATCATTATTTAGCTTTTGCTCTACAATATAACATTATTATGTAGTTGTGGATGTTATATTGTAGAGCAAAAGCTGAACAATGATTGTCAGGTTTAAAGAAGTAATAAACTACAAAATGTGGAGTCGTTAAGATACATTGATGGGTGTTTTGTAATACGTGATCAAACTTTACGTGGTGACAGTCCTCAGATGACTACAGCTGTTGACGGGACTATAATAGACTAAAACCAACTAACTGTAGTTTTGGAAAAGTGGCCTGTGTGTGTGTGTGTGTGTGTGTGTGTGTGTGTGTGTGTGTGTGTGTGTGTGTGTGTGTGTGTGTGTGTGACAAGGGGAGGAAGAGAGATTCGCTTATAAAAAATATATCTTGACCTTTACCAAAAATGGTTCTATGAAAATCCATGTGTACTTTTAGCTTAATGTTTTCTAGTTGCTTCAAATGATGTACTCCAGTTCTCTATGCATGTTAGCCACCATTCAGGCTCCGTTTATTTACGCTAAAACGGCAATGTTTCTGACTTGGTTTGCTTCAGTTTTTGTCTTCAACTTTACTCAAATATGTATCATCATAATGTTAAGAAAAAACTTTTTAAAGAGTGTTAATTAAGCTAACACCCAAAGCACATTCCATTTCAAATTGGAGTTAATTCAAATTGCAGCTCAGGCACAAACATTTTATTTCTTCTAGCTCTAGCTGATGTTCTTTACAACAATTAATGCGCTGTGTTTCCTTCAAACTTACTAACGTATTTTGATAAAACTTCAAAGAGGATTGATTTATCAAATTACCCAAAGATTATTTCACACCCTTTTGGGTTAATCTGTATTATAATTCAGATACAGTCCATTTAATAATATCAAGCTGGGTTCGGGTATCAACCTGTGAACATACTATTTCATTGTTGGTAAATTTATTTTTGGTCAAATGTGCAATCCATATTGAGGATTAAGCAATATGTCATTGTTAATAGGTCTATTTTCTTATCTAACTGGGCTTCTCTTAAACTTGAGAAAGCACAGTGATGACATTTTCCAAACAGTCAGTGTGTCATACCAATAACAACCCGTTTAAGTGTTGAGTCGATACTTGCTTCATTCAGGGGAAACAATTCTTTTATTGCTGAACAGACTTGTTGTAGCCTACATACCAGCCCGCGTTGTTTCCCTCACGGAGGTTTGGACTGTGTCGGTGTTTTCTGGCTGTAAAGTCTTTCAGTGTTGACACATTGTTTCAATGATGATTTATGTCATAATTCATGACTGCAGTGGATTGTGATGTCTTGTTTCAATGCTTGATTGACGCTCACCCTAACATCTGTAGAACATTGTTATTCCCCTTTGTTTATTATTAAACGGGGGCTTGACCTGGTTGGATGAAACATGGGAATCAGTCTGTGTCTGCTTCTGTCAGTGAGTGTGTTGCTGTGTGCGTCTGTTTCTCTGTTTGTCTGTCTGTCCCACTGTCTGTCTCTTCTACCTGTCTGTCTGTCTGTCTGTCTACCTTGCTTCTTCTTGTGTCTCTCAAATTCTCTGAAGCTCTTACAAT
>CM065702.1:45824782-45834782 GCA_017654935.2 Phymorhynchus buccinoides | reverse complement strand
TATTGCAGATGAAATCTTTTCTCTACCCAGGTAAGTTTCATTTAACGTTTTGGCTGACAAATGGCTGGCGTTGAAAGGGTTGAAAGAGGGGTTGCTTAACTTTTTGGCACGTGTTTAGTAATAGTGTGAGGAAAGAACATGACCAGAACTAGTCGACAGAGCTCACAACTCAACTTTCGTTTGACTAAAAGGTCCGATAGTTGTGTGTCATGTAGCGTGAAGCGGGTTGGGAATATTGTCATGTTTGGAACAATCGTGCAATCGTGCACAAATCGTGACAAGTTTGTGAAATTTGGCATGGTAATAGGTATGACCGACCATAAGGATTTCATAAATCATCGAAAGCAAAGTGACCTTGACCTCTGTTGACCTGTTTTGCAATAAATCCAAAATGGCTGCCTCTAAAAGAGTCTAATGCTGGACTGTTACAGCTATGACCATATAAAATGTTTGTTAGTTTACGTTTTTAATATACACTATCCTAATATCATGTCACCTGTATGTGTTTTGGTTGTTTCCAGGGTCAACGGTCAGTATTTCAAGGTCATTTCACTCCAAAATGATAGAAACCTTTAACTGAAATCTCTTTAAACAGATAGAATGTTATACGTCTATATTTTTTTTCCTATGGTATGTTTTGCAGGTGATCTTGAACTTTATGACAATAGTTAATTATTTGTTAAGTATTAAACAAAAAATCATCTTAATCTACAATACATTGCTGAGCGGCAGACATGTCTACCACATCAGCATCACCAGACATACACAGACAGTCTCTTGTACATCATGTCTTAAATAAACCATGTCTTATTCCCTTGACACCTGCTAACCCTCAACAAATGAATATCAACAACTGTTATAAAGTCTTTTGGGCTTTGAAAACTTACAGACAGACAGACAGACAGACAGACAGACAGACAGACAGACAGACAGACAGACAAGCACAAAGATTAACACTATAACAGTGCACCTTTTCTTGATGTAACGTAAAATTTAAAAAAAAAACCCGCATATGGCACGTAGTCATGAACGTGTCTTAATCAATTAACACGGGTAGTAACATGTCAGTTAGAACAAACTGCAGTACGGTTGGCCGTTTACCGTAATGTACCCGTGTTAACTGTTTAAAGACCCACCAGATCACGTGTAAAAATCACGGATTTCACGTGTTTTCCCTCTTATAGCTGGTAAGAAATCTTGTTTTGACCAAGTTTGACTCCCATGCAACAATTGTCCCCCAAATTCAAAACGAAACATCATTTTAAAGAGCAGCCTCAATTTGAAGTTGGGGGAATTTGTATGTGGGTCACAGCTACCCAGGAAAAAAACAAGGGACTTAAGTGTGGTGGGTCAGTGTGTCTTTAAGACGCACTGATGAAAGCCTACCTGATAGTTGACACTGATACGATGGGGACGACCCTACCTGTCAATGTGAGTCTGGGTGTATAGTACAACCTGTCAATGTGACTCTGGGTGTATAGTACAACCTGTCAATGTGACTCTGGGTGTATAGTACAACCTGTCAATGTGACTCTGGGTGTATAGTACAACCTGTCAATGTGACTCTGGGTGTATAGTACAACCTGTCAATGTGACTCTGGGTGTATAGTACAACCTGTCAATGTGACTCTGTGTGTATAGTACAACCTGTCAATGTGACTCTGGGTGCATAGTACAACCTGTCAATGTGACTCTGGGTGTATAGTACAACCTGTCAATGTGACTCTGGGTGTATAGTACAACCTGTCAATGTGACTCTAGGTGTATAGTACAACCAGTATCAATGTGACTCTGGGTGTATAGTACAACCTGTCAATGTGACTCTGGGTGTATAGTACAACCTGTCAATGTGACTCTGGGTGTATAGTACAACCTGTCAATGTGACTCTGGGTGTATAGTACAACCTGTCAATGTGACTCTGGGTGTATAGTACAACCTGTCAATGTGACTCTGGGTGTATAGTACAACCGGTATCAATGTGACTCTGGGTGTATAGTACAACCTGTCAATGTGACTCTGGGTGTATAGTACAACCTGTCAATGTGACTCTGGGTGTATAGTACAACCTGTCAATGTGACTCTGGGTGTATAGTACAACCTGTCAATGTGACTCTGGGTGTATAGTAGAACCTGTCAATGTGACTCTGGGTGTATAGTACAACCTGTCAA
The DNA here is from genome assembly GCA_017654935.2 of Phymorhynchus buccinoides. Lineage (NCBI taxonomy): Eukaryota > Metazoa > Mollusca > Gastropoda > Neogastropoda > Raphitomidae > Phymorhynchus > Phymorhynchus buccinoides. The sequence goes on along the minus strand of CM065702.1, from coordinate 45,832,612 downwards.
TGTGAGTCTGGGTGTATAGTACAACCTGTCAATGTGACTATGGGTGCATAGTACAACCTGTCAATGTGACTCTGGGTGTATAGTACAACCGGTATCAATGTGACTCTAGGTGTATAGTGCAACCTGTCAATGTGACTGGGTGTATAGTACAACCTGTCAATGTGACTCTGGGTGTATAGTACAACCTGTCAATGTGACTCTGGGTGTATAGTACAACCTGTCAATGTGACTCTGGGTGTATAGTACAACCGGTATCAATGTGACTCTAGGTGTATAGTACAACCTGTCAATGTGACTGGGTGTATAGTACAACCTGTCAATGTGACTCTAGGTGTATAGTAGAACCTGTCAATGTGACTGGGTGTATAGTACAACCTGTCAATGTGACTCTGGGTGTATAGTACAACCGGTATCAATGTGACTCTGGGTGTATAGTACAACCTGTATCAATGTGACTCTGGGTGTATAGTACAACCTGTCAATGTGACTCTGGGTGTATAGTACAACCGGTATCAATGTGACTCTGGGTGTATAGTACAACCGGTATCAATGTGACTCTGGGTGTATAGTACAACCTGTCAATGTGACTCTGGGTGTATAGTACAACCTGTCAATGTGACTCTGGGTGTATAGTACAACCTGTCAATGTGACTCTGGGTGTATAGTACAACCGGTATCAATGTGACTCTGGGTGTATAGTACAACCAGTATCAATGTGACTCTGGGTGCATAGTACAACCAGTATCAATGTGACTCTGGGTGTATAGCATAACCAGTATCAATGTGACTCTGGGTGTATAGTACAACCAGTATCAATGTGACTCTGGGTGTATAGTACAACCAGTATCAATGTGACTCTGGGTGTATAGTACAACCTGTCAATGTGACTCTGGGTGTATAGTACAACCTGTCAATGTGACTCTGGGTGTATAGTACAACCTGTCAATGTGACTCTGGGTGTATAGTACAACCTGTCAATGTGACTCTGGGTGTATAGTACAACCTGTCAATGTGACTCTGGGTGTATAGTACAACCTGTCAATGTGACTCTGGGTGTATAGTACAACCTGTCAATGTGACTCTGGGTGTATAGTACAACCTGTCAATGTGACTCTGGGTGTATAGTACAACCGGTATCAATGTGACTCTGGGTGTATAGTACAACCTGTCAATGTGACTCTGGGTGTATAGTACAACCTGTCAATGTGACTCTGGGTGTATAGTACAACCTGTCAATGTGACTCTGGGTGTATAGTACAACCTGTCAATGTGACTCTGGGTGTATAGTACAACCTGTCAATGTGACTCTGGGTGTATAGTACAACCTGTCAATGTGACTCTGGGTGTATAGTACAACCTGTCAATGTGACTCTAGGTGTATAGTACAACCTGTCAATGTGACTCTGGGTGTATAGTACAACCTGTCAATGTGACTCTGGGTGTATAGTACAACCGGTATCAATGTGACTCTGGGTGTATAGTACAACCGGTATCAATGTGACTCTGGGTGTATAGTACAACCGGTGTCAATGTGACTCTGGGTGTATAGTACAACCGGTATCAATGTGACTCTGGGTGCATAGTACAACCGGTATCAATGTGACTCTGGGTGTATAGTACAACCTGTCAATGTGACTCTGGGTGTATAGTACAACCTGTCAATGTGACTCTGGGTGTATAGTACAACCTGTCAATGTGACTCTGGGTGTATAGTACAACCGGTATCAATGTGACTCTGGGTGTATAGTACAACCAGTATCAATGTGACTCTGGGTGCATAGCATAACCAGTATCAATGTGACTGGGTGTATAGCATAACCAGTATCAATGTGACTCTGGGTGTATAGTACAACCAGTATCAATGTGACTCTGGGTGTATAGTACAACCAGTATCAATGTGACTCTGGGTGTATAGTACAACCAGTATCAATGTGACTGTACCATAAGTGGAGACGGCTTCTTGTCTTCCTTGTTCTGTGGGACAGCAATATTTTAACATTTTGTAGGTCATATGCTTCACTGCACTTCTTCACGTAGACATCTCACTTTACATTGCCACCGTGACTGGACACATTCTTTCTGACACAATACCTCCGCCAAGGATTATTTCACAAGCACACACACACGCGCACGCACACACGCGCACGCACAACACGCGCGCGCGCGCACGCACACACACACACACACACACACACACACACACATACACAAACACATACACACAATATTTTTTGCCTAATATGCGCTCACGCACATGCACACACACGCGCGCACGCACACACGCGCGCGCACACATACACTCACACACACACACACACACACATACACAAACACATACACACAATGTTTTGCCTAATATGCGCTCACGCACATGCACACACACACACACAAAAACACACACACAAAACACACACACACACACACACACACACACACACACACACACACACACACACACACACACACACACACACACACACACACACACACACACACACACACACACACACACACACACACACACACACACACACACACATATACGTGGAAGCTGATCGAAAAATTCCTAAAAGTAATTTTCTTGTTGTTTTTGCTTTTTTACACCGAGTAAGAAATGATAAGATGATGAACATTCCGGAGTCAGAAAGCATTACCGCTTGATAATGCAGACTGTCATCTGACAGAGACGTAATATTAACACACAACAATCGTCAAGGGCACAAATATGACCATTGATTTACCCTAATATATAAACGGGTTTTCGTGTGTTCATCCATTCATTAATGCGTGTCAAGCAAAGTACATGCTCTCCAACATACAAAATGGAAAAGTATTGTATCAGCCTTAACGCCATGCATCTTCTTTGTAAGGGATGATTCATGATGTAGGTGAAATAAGTGTGTGTGTGTGTGTGTGTGTGTGTGTGTGTGTGTGTGTGTGTGTGTGTGTGTGTGTGTGTGTGTGTGTGTGTGTGTGTGTGGTGTGTGTGTGTGTGTGTGTGTGTGTGTGTGTGTGCTGGTGTGTTACAGACTCAGAACCACTATAATTACCAGCCACAATGGCGACAGGCGGTAGTGAGGAGACCTTGTGTCCCCTGTGCATGGACCCCTTCACCCTGCCCAAGTTCCTGCCCTGCTTCCACACATTCTGTCAGCAATGCATTGAAGATCTGGTGAAAGGAAAAGCAGACACATCCTTCCCCTGCCCTTCGTGCCGTAAGACCACCACTCTGCCACCAGGGGGAGCGGCTGATCTGCAGACCAACCACTACATCAAGAAATCAGATGGCACCACAAGAACACAACCCATGTGTGACCTTCACCCTGGCAAGGAACTGGAATTCTACTGCACGGAGTGTGAGGAGGCGATTTGTCTCAACTGCAATTCAACCAGACATAAGACACACAACACGGAAGATCTGGCTCCAGTCATTGTCCTTAAAAGACAAGGACTTCTTTCAGATCGACAACGTCTGCAGAAGGCTGTGTCTGACATCAAGACAGATGTGGATGGCTTTGAAAGAGAGAGAACCTTCCTGTCCAAGCAGACATCTGCTGTGGAGAGGAGGATCAAGGAACGACATGCCGCCATTGTCAAAGCTTCTGAAAAGCACATGGAGAAGGAACTGGAATCACTAAAGATCAAGCACACAGACCAGGACAAGGAAATTATAGGAATCATCAAACAGCGTAAAACCACCACAACAGAGCTCTCCTCTCTTCTCCAACAAACTGACGACGTTATCAATTCAGGAACAGCCAAACACGTTTTGCGCCTTGTGAAGGAGATGAGGAGTGGACGTGGCAGCCATTCAGCCGTTGAATCTTTGACGTCACGAGAAGAAAGACCGACCCTCCGACCCGATCTTCACTCCACTGTCAGCGATGACGACATGAGTCAGACGACACGTGACTATCTGGGCACTGTGTGTATGTTGGAGATGAAGGTGACACACAAGTTCCAGTGCTCCCAGGATGCAAACACTGAGGTGTTCTCTTTGTGTCACCTTGACAGTGATCCACCTCAAATAAACGTGTCCTATATCAGACTGGGGAAGAACAAGAACGCCCCAGTGCAGAAGTTCAGAGAATCAGGACAGTGTGTTCTCACTGATTCCATGGTGGGCAGAATATCAAGCAAACGCTACACAAAAGGATGGAGCATGCATCCCATTCCAGCGTCAGGTGTGTTTTCGACTTTTAACAAATCCCCTGCCTATCTTCACTTCAAATTAGAAAACAACATGTCAGGACAGGCAGACATCAACAGAATCACAGTCACAACCACAGATCCATTGAAGACAGAAGGTAAAATAGAGTTCACAATCAACATCGGTCGTCACAGAGCGTTTGATGTAGACGGTAGTGAAAACTATTTCGCTGCAGTTGAGGAAGGCAAAACTGACTCCTCCACGCGTCAAGTCCATCTCTACAAAAAACCCAAGAAAGAAGCAGTCAGCACGTATCAGCCTTCCATGGAGAACTTCCAGCCAGCAGATGTTCTCTTCCACACCCTTGGAGGGCAGCCAGTGCTGCTAGTGACAGACCAGCGGAACAGCACCCTCCACGCGCTCTCCTTCCAGGGGGGACAACTGGAGTTCCAGTGTTTTCTGTGCCCTGGCTGTCCCCTGCTGCAGCAGCCCTCAGCACTCTGTGTGGATCTGGAAGGTCGCCTGTGGCTGGTCTGCAGGAACAACGTCCTGATGATCGAGAGTTGGAGCACAGTTAGAAGTGGATGGACGTAGGGAGAGGGAGGGGTAGTGAGTGTTTGTGTGTGTTTGTGTGTGTGTGTGTGTGTGTGTGTGTGTGTGTGTGTGTGTGTGTGTGTGTGTGTGTTTGTGTGTGTGTGTGTGTGTGTGTGTGTGTGTGTGTGTGTGTGTGTGTGTGTGTGTGTGTGTGTGTGTATGTGTGTGTGCTACACTGCCCGTTATTGTGCATGGGTAGGGTGAACAGAGTATGAGGAAGAAGGGGGAGGCTGGAGGTGAGGGCTTTCAACAACAAAAACGCCGCTGGAATAGAAATAAGCTCATTGTGGGGGTTTTTTTGTGTGTGATGAAGGTTTGTAGAAAACAAGCACTATTTTGAACATATACTATTTTTATGTGCATGCAGAGTGGACGCACAGGAAGGTGCGTGAGCAACTTTTGGGGAGGAGGGTGGTGATATGAGAGAGGGGTTGAGCTGTATCTTTGCTTCATGCCCGTCCACCACATACTGTATAATTATATATCAGTGAACATTGCATGGTTTAGTTAGAAGATACTTCCATCCAGCCTCCCTAACCATGCAGTCTGCTCACAGTCATTATCTGCAGATGGACATAATCTACTTATAACGAGAGAGAGAGAGAGAGAGAGAGAGAGAGAGAGAGAGAGAGAGAGAGAGAGAGAGAGAGAGAGAGAGAGAGAGAGAGAGAGAGAGAGAGAGAGAGAGAGAGGGAGGGAGAGAGAGAGAGAGAGAGAGAGAGACTAGAGCCAACAATTTTAGAGCATTTAGGGGACAGCCTTTATGATCTTGACGATGGTGGCGAGGAGGAGGAGGAGGAGGGGGGGGAGGAGGAGGAGGAGGAAGAGATTGAGGATAATGAGGCTAAGGATTAGGATGGCGAGGATGAAGATGATGATGATGATCATGGAGAAGAAGAAGATGATGATGATGATGATGATGACGATGATGATGACGACGACGACGATGATGATGATGATGTTAATAATTATAATGATGTTTTTGAGGATGAAGAGAAATAGGGAGGAGGAGAAGGAGAAGAAAAAGTAGGAGGAGGAGGAAGAGGGGGAGGAAGGGTTGTTTTTTTCCAAGAAAACATCCCTTGAAATTCCACGTGCTGAGAGAAGTGTTCTTTTGCTTTAAGATTGTTTTGCTTTTTTGAAATTTAAAGTTAATTCATTCATTAACCAATTCATTCATTCACTCGTCCATTTACTTCCATTGACTAACTAATAAAAACAAAACATCAATGCTAACAAAGATTTTCTGTTATGTATTTTTTGTTATATATTATACTGGATGGTGAGTCTTATTACTCCAACAAAATTATTGGATATATTCTGTCTTATTAATAAGATGCTGATGCTGATAGCTTTGTCAACAGTTTATGATATGATATATGATGCGTGTAGATATGTAAATATGTAATAATCGTGCTGAATCGTTCTACCCGTAATACTGTACTTACGTTTCATGCACTTGGTAATGGTTACATGTAGATTGATGTCATCCTTTTATCTGTTGAGCTGTTGGGTGTAACGGTCTTTCGTTTTTTTCCTTTTGTGTGTCGTTAACGGGTCTGCTACACACATACGATTCGGATCTGAATGCGATGCGATTCTGACGATGTGAGTCATGATTCACGTGAAATTCATGTATTGGGTCTACTTGACCGTATAGTGAGCGAAAACAGCAGAATTATTTTTAAGCGGAAGTATTTCACGTGAATCATGATTCGCGTGGCCCAGTCGGATCGCATCCCCGTACGATTTTACGCGTGTGTGGCGCCGGCTTAAAAGTTAGCTCCACAGTCCCAACACCAGATCTACAATTAATTCTTTTCGCACTGAAGAAAGAGAAGAACAGACACAGACAGACACAGAGAGACAGACAGACAGAGATAAAGTCATCAGATTACGTGATTTTTAATTACCTTTAAATTGCAGGATTGTAACAAAATGAGGATAATGTTATGGTGATGATGATGGTGATAGTGATGGTGGTGTTGATAATGTTGATTATCATGAACATGATCATGAGGATGCTGACAGCCCAACAATCTACTCATGTGTTTCTTTAAGATCATCCATTTGCAAACAGGCCTACATGTCTATGATCAATAAGAAATCGTGTTTGTTGAAATGCTTTTGTAAAAATGATAAATATTCTATTGTTATGTTAAAATGTACTTATGGAAAGAAGTATGTTTTGTTTATGCTTATAATTATTACTACACTGTGTTATATTTCTTACCATGATTTTGTTGCTATATATAAATGAATGTGTGCCTATGATATAGTTTATTACTGCTTTATAATTGGCAATCATTATTTAGCTTTTGCTGTACAATATAACATTATTTTGTAGTTGTAGATGTTATATTGTAGAGCAAAAGCTGAACAATGATTGTCAGTTTTAAAGCAGTAATAAACTATCAAATGTGGAGTCGCTAAGATAGCCTACATTGATGTGTTCTGTAATACGTGATCGAACTTTACGTGGTGACAGTCCTCAGATGACCACAGCTGTTGACGGGACTATAATAGACTAAAACTAACTAACTGTAGTTTTGGAAAAGTGGTGTGTGTGTGTGTGTGTGTGTGTGTGTGTGTGTGTGACAAGGGGAGGAAGAGAGATTCGCTTATAAAAATATATATCTTGACCTTTACAAAAAGTGGTTCTATGGAAATCCATGTGTACTTTAGCGTAATGTTTTGTAGTTGCTTCAAATGATGTACTCCAGTTCTCTATGCATGTTGAGCCACCATGCAGGCTCCGTTTATTTACGCTAAAACGGCAATGTTTCTGATTTTGTTTGTTTCAGTTTTTGTCTTTAAACAACTTTACTCAAATATTTATCATCATAATGTTAAGAAAAAAACTTTTTAAAGAGGGTTAATTAAACTAACACGCACATTCCATTTCAGATTGGAGTTAATTCAAATCGCAGCTCAGGCACAAACATTTTATTTCTTCTAGCTGATGTTCTTTAAAACAATTAATGCACTGTGTTTCCTTCAAACTTACTAACGTATTTTGATAAAACTTCAAAGAGGATTGATTTATCAAGTCACCCAAAGATTATTTCACACCCTTTTGGGTTAAT
>CM065702.1:45804782-45819782 GCA_017654935.2 Phymorhynchus buccinoides | reverse complement strand
TTAGTTCTACTGTATTGGGTTAGTATTTTTAGATCACTGTTACGGGTTCTCAAATCGTTAGACAATTGAAACAAATGCTTGTTAGTTTTGTCAGGGTTATTCAAAATTTTATATACAGTTATCAAATCTCCCCTTACTCTTCTAAATTTTAAGGATGGTAAACTTAACTTATGAAGTCTGTCCACATATTCCAAATTTTGTATTGATTTTATTAATTTGGTTGCTCGCCTTTGTACTCTTTCAATCTGTGTAGATTGTCTTTTAAGAAAAGGGTTCCAAATTAGATTTCCATACTCAAGATGAGGTCTTACTAAACTTTTATATAGGTTCAAAAAAACTTCTGTATTTAATTCCATAAAACTTCTTCTAATTAAACCCGGCAGGTGGATATTTCCAGAAGATTCAATGAGCAGATTGTTTAAATCAATTTGGCTATAGCCTATACCCACATTTTTCTTCACCTCACATCATGATTATTCATTAATTTTCTAAGCTAAATCCAGAAAATTAGAAAACAGAAAAGTAAATCGAAATGAGCAAAGCGTTTCAGTACTTTCAGGCTCTTTAGCATCTATGGTCTATGACCAGAGATAACAGCCTCGGTTCCAACTTCCAAACTTTTTGTCTCTTGCCAAGAAGACAAGTCTTGGCGTCTTGGCTTGAAGGAATTCTGACGTAGATGATTAATTTTTGGCTACTTACCAGACAATCTTAGCCATAAGTGGAAGACGTTTGTCAAAGGACCATCACGGCAGAGAACAGTTGACCAGTGTTTCCTGTTGTAAGGTAAATGCTAAAACGTTGCTGTTTTTTCTTTCCCAAAACGTTCAGTTTCAGTCATTGTCTTGGTGACTGCAGGGCTGCCGCGACATTGCCAAACGTCCCCCCTAAGGGGTATTTGTCCCTGGAAACAGTCAAAAATGGCACCCTGTCCCTGGAATCCACTTTTCTGTCTGGTGTCCCTGGAAACTGAGTAGAATAAAAAAAATTGTAGAACAATCACTTGTCTTGTTTGCTGGCCTTGCTATTCTTCTTCTTCACATTTACATGATACCATACATCCTCCTTCAGCTTGTTGACGACTATGATATCCGGTATTCTCTATAAACACACTTGTACTGTGGGAAAAGAACAGCTGCCCAGATGATCAGCTCATGGGGGGGGGGGGGAGAGTAGGTAGGGTAGAGGGTGTAAAGAGAGGTCCAGGGGGCCAGTGGGGGTGGGGGGTGGGGTGTCGGCAGGAGCTCAGGGGCAAGGGGGAGGAGGGGGGGGGGGGTAGATCTGGGTTTTGAAGACCTCCACCGAGGCTGATGAAATTGCCTCAGGTGGAAGTGTTCCATTCGCACACAGCTCTTGGAAAGAAAGAGAACTTCCTGTAGTTTGTCTTGGTAGCAGGAAGCAGGTACTAGGTACGCTGCTGAGTGCGACTGTCTCATCTGTCTGGTTGGTGGGTGAGGGACAGGCCTATGCTGAGTATTGATGGTCACCTCTCCATGGTGGTATTTGAAGAAGGTGGCCAGCCTTGCCGTTCTTCGTCTGTCCTTCAGCAGAGGCCAGTGCAGATCCGTCAACATGTTGTCCACACTAGATGTTTGATGGTGGCGGTTGACGACCCATCGGGCTGCACATCGTTGGACCTTTTCCAACTTGCCGATGTTCTTGGCAGTGTGCGGGTCCCAGACAGGCGCTGCGTACTCAAGTGTGGGTCGTACTAGGGCCTTGTAGGCTGTCTCTTTCACAGCGATGGAGCCTACTTTGAGATTCCTTCGTAGGAATCCAAGGGTTTTGTTGGCCTTGTTTACTGTTATTTATGTGGCCATCCCACAACAGGTCTTGTTGGATAGTGACACCAAGGTATTTTGCCTCTTTTACTGCCTGCAACGTCTGGCCATGAAGATGGTAGGAGCCAGGTTGTGGGTTATTTTTTCTGGTCATGTGTAGGGTCTGTCACTTTCCTGGGTGGAACTCCATTTTCCATTTCTTTTCCCACACTGCCATATTGTCCAGATCTTGCTGAAGCGCCTCTTGTTCTTTCTGAGATGCGACACTTCTGTGGCAGAGGGTATCATCTGCAAAGAGCTGAGAGGTGGAGGACAGATTGTCAGGCATGTCATTGATGTAGAAAGGAAACAAGGCTGGGCCCAGGACTGATCCTTGGGGTACTCCTGACTCTACACCAACAGCCTCTGACTTGGCGCCCTCCACCACAACAGCTTGCTGCCTGTCCTTCAGGAAGTTTTGGATCCAGGTGTTGATGTGCCCAGTGATCCCATAGTGGCAGAGCTTGTGGATCAGGAGGGAGTGACAGACTTTGTCAAAGGCTTTGGAGAAATCCATCACCAAGACATCAGAGGGTCTGTCCCTCTCCATGGAGTGCGATAACTCGTCCACAAGACCGAGGAGCTGGCTCTCACACGATCGGCCCTTCCTGAATCCGTGTTCTTCTTTCAGGATATGGTTGGTCTGATTGAACACGGGAACACCCAACACAACACTTAAAATGTTTCCTAACATGCATGTTACACATAGGTTGGTGTTCACCAAGGGACCTTGAATATTGAAGCACATTGGCACCAAAAAACATCAAGAATACAGAAAAAACGGTCACAGAAATGTTGCTAGATCATGCAATAATTGGAAGTTGATGCTCGTTTTGACCCTGATGCATGACATTGCGATGTTTGTCCCTGGAAATAAGTCTGTGTCCCTGGTTTTTCTGTAGTTTGTCCCTGGAAACTGCAACAGAGGGTTGGCAGCCCTGTGACTGTGAAGTCACTCGCACACCACAATGGCCTACCTCCACTACGGGACACCAGTAAACGGCAGGTGGATATTTCCAGAAGATTCAATGAGCACATTGTTTATCAATTTGTCAAGTCAAATTCATTGAGAAGTGTATTTACTTCTATAAAAAAGAAGCTGGCCACCACCACAGAACGCTATGTCTACGCACCAGAATATGCCGGAAGATACCGGAAAATGAATGCAGAATGGTCGGAAAATGAATGCAGAATGGTCAAAATATACCGAAAAATGCCGATTGGTGAAGGCAGAATGATCAGAATGCAGAATGGTAGGGTTGAATTATGAAAACATTCTACAGAAACCTTACAAACAAATACAATTACAAACACATCAGCGCTCAACATAAATCAAAGAACTCAATGAGTAGATGTCAAATTTTTGTATGTGTGTGACATCACACACCGTTCTCACAGGCTGAGATTGTCACCGGGCACGTAGCGACCTAGGCCTGGGCCGTGTGTTATTTTTAAAAGATTGCCTGTTTTTAAGATCATAAATCAGCTCCACCATATGGTGTCATGACGATCCAGCATTCACCTTTCGGCATTTTCCGGTGAATAGACATACCCCCACAGATTATAGGCTGCGAGTCCTAGGCTGAGAAAGCCTGTCCCTAATACCTAACCTAACCTAACCAGAAGAAGGGCTGAGACTAGTGAGAGGCCTATACATTTTGGCAGCCAACTTCATCACGTTGAAGATTCTGCTGCATTTTAGGGGGTAGTAGTACTAGTACAAAGAGATAAATTATAGCATAAGATAGAGTACAAAGCGAAATGATAACATTATGGGGGAAAAGAAAGAAATGTTTGCAAGATAGTCAGGAAATAATTGAAATATTTACAGATACACAGTTTACTATGTAGAAATATATTAATGAGATTCAAAACCGAAGGAAGTTAGTTAGATATTTGAAGATTTGATTTGGGGAAGAAGAAAAAAAATGTCTTCCACTGTATCCCCCAAGTAATGCTGTTCGCGAATATATTTAAGTGGTCTGCAACTATTTTTTTTATATAACAGTCTCAAGGTCAAATGGCTCCCAGTGCAAAACATTTTTATGTTCTCGTACACCATCCAGGGATACAGTTTTTGCTAGTTTTCATGAAAATGGCATGCGGCAGTGGTTTCTTGTTTGGACAAACTTTGTTTGGTCGAGGCTTCTTTTTGGGTGGCATTTTCGTTTTTCAAGTATTATTTCTTTTATTAACAATGATTGAATGAACAGAACCAAAACTTGTGTTGATCGTCTGCAAATAGGTAAAGACATGAGACATTGAGAGTTGTTCCCCTCCTCAAAATTCCTGGAAAAGACCAATAGGCTCTTTGGCCTTCGCCTACTGCTTTCAGTTATGCCTAGAACGTGTGTATTCCGTTAAAAAAATGTTGCTACACACGCACCCCCCCCCACACACACACACACACCCCACACCCCACACCCCACAAGCTCTGATATTTCGATAGACAGAAAGCAAAAAATTGTCAGTTCCCCCAAAGTGAACAAAAAATATGCCAAGCCAGCCTCCAAAGATTTACCTGTGACAGGATCTCTGTTTGGTGATGATCTGAAAGGGGCGCTTTCGGCCATTGACTCTGCCAATAAATTGGAACAGGCTGTGTTCCATACTAACAAACATGCACATTTTGTTCACAGGGGGCACTACTACCATTAAAAAAAATGGCGGACCAACGTGAGGCGAAGAGGCCGAGGCTGGACCATTCGTCAGACGCCGACAACAAGACAGGGCCATGTCTACGCCAAGCAGAAGGCCTACCACCACGAGCAGGCACGTCAACACCCCAGGACCAAACAAAGGTGAGAAATGGCCCATGATGTTCTATGCCTGAGAGTGATATGCCTTGCTCTGGTCAATTGAAAACAATTTCTACCGGCATGGAGAAAAAAGTTGACATATATCAGGTATGTTTATACAGTATGGTTCAAGATGTAAAAGTCCCTCTGTTTTGTGAGAAAGAGTCCAAAGTTCCACCAAGCAATCAAGTTCAAGGAAACTTATTTAAAGAAATAGCAATTGGTAAACTTTTAGAAATGAAGGTGACTGAAAAATCAGGGCATGAAGCTAAACCAATCATATCGCCTGTTTTCATGGTGCCCAAATCTGATGGCTCATAATAGTCTAATGACCTTCTTCAGGGTTCATAGCAGTTGGGAAGGTTTGGGGAAAATAGACTTCATTTTCAAGGCCCTTGAAAGTTTGTGAAAAATGAAAATCCAAGAATAGTGTCTTTGAAAGTTTGTGAATTTTGAGCTACTGTCAAATCTTCATCAATCTGCCCCCCAAATCACCCAGGACCATAATTTTGAATCAAGAAAAAGAAATAAATTATGAACTAAAATAAATATTTTGATGCATACAATCGGTGCGACTTACTTTCGATTTTTAACCGGAATTGACGCGATTTGCTTCCCTTTAAAGACATCCGGGTCTTTACGCGTACCGCGCAAAATGCTGGGCAAATGTGTCTTCAGTGAGCTTTGGCTTGAAAATTCTGCATATAAAGTATGGCTGCGAAAGGATGCAACCAACAAGCGCTCAGTATATTGTGCGGCTTGCCAAAAAACCTTTGATGTGGGAAAACCCTAAAGTTGGGCTTTGAAAGTTTGTGAAAAGTTTGGGAAAATTATGATGCTGTTTGGCTATGAACCCTGCTTCTTTTTAGAAAAAGTTCAACGAGCATGTGGAGTACCAACATTTCAAAATGGAAAATGTACACTGCCCCAAAGATGATGAGAGGTGGCTGTTACATGGCCTCAGTTGATCTGCGTCATGCTTACTGTTTGGCCCCGATTGCTCATGAACACAAACCTCCTTTTGGAAAATGTGTTTGGAGAGATCAGCTCTATCTCTATTTTCTTGCCCCCCCCAAAAAAAAAAAAAGCAAAAAAAGCTGAGGATAGATAATTCAGGCATCAATATGATGATAATTTTCAGAGAATTCTCTGAATTCATAGAAAAGTGAATGTAGAAAATCAAACGTCAGAAGGGGTTTTAAGCTTGAGGAGATGAGGAGTTTGAACAGTTTTAACATATTCATCTTCAAAAGCAATTGTCCCCTTTTCACCATTAAGGGCTTTAATCTTTAGATTACCAAGAGACAACTTCTGAAACCCTATAATATTTTCAGAGATAAATGCTTTTCCTCCATTACCATGCCTGTAATTTGAAAGTAAAAATTGTAATGAAGGCCTCTCCTGTGAGAATAAGCTAAAATTCCATCCCTCGTAGTTTCCCCCAAACTACGGGATGTGTGAGATGTGCTTGCATCGCCGGGCCATGTCATGTTTGCTTCCAAGGGCCTTGACACCGTTCAAAATGCAATGAAGGCCTCTCCTGGGAGGATGGGCTAAAAGTATATATATGGCATGAAATTACAGTTCTTTGTTTATTTTTTTGGGGAAGGGATTTGGTCCAGAACTAAGTATAACACTCCCCCCCCTCCCCCCCCCCCCCCCCCCCTCCAATCTGCTACTGCTACTGCACACACACTCACACTCACACTCAGACACGGTTCCGTTGGTAACTTGGTTAGAGTCGCCGGCTCATAATCTAATGGGTTACGAGAGCGCTGGTTCGAACCCAGCTCTGTCCGCGTTGTTGTGTCCTTGGGAAAGACACTTTACTCCTGTTTACCTAGAACTTTGTGTGTGTGTTTGAATGTGGTGTGTGTGTGTGTGTGTGTGTTGCTGGTAACTGGGACTACGTTTATATAGTGTTGCCATTTTTTTTTGGGTTGCTGGTACCTGGGACTAATATGGTGTTGCCATTTTTATTTTACAATAGAACAATGATAGAAGAATGACAAAGTATTGAAATACACTTGTAGGGGTGTCCCCCCCCCCCACACACACACACACCCCATGTCTATGGGTGCGTGTGCGTGACACTGACAGTTGTTTTTTAAATTTATTTAAGTGCCCCAAAATGTGGCTTCCAGTTTATGGAATGCCCACAAAATGTGGCTTCCAGTTTATGGAATGCCCTCGAAATGTGGCTTCTGATTTTTAGAATGCGCCTGGATGTAGCATTCAGCTCATAAAAGCATTTGAATTTATTGATGGGGTGGAGGTGGGGTGTTCAAAACACACTGACGTAAAGAATCATGTCACAAGTCTCAGAATTTGTCATCAACTGATCAAGGTCAGTTTCTCTTTCAGGTTTTTTAATTTTCCCGAGTTTTTATTTTAGGTTTTTGACCTTTAGGGAATTCTGGTTTCAGGCTGGGGGGACCTCCTCCCACTTAGTTTGATAAGGATAATTGTGTAACGTGCGTGTTTGTATGCATTGTGTGTGTAACAGATATACCCCATCACCTCCCGCTTAGTTTGATAAGGATAATTGTCTAAGTGCATGTTTGTATGCATTGTGTGTGTAACAGATATACCCCATCACCTCCCACTTAGTTTGATAAGGATAATTGTGTAACGTACGTGTTTGTGTCTGTGTGTGTTACAGACATACCATCACCTCCCACTTAGTTTGATAAGGATAATTGTCTAAGTGCATGTTTGTATTTGTGTGTGTAACAGATATACCCCATCACCTCCCACTTAAATTGATAAGGATAATTGTCTAAGTGCATGTTTGTATTTGTGTGTGTTACAGATATACCACCACCTCCCACTTAGTTTGATAAAGATAATTGTCTAACGTGCGTGTTTGTGTGTGTTACAGATGTACCATCAGCTCCCGCTTAGTTTGATAAGGATTGTGTAACGTGCGTGTTTGTGTTTGTGTGTGTTACAGACATGCCATCAGCAACCATCGACCAGCATGGCGACAGATGCTAGTGAAGAAAACGAGTGTCCCCTGTGCCTGGACATCTTCAAAACTCCCAAGTTCCTGCCCTGCTTCCACACGTTCTGTCAGCACTGCATTGAAGGTCTGCTGAAAGGAAAAACAGACATCACCTTCCCCTGCCCTTCATGCCGTGAGACCACCACTCTGCCACCAGGGGGAGCGGCTGCTCTGAGGACGAACTTCTACATCAGGACTTCGACTCCAAGTTCACCAACTCCGGCCCAGGTTCCTGCTCCTGTCACTGAGGTGGCGCAGGACATGTGTGACACGCACCCGGATGAAAAACTTGTCCGCTTCTGCACAGAATGCGAAGGACCTATGTGTGTCACCTGCAAGTGGGCCAGTCATGACACTCACAAAACTGAGGACATCAACTTAGTGGTCATGCTTAAAAAGCAAGAGATGGAGTCAGACCGACAACGTTTAGAGAAGGCGGTGATCGACATAAAAAATGACGTGAAGGCTCTGAAAGAAAAAAAGCAAGCCCTGCGTAAACAGGAAGCGGCAGTGGAGCGGAGCATCCGGGAGAGACACGCTGCAGCTGTGGAAAGAATGAGACAACACATGGAAGAACAGCTGCAGAACTTACGTTCCAAGTGCTCGGACCAGGACACAGATGTTGACAAGATCATCAAAGAACGTGAGGTCAACACAGCAAAGCTCTCCACTCTCCTACAACATGTTGATGACGTCCTTAGTTCAGGAACGGCCAAAGACATTTTGTCGTTTGCAAAAAGTGGGCGTGGCAGTCAGTCAGCTGTTGAATCTTTGGCGTCACGAGAACAAAGACCGACCCTCCGACCCGATCTTCTCTCCACTGTCAGCCATGACGACATGGTTCAGACGACACGTGACTATCTGGGCACTGTGTGTATGTTGGAGATGAAGGTGACACACAAGTTCCAGTGCTCCCAGGATCCTGACACTGAGGTGTTCTCTCTGTGTCATGTTGACTATGATCCACCTGGTCTCTATGTGTCCTTTGACAGGCTGGGGAAGAACGAGAACGCCCCAGTGCAACTGTTCAGAGAGTCAGGACTGTGTTTTCGCACTCATTTTGGTGTGGGTAGAATGTCTTGCAGACGCCACACAAAAGGACGGGGCATGCATCACCCTACAACATCAGGTCTGTTTGCAACCTGTAACAAATCCCCTGCCTCTCTTCACTTCGAACTAAAAAACAACATGTCAGGACAGGCAAACATCAACAGAATCACAGTCACATCCATGGATCCACTCAAGGCAGAAGACAAAACAGAGTTCACAATCAACATCGGTCGTCACAGAGCGTTTGATGTAGACGGTAGCGAAAACTATTTTGCTGTAGTTGAGGAAGGCAAAACTGACTCCTCCACGCGTCAAGTCCATCTCTACGAAAAACCCAAGAAAGAAGCAGTCAGCACATACGACCCTCCCATGGAGAACTTCCAGCCAACAGACGTGCTGTTCCACACCCTTGGAGGGCAGCCAGTGCTGCTCGTTGCCGACCAGCTGAACAGCGCCCTCCACGTGCTCTCCTTCCAGGGGGGACAACTGGAGTTCCAGTGTTTTCTGTGCGCTGGCTGTCCCCTGCTGCAGCAGCCCTCAGCACTGACGGTGGATGTGGAAGGTCGTCTGTGGCTGGCCTGTAAGGAAGGGAGAATTCTGACCATAGAAAACTTCAAGTAAACTACAGTGAGGGGAAGGGGGGGGGGGGAGGGGGTGCAGGTGTAATTTGGAAAGGGCTGGGTGCGGTAAACAGGCATCAGAATATTCAGAGGATTTGCAAATTATTTCACATGATTTTAAGAATTTCTGACAACAGTTTTGGCTTCTAGTTCTACTGTTAGAGGTTTAGACTTTAAATTGATTGTTATCTTTTCTGTTAAAAATAACATTTCTGACAGCGTAAAGCCTTTTTGGTCATGTTGCGAAATGATGTCGGTGTTTTCTCTCTGTAGTCCAGAGCCTGGATGGCCCTTTAACCCTTTCACTGCCAGCCATATTTCAGCCAAACATTTCCATTACAATTTACCTGGGTAGAGAACAAAATCTATCTGCAGTATTGGGGATTCTTCTGTGGCATATATAAAATAAGGTCTATCCTTACTTCCCCAAACTAAGACAATAGGGTCTTTGGATAATAGACCCCAATTTGATGCCTTTTACTAGTTTTAGTGACATAGGTGTTAAATCACTGTGGTGCTTAAATGCGACATTGGCGGTGAAAGGGTTAACAGCGGTCCTCAGAGATTTGGACTTCTGACTATTCTGATGCCTGGTTGGTTGGATAATGTCACATGAATTCATGTGTGTGGGTGGGTGTGGCTTCCTCACTGTGCAGGCAAACGTGTGGATGCCTGTTTTTCCCCTCGCAGTCTAACTTCATTGGGTTTGCAGACCTGTTTACCCTGATGATTTTGCCTTATTGTTTGTGGCACAAGCCACAAATCTATAACTCACTTTGTCGGTCGGTCGGTCCAAAATTGTCGCACTTCAAATCGAGGCTGACAAAATTGTCGCACTTCAAATCGAGGCTGACAAAATTGTTGCACTTTCAATCGAGGCTGCACTTCAAATCGAGGCTGCTCTTTAAAATGGTGTTTCGTTTTCAATACATTGTCGCACGCCACAAACGATTGCGAATCCGCACTTGTTTTTGTACACATATTTGACAGAAGTATGGTACATGGGGAAAAATATGGTGAAAATGTTTTTGACTATCATATCTGTATATTGCCTGATTCGGGAAAATTGTGTGTATGTGTGTTGTAAATTTCAATGGGTGATACTTTGGGCATAGTATTTCTTTAGATGTTATACAAATGTATGCATTTTTGCACTCCGATTTTCAAAGTTTTCTGTTGGAGTACTCATATTTTGTGAAAAATACTTTTAGTTTGGATTTTGAATACACCAAGACTGACTTCAGAGTAAACAGGTCTGGGTAGGGATTGCAATGATGAAGGTGCCATGCTATGTGTTAGATTATTACGTAGTTGAAAAACGATTAGCTCAACCCAGCCAACCAGACGATTACATACGATGCATGTCTACACTCGCAGAATGCAGCTCAGAAAGGCATCCACACTAGCACAGATTTTACGTTTCTCCCAATTCCTTTTCTCAAAGCAGCCCTGCCAGTTTCTTAATTAAAACCTCCACTGTCGTGGGAGTCGAAAAAGTGAGTCTGGTCACAAGGTAGGCAAAGATTGTGACACTACATTTTTTTAGTTTTATTAAATACTTTCAGTGCTCCCAATCGTCCCGCAAAACAAGGGGTCCCAGGGATTCCTTCAACTACAGCATAGGGGGTCCTAGAGGAGGGATAGAGGATCCCAGTGGTATTGCGCATGCTAACATTAGTAACAAGACTTTTTCTAGTGCATCCCTGGGACCCCCTGCACATTCTTTTAGAGGGTCCTTTGGAATTTTAGTGCTTCATAGACCCCCAAATGGGGGTCCTTGGGAGCCCTGACTTTGTACTGTAGTATTTGGGCGGATGGGATGATAATACGAACTGCAAGGAGAGGCGTAGGTGTGTGCATGGATAAAAAGATTGACATTATTTATTTTTAATCCATGTTGATTAAACTGAATAATATCTAACTAAACTGTAATTTGCAGAGTTTGAAATAAGAGTTTGAAGAACTAGGATGATTTGTACGTTGGGTCCTTTGTGAAAACTTTGAGTGTGCCTTAGTTTACCGGTAATACGAGTGTTGATGCTATTATGTTGGAAGCAATAAGAGGAGAGGGAAAAGGTACGTCTTAAAAACATGAAGTCTTCATGAGAATTATGTGAGGATGGTGGTGGTGATGGTTATCACTATGATGTTAGATTCATGATTCTGTTTGTTGTTTTGAAAATGATGCATTATTAAGATGATCATGAAGATAATTATGATGATGTCACTTTATGGTGAAAGCGATTTTGACTGTGCCTTAGACTATGAAAGATTCATGAATATGATGAAGATGTGATGATGATTATGATTTTTGTTGATCATACACTTGTGCCTGATTTTGATGAAGATATTTGTTGATGATTACACACATGTGAAAGAATCAACATGTTGAGGGGGATGGTAATGATGATGATGTTGATCAATGATGACTGCTGATGTGTGACCCAGCACCACGAAAAAGACATTAAGTGTCAAACTGACCATTCTGAGATAATTATACGTTTGAAAACTTCAGACAAGTCGCTTTCTACTGATACAAGAACCATTCTTGTATCTTTTTCTGTTCCAGATTTATGAGCATTTAAAGTTAGTAGGGTGAGCGTCTGCCATTTTGAGATAACACAGTTTAAAGTCTAGCCTAGCTGAAGAAAATGCATTGACCTACTCATTTTAAAACACTTATAAGACCATTTAGAGAACATATTAAAGATTGTCCTTTATAAATATGAAAGATAAGATGTTAGAGAACACGAAAACACCCATAACTCAAAATTGACAGAAAATGATATTTTTGACTTTGCAAGCTTGTTGTGAGAAACTAGCCCAGCGACTTAATGTCCCTTTCATGGTGCTGGGTCAATGATGAAAAGGATGTGTGTGTGTGTGTATGTGTGTGTGTGTGTGTGTGTGTGAGAGATCCAGTCAGCTGTGACCCACTCTGACTTCCAGGTAGCAGAGGAGGCGACTGCTGCTTTGGAGAGTTGGGCTGGAATTTGTTTAAAGTACAGAAACCCTGCCCAGGGAACATCTCCACTCTTCTGACCAAGAGGACTTAAGTACAGTACAGCCGGGGGGAAGGTCCCCAAAGGCCAACTGATCCCTCCAATTTGGAGGACTTGGGACTGATTATGTTATACTAGGAGCTTGACATGGCGAAAGACAATCCCTACATAATTATGCAGAACATAGCAACATTTTGATGTAGCCTTGGTGTTCTAGCGTTATGTCAGTTGGTCTGACACAGCCTTATGCCAAGGCGGATACATGTATATGTTTAAACTGGGATCCTTATTAAATGACACACATTGGGTGTGCATTACACTTACTGATCATGTTTCATGTTGTTCTTGTGGTGTTGTTGCTATTGTTGTTGATTATGATGGTGATCATGATGATGATGACAATGATTGCTGTTGTGTAGTAGACTGATTAATTCATAATGAAGGTAATATGCAGGCGTCAGAATGAGGCTTTATGCTACTCCTTGCTGACACGAAAGGGCGATAATTTTAGGCCCAAACTGCCGATGCCCCCTGGTGACGAGTCAGGAGCAGATAATTTTATGTGGCTATATACTACTAGTTCCTGACCAGGCAAGGGTGATAATCTTAATGTAGGTGGCGTTTGCATCTCAGGGTACGAAGACAGGGGCCAGAGAATTTTCAGTATAAAGCCTCAATGGAATCCTGCCGTCATTTTTATATTTTTTAGGTACATTAAGTTCCATGTATAATGTGTTACTCTTTTGGTGGTGGTGGTGGTGATGATGATAATGATTGTTTTCCTTCCAGCTGACTTTCTGACCAGACAAACTTATATAGTGTACGGTGTAAGGAGAGATTTTCTCCTTTGATGCATATTTTCTGCTTGAATGTGTGTGTGTGTGTGTGTGCCACGAGGTGAGAGGAGAGAGAGAGAGAGAGAGAAGAGAGAGAGAGAGAGAGAGAGAGAGAGAGACAAACTGATCAGATTAAATTGGAACAATGAAACCACAGATTACCAGCCACGCTGCATAATGGTTTAGATGGCTAGTTTTAACCTCTTGACTGCCACCAACATATTACGTACTGACCTGATGATATCACTGATAACATCATCAGATGAAGAGGAATAACTCTGATATGCTGTTTTTTGCTCTAACATAATCAAGAGAGTAACAATACTAACATCCCCGGACCATTTTCTCATATTGTCTTTTTCATGTCATGATTTACCCAATTATTTTTTCTTTAATTTTCTCAGGCAGTCAAGGGTTTTTTAAAAGTTTTATGTAGCCACACATTTTAACTGATCTCTTACATTTCTACTGTTTTTAACTAGTTTTATTTACTCTCTGCTTGTTTCATGCTGGTTATATAGATGTGTGTGCGCGCGTGCGAAAGAGACTGTGAAAGAGGCAAAGTTAGAAGAGGGAGAGAGAGTGTCTATGTAGTGTCTTATTGTTTTTGCGGCTTCCTGTCTTTGTAATTTTGCTTCTCAGTTTACTGATGTTTTTCTATAGTTTTATGCTGTGCTGGTTTTTTATCCTTTGTTTTCTTAATGCTGTGCTGTTGTGTGCATGCTTAACAGCAGATTTCTGTACCACTCAATATTAATAAAAAGACGTGTGGATCTTGAAGAATCCTGTGTGTGTGTGTGTTGTGAGAGAGAGAGGAGAGAGAGAGAGAGAGAGTACAGGGTACAGAGGGGATTTTTCCTCTCACTTTGCACTAGGTCTTACGGTCTGAACGTGGTCTTCGGATGAGACGATAAACCAAAGGTCTGTGTGCCCTGCACTTAGCACACGTTAAAACCATGTGCAACGAAAAAGTTTGGTCATTTGGTCAGAATGTACCCACCCTCCCTCTCCTTTCCTTCCTCATCAGTCACACAAAAATCGCATGCAAAACATTTGGGCCTCTGGCTGCGACGCACGTCTCCATGTGGAAGGCAACCTGAATTTCACAGAACCTCTGTGACGATAAAGTACATCTATACCTAACAATCAGAGCGAGAGAGAGAGTTGTGCTGATTATACTGTTTACCATCCAAATAGCAGCGCAAGTCAAGGAGGGAATTCTATTTTGGAATACTGGGCTGGATGTTATCTTTTACTTTCTCTCTTCTTTATAAACAACAATGCAACAAATGCACTTTCTTTACTCTTTACAACTTCTAAACAATGCTAGCACATACACACTTGTGGGGCACAAGCACAACGTCGCTGTCGACGCTAACCGTGTATTTACCACAATCAGTGATTTTACAGGAGCATCAAACAACATATTGTCGCCTGCTACAAAGTCAATCCCATTTGATATAAACGCTTGACCCTTCTTCTTTTACCGCTGAGTAAACATGTGACACATAAAAGTTGCATTACCACCAAAAGTTACTCGTGATAATTCAGTTAACACGGTTTAGTCACAAAGTTAGTGCATTGTTTCTCACCAATGGAAAAACGACAGCTTGCCGGCAGTTTACACATTTACGTGACCATTACCGCTTCGCGTCAAAACCACAACAACCCGACACATACACGATTATTTCCGGGTATCATGTGAAAAATTGAGCATTTTCATTGGTCCACAGACACAAGTATTTTAAGAAGACCTGGCGTGAGGTCCTGAAGGGTTTTCCACAAAATACACACAGCACCATCCGTTGTTCACCATCCAAACTACCACTAGGCGACTCATCACAAGATCCGAACCCCACCACTGAAATCC